>JAIGNY010001761.1:162500-432500 GCA_020152595.1 Chiridota heheva
TATAGCAGCTTACAAAGAAATTTGTAGGCAATTTCATGTCTCATCTTTTTCAAATTGGAAACAACACAAAGATACCTACAGCAAAGGATTAGGTATGCCCTATTATTATTTCAGTGAAAGATATCAATCAATATCAGGATATCCTGATTATGATAATTACAATCTTGGACAAAAATATAAAAGAAATTATTATTGTGATGCAACAGTAATGAGTTTTGGTAATCACCCCTCTAGATATACTGTATTTTACTTAAAGCAATCTGCTGCAATTAGTGAAGCGTGGAATGGATTTATTTTATCCAAGTCTGAAGGATTTACAGATATTGGAATAGAAAAATAAATGAAAGCATAAGAATGTATGTGCACGCATTACTGGGATCGCAGGCGCAAACAAAAACGGGTATACTTAACACAGGCACTGGACTGAACGTAAAAATACAGTTCCTCAACATTATAGAAGATTTAATCAATTCCTCTGGAACTACTTTCCAAGGCAACTTATCACAAAGCATTCAAAGATACCAAGATAGTTTGCAATATGCAAGAAGTAAAGTGGATTTTGTTTTGGGTGAACATTTATACATGATGCCATCTGATATGTGTTTGCGTTTTGGTACTTATGTAAATTATAACAGTAAGATACAAATTGCTTCATCTGAGAATTTCGATATCTCACTAGGTGTTCGCAGGGATATCAATTCGAAAGATAACTTATCTTTCGGAGATCAAATATCATCTCCGAAAGATAAGATATCCTCTCCGGAAGATGAGATATCCTCGGAAGATAACTTATCTTCCGGAGAGGATAACGTATCTTTTGGGGACGATATATTAAATGTATCTTCCGGAGATGCTATCTTATCTTCTCCGGAAGATCACGACAATGAAAATTTAGCTTTAGTTGTCGGTGTCATAGTAATTACTGGAATTGTGTTTCTAGCTTATCAGACCTTCGGTCCAAAATTATTTGAAATTAGCCCAGATGGGCCAAAGCTTTTCGAAATAAAGAAACAATAAAAATGCTACATTTGTAATAAGTGCACAAACATGTTTAACCAACCATGAAACGGTTCCATTTAATAAATTAAATAACCATGACACTGCAGCTCCAATAATACCTGGAAGCATTTGTAAAGCTTTTACTCCTATTTTTTGTTTAAAGACCTAATAGATATTTAAGCTTATCTTTGATCCTTTCTTTAGCATTTCCTCCGCTGGGAGTGGGAGGTGTAGGGCTTGGGATTATATTACTAGCTGTGTTATTAATGGCTAACATTATAGATGTAACAATAGTACCTATAGCCAAAGCCAAAGCATATCAAATGCTCACTATTGTTACACCTTGCTCGCGGAATAAAGTTGTTTGTTTCTCATTTAAAGTTGTATCTGTTTCTAATATTCTACTGATGATTTCTTTTATTCTCTTTATCTGACTTCTCAAAGTATTACTATTCTCGCTAGCAACTTCTAATCTCGCCTTTCTCTCATCTTGCATTTAAAAATTCTTTTTCTTATTTCATTTTGCTGCTCTGTATTCCCTCTACGTTCTGCTTGAGCTAGATTATTTTGTTCTGCCAGAATTTTTTCATCTAAGGCAGAAAGCTTTCCTAAATTATTTGTTAGTTCTCCTTTTGTGCTTTGCAAAGCTTGATCTAAGCCCAGTAATTCTTGCAGTGGAAGACCTTCAGTTTGTGTGCTAGCCTCATTTTTACTGAGAATATTATTTATTTTAACAATTACCTGCTCAACATCTGTAGCAGTTGTTGGTAAATTACTCATCTCCATACTTTCAGGTTGAATTTCAACAACAAAATTGTTGCTGAGTTAAAATACTTGCTTGTGCTTTAGCTGAAATTTTAGAAGAGGGGAATAATCTGCAAAACTAAGATCTTGTCTTAAAATGTTAACACCATATTTAGTTTTTAAAGTACTTATTTCTAAAAATTGTGTGAGTTTGCACATATTAGTTCGTTACCATTAAGATAAAGTCTTTCATCGAGATAATCAAACTTATTATAATCCCTATAATTTGGTTTCAGCTTGTAGTCTTTTTCCATAGCATTATAAAATGCATATATTTTAGCTTTAGTTACTTCAAGGTTAGACCCTAAGCGGTCCCAACTAGAACTCTAACCTAGAGAAGAATGTGATGTATCTGTGGTAATATCTAGTATTCGTTGATCTTCTGGTAAAGTGTCTTCATATTCATCTTGAAAAGAAGTTTCCTCTATATCCTGATCCTCATCATCTTGGAATTTATTTCCATAATTACCAAATTCAATTGACATGATTTAATGTACATATAATTTGTTTTGTGTGAACGTCCTAACGGACGGTTTAGCTATTGTCCTACCGGACGGGCTAAATAGCTAGGCCGTCCACCTGGCCATTTGTTTTTTTTGTAAAATTATATTTTGCAGTCCTGATAGACGGTCCAGCTATTTTTACATTGATGTCAAATGCATAGACCATACACCAGGACGTCACTTAGACCGTCAGTCAGCTCATCAGTTAGACAAAATTTTCGTTTGTTGTAAAATATTTTGTTGTCCTGACGGACGGTCTAGTACAATGATGTAAAATGCATAGGCCGTGCGCCAGGACATCAGTTAGACCGTCAGTCAGGTCATCAGTTAGACTGTCCGTTAGGACAATAGTTATTTTTTTGTAAAATTATATTTTGCATAATATACATAATGTCAGAACAATATGGGCATAGACTAAATCCATACCGCAGGCTCAAAAAACCGCTGGCCCTGAAAGGTATACGACAACCTGTAGTCGTTACAAATAACCCTCGTACAATAAATCAAAACAAACTGTTAACTGTTCAATTTCCAAATTTAGGATCCCAGGATGTTATTGTTCCCGGATCTGCAAGACTAGCTTTCAAAATATATCTTTAAATTCTGATGATGATAATAATCGAACTATTGTAAATAACTTAAGTAGAGCCGTAGTAAAAAAGATAACAATTAAGATTGAAAGAAATTAACTTTATTCACTCCATGATGCAGATGTTTACCATTGTTATAAAGATTTATGATTGATTAAAGATCGCTTGATAAATTTTGCATATGAAGGATTTCATTCCAATAGGAGTGAAGTGGAGAATAATAATATTGGTAAAATAAGAGCAGATGCTGCGGATAAATCAGATGGAGAAATTAATGGAGAAGATAAAGCAATTGCTGATGCCTTTAGCAACATATTTCCTATACCTTTAGATTTTGAAATTCTACGAGATCACATGCCATTTTATCAATCGGGATTAGGTGATAGACTATCTTACGAATTAACTTTTAATGATTTTTCGCGTGTGATATTAAGCACTGATAACAATGCTTCTTATACCACTACTGGAATAAGTTTGGAATATGAAATGGTAACAAATCCAGAATTAGCTAGAACAATAAGAAATATATACCAAGGAAGAACGGCAATATTGCATGAGAGGATGCTTAGACAGAAAATTACTTTGAATAAAAGTGACACCATTTGGAATATTAATCTGAATACACCAGCTAAAAGCATGAAAGGAATTCGGATGGTTTTTGAAGATGCCTCAGATGGTGGTGGTGGGGCTGATTATAAACGAGACATTAGCAAATACGACAATCCAAAGATAGATAAAGTAACCGTTACAATAGAGGGCAAACTAAATCAATTGTACGCTCAAGGGTTATTTAGATATCAGCATTGGAATGAAATACAAAATATTTCTGCGACTCTATTGCAGAACATGGTGTGAATGTAGTAAAAGCTCTCAATTTAGTGAATGTTAAACTACATGAATATTTAACGACTAAATTTGCCCTTTGGTTGGATATGAGAAGTAATGATGATAATACTTTGCATGGGAGCGGGCGAAGGATTGAAAATGGTTCAGAAGGAATTACTATTCAGCTAGAGGAAACTTCTGAAACGGCTGGAGCATTAAAACATTATATTTATATAATCACAGAGGCCGAATTAAATATTCAAGAAGGAGGATTAATTAACGCTCTCTATTATCTGTCCTGACAGACGGCCTAGATATTTCCCAACTGTCCTGACGGGCGGCCTAGATATTTTCCCAGCTGTCCTGTCGCACGGCCTATACATTCTACATCATTGTAAAAAATACAGTCTTGCCAGACGGTCCATATTTCACACTATTGTAAAATGTATAGGCTGTCCGCCAGGACAATGTTTTGTCAGAAACTTTATTTTATAATATAAGCATGTTTCCAATGTATTCTCATTCTGCCTTGATTTGTTAGTAGTCAAACGGGGTGTGGAAAGACAGAGTTTGTGTTAAACCTTTTAGCAACACCCCAAGAGATGGGTGGTTAGCTATATTTTTTGAGCATATTGTCATCATTTGTCCAACAATAAAATGGAATAAAGCATATCAAAATAGAAAATGGATTTGAAGTGATTCAGAGATTTATTTATGTGACCCATGTGATCTACAATCTGTAGAAAACAAAATACACGACTACCTTAAAATATATTTTCAATTTTTCAAAGGAGATACTACATTCTTTGTTATTGATGACTGTGCATCAACAAAAGAAATATCATATCGAATGTTATTTAACATGATAACTAGATTAGCTTTCAGCGGGCGACACGCATATCAAAGTGTTTGGATTCTTTCCCAAAAATGTATTATCAGTTCTAAAAGATTTTAGAGAATAGTTGAAATGGGTTTGTTTACTTTACTGTAAAGATCGCGACTCATTTGAAAATTGTTTACGAGAAAATGATGTAATTTTTAATAAAGAAACACGTAATAAAATTTTAAATATATCAAAACAAGTAAAACATTCAAATTTGATATTAAAAACGGATCAGCCAACAGGATATTGCATACTTCAAGAATGGCTGTCCTGTCAGACGAGCTAGATATTGTCCTAATGGACGGTTTAACTATTAGGGAAAATATTGTTCTATTAGATAGGCAGTCAGACTGTCAGAACGACTATAAGTAAACTTATAAATGAATTTACAAATCAACTAAAGGTTATCTATAAGTTATTCAAAAGTAACTTATAAGTTATTTACAAGTAACTTATAAGTTATTTACAAGTTACTTATAAGTTATCTACAAGTAACTTGTAAGTAATCTACAAGTAATTTGTAAGTTATTTACAAGTAGCTTGTAAGTTATTTACAAGTAACTTGTAAGTTATCTAAAAGTAACTTGTGAGTTTATTACAAGTAACTTGTAAGTTATTTACAAGTAACTTGTAAGTTATTTACAAGTAACTTGTAAGTTATTCACAAGTAACTTATAAGTTATTTACTAGTAACTTATAAGCTATCTATAATTTATCTGTAGGTTGACTTCTAGATAACCTATAGATAAATTTTAGATAACCTATATAGGTGAACTTACAAGTTCTTTGTAAGTATATTGAAAGTTATCTATAAGTAACTTCTAGATAACTCATTATATTATAATTTTCTGTATTATATACAATAGCAATAATCCTCTTTATTTTGCTTTTATTATATTATTTTAAATTTTCTAGGAAATATTTCAAGAAGCTGCAGAAAAAAAAAAAAAGTTTATTTCGTCTAATATATACAACATGGAAGAAATGATATACTTTGTGAACAAGAAGGACCTCTGGAAGATCAGATATCTTCCAATGAACAAACTTCAAATGAGATCAGCCCAAAAGAGCACAATTTAGAAATGAAAAGAAATTGATTAGCTGCTGTAACAGCTAGTGGAAATTCAAAAAATGCTTTTAAAAATGTTATACCATTGAGAAGATTAAAAAATCAAAACGATGTAAATATAATAAAGTAATACATAAGATATAAAGCTAAATTAGGACAAGAGATAACTACATTTTTGGATTCATAAGTATTTGCAATGTATACCAAACTTGTTTGATATGCTCTGCAAACAAATCCATTCGGATATGTGTGCGAATTTGATAATGAAGAAAACTTAAGCAAAAAATTAAATGAAGATCCTTTAATTTCAAATGCTCTTAGTTCTGTTTTTTGTAAAACTTATTACAATTTTGGTAATTACTTGGCCCCTATTGCAATAGCACTTATAACAACAAAACATATCAATTTGAAAAACAATATTTCTAATGATGTATATATGATGAGCGAACAGATGAATCATGAAGTCCTACCAGACGACCCAGTTATAGCAGTACATCACTTAGCCCTATCCTGTCAGACAGCTCGTCTAGCAAGCCTGTAGCTCAAGAGAATCAGTTAGCCCTGTCCTGTCAAACAGCTCGTCTGGCAAGCCTGTAGCTTAAGAGAATCAGTTAGCCCTGTCCTGTCAGACAGCTCGTCTAGCAAGCCTGTAGCTTAAGAGAATCAATTAGCCCTGTTCTGTCAGACAGCTCGTCTAGCAAGCCTGTAGCTCAAGAGAATCAGTTAGCCTTGTCCTGTCAGACAGCTCGTCTAGCAAGCCTGTATCTCAAGAGAATCAGTCAGCCTTGTCCTGTCAGACAGCTCGTCTAGCAAGCCTGTAGCTCAAGAGAATCAGTTAGCCCTGTCCTGTCAGACAGCTCGTCTAGCAAGCCTGTAGCTCAAGAGAATCAGTTAGCCTTGTCCTGTCAGACAGCTCGTCTAGCAAGCCTGTAGCTTAAGAGAATCAGTTAGCCTTGTCCTGTCAGACAGCTCGTCTAGCAAGCCTGTAGCTTAAGAGAATCAGTTAGCCCTATCCTGTCAGACAGCTCGTCTAGCAAGCCTGTAGCTCAAGAGAATCAGTTAGCCTTGTCCTGTCAGACAGCTCGTCTAGCAAGCCTGTAGCTTAAGAGAATCAGTTAGCCCTGTCCTGTCAGACAGCTCGTCTAGCAAGCCTGTAGCTTAAGAGAATCAATTAGCCCTGTTCTGTCAGACAGCTCGTCTAGCAAGCCTGTAGCTCAAGAGAATCAGTTAGCCTTGTCCTGTCAGACAGCTCGTCAGCAAGCCTGTAGCTCAAGAGAATCAGTTAGCCTTGTCCTGTCAGACAGCTCGTCTAGCAAGCCTGTAGCTTAAGAGAATCAGTTAGCCCTGTCCTGTCAGACAGCTCGTCTAGCAAGCCTGTAGCTTAAGAGAATCAGTTAGCCCTGTTCTGTCAGACAGCTCGTCTAGCAAGCCTGTAGCTCAAGAGAATCAGTTAGCCTTGTCCTGTCAGACAGCTCGTCTAGCAAGCCTGTAGCTCAAGAGAATCAGTTAGCCTTGTCCTGTCAGACAGCTCGTCTAGCAAGCCTGTAGCTTAAGAGAATCAGTTAGCCTTGTCCTGTCAGACAGCTCGTCTAGCAAGCCTGTAGCTCAAGAGAATCAGTTAGCCTTGTCCTGTCAGACAGCTCGTCTAGCAAGCCTGTAGCTTAAGAGAATCAGTTAGCCTTGTCCTGTCAGACAGCTCGTCTAGCAAGCCTGTAGCTCAAGAGAATCAGTTAGCCTTGTCCTGTCAGACAGCTCGTCTAGCAAGCCTGTATCTCAAGAGAATCAGTCAGCCTTGTCCTGTCAGACAGCTCTGTCAGACAGCTCAAGAGAATCAGTTAGCAAGCCTGTATCTCAAGAGAATCAGTCAGCCTTGTCCTGTCAGACAGCTCGTCTAGCAAGCCTGTAGCTCAAGAGAATCAGTTAGCCTTGTCCTGTCAGACAGCTCGTCAGCAAGCCCAGACAAGAGCAAGCCTGTAGCTTCAAGAGAATCAGTTAGCCCTGTCCTGTCAGACAGCTCGTCTAGCAAGCCTGTAGCTCAAGAGAATCAGTTAGCCCTGTCCTGTCAGACAGCTCGTCTAGCAAGCCTGTAGCTCAAGAGAATCAGTTAGCCTTGTCCTGTCAGACAGCTCGTCTAGCAAGCCTGTAGCTCAAGAGAATCAGTTAGCCCTGTCCTGTCAGACAGCTCGTCTAGCAAGCCTGTAGCTCAAGAGAATCAGTTAGCCTTGTCCTGTCAGACAGCTCGTCTAGCAAGCCTGTAGCTTAAGAGAATCAGTTAGCCTTGTCCTGTCAGACAGCTCGTCTAGCAAGCCTGTAGCTCAAGAGAATCAGTTAGCCTTGTCCTGTCAGACAGCTCGTCTAGCAAGCCTGTAGCTCAAGAGAATCAGTTAGCCCTGTCCTGTCAGACAGCTCGTCTAGCAAGCCTGTAGCTTAAGAGAATCAGTTAGCCCTGTCCTGTCAGACAACTCGTCTAGCAAGCCTGTAGCACAAGAGAAGTCAATACAAAATTCCCTAAAAGTTCAGAATGTAAGTAAACCAGAAAAAGGAAAGAATCCAAACACAGTCGCCGCTGGTAAAAAAAAAACTAGCTGATTACAATAGAAAGAAAAAAAAAAAAATTGAAGAAGTATGAAGAAGTAAACAAATTAACTACTCCTTTCCCATCAAGTTCAAATGTACAAAGTTTAAATGAGCGCAGCTCTGATGAGCATAGAACATCTCTTTTGAGCTCAGCTCGAGAGAATTCGCAAGCTGTGCTTTTGGGTGTAATAGGTGTAACAGTTATAAGTGGCATTATGTTTTCAACAAAACCTTTAATTTGTCCACTCCACCACCATCCTGTATGAAAAGTAATCTTAAAGTAAATTCAAAGAAACATTTAAATTCGTCACGTTACTGATAATAAACAGCAAAAATCAAATCATTTTGATATGCAATAAGTTATATTTTCATATTTTAAAATATATATAATTATTTATATATACCATGAAAAAAAAATATAATAAATACAGCATATCATGGAGCTGTTCTTGAAGGATTTAGTACAGGAAATAGTATGCTCTCAAAGAATCTTTTACAAATTAAACCTCCAGATCTTGGAAAACTAGATGTTGAAGATGGTGTTGGGCTGACACTTATCAGCTTATAGCAACTTCAGCTTTAATGACACAAAGTTAGTTAGTGCAATAAGGGATTTTATCATCAAACATAGTCAATTCACCTTACACATAAATTGAAAAAAATGTTTTTCTAAAATATACATACACACATATATATATATATATATATATATATATATATATATATATATATATATATATATATATATATATATATATATATATATATATATATATATATATATATATACATATATATATATATATATATATATATATATATATATATATATATATATATATATATATATATGTAAATGTATTTATATATATATATATATATATATATATATATATATATATATATATATATATATATATATATATATATATATATATATATATATATATATATATATATATATATATATATATATATATATATATATATATATATATATATATATATATATATATATATATATATATATATTTATACATATGGCAACACTAGCATTGATGGTAGGAGGTGCAATTATTAATGAAGTTGCATTTAGTGGTTCTAAATTATTTATTTCGTGGTTTAGGTTCAAAAGAATCAGATAAGAAAAGAAAGAAACATGATTTAGCTTTAGAACAACTAACGAAGGCATGAGATTAATGGAGCAGACAGAGAACACAGTATCTTGATTATTTGAATGATCGTTTACAAAAAGAATCTCATGCAAAACAAACTTGCCTTGAGAGAATATTATATCCTTACAGATAATCAAGTTGATTTACCCCCTTAACTAAAAGAGGGTAATAAACCCAGGGTGTTGGCGAATTCAACACAGCGCGTTGAATGATAGAGAGGAAGAGAGAGAGCGAGATAGCAATTTATAAACTATTGGTAGTTCAGCACCCCCAGTATATTACTCGTCGAAACCATACCCCGTGCGGCAATGGTTTTCCTTCTTTGGCGTCGGATAAGATGGAGAGGATTGGTGGTTATCTTCTAAGCGTCACGGATTCACCAGAGAGTGTTACAGATTCACCAGAGAGTTCCACGGATTCACCAAGGGAGCATCATGGATTTATCAGGGAGCGTCAGGGGCTCACCAGGGAACTTCTGATTTGTCATGGATTCACCAGGGACTTCTCATCTCCGTTGATCTACATTCTTGGTTTCTGCTGGCAGAGCGATCTACATGTATCTTCCTTGTTCCCGTATTTCCAGAGAAATAGTAGTGTGACGGCGTGTCAATAATATATTGCAATAAGGATGAAATTGAGATGTTTTCTCTTTTACAGCCAGTGATGATTACTTGGACGGGCCTACACGTAGCTATCAAGTAGTGTGATGAACAATCCATTGTGGATATGTTTGGCAATTGGTGCAGTAGCGGCGCCACCTACGTGAAACAATGTTTGTTTGTTTTCTCCTGAATATGCTTTGGCTCCACCACTTGGCATCATAAACCAGTGCATTTTTAAGCAAATTTTACTCAGCGACCACAACAATCACCTGTAATAGACCATATAGTGGGAAGCATATACCTTCAAAATGAAAGCCAGAGTTATACTAAAATAGATTTAGGCACAATTCTCAAAGAAATGGTTCAAATAGAAATTACAACAGAAATTATGACACCAGTTCTTGTAATTATCTTAAAGAAATCAAGATCAAAGGTGAAAATTCCTGGTCGCCCAGTGTCTCAGAATTTTGTTAACTGGGCAACCAATGGTCTCCCAGTTATCATATTAAAAAAAATTGACTGCCATAAGCTGATAAAAAGATGTACCCGACAACAATATTTGTTCACCACTATTGGTTGAGCGAGGAACAAGTGACACAACTTAACTCTCAGTTGCCTGCAAAAGCAAACACAAAATACACATCAGTTAAGTGTTTGAACAGTTATTGCTCAAGGTTGTATGATACTAATAGACCCGCAAAAAAAGTTTATAAACACTTGTTTTGTGTTGATTAAATACAGAGGAACCGCAATAGACTCATTCACGTTTTCTCTTTTGAGATTGAGAAGAAAGTGTGTAATATATTATAACATAACAAGATGACGGGCTAAAAAGGGCTTGGCACTTTCCCAAGTAATACCACCACCACCACAAAGAAAAAATACACAATATCACAACGTTTGGAGTTAGTAAAGAATGTATCAATGTTGAATTTGAAATTGTGTTTAGAATTGGAGCTAACCAACCACTCAGGCAAACCATTACACTCATTAACAACTCTTTGCTAAAATGCCGAATATCAATCCGTGAAAACTCTTTGGTGTTCAAACTCCAAACTGCTATCACGTGAATACTTGGGTGTCTGAAAGAACTCGGGCAAGGGGGCAGAAATCAAGGGTACTAGAGTACACTTTTTTAACAGTTTATATATATATATATATATATATATATATATATATATATATATATATATATATATATATATATATATATATATATATATATATATATATATATATATATATATATATATATATATATATATATATATATATATATATATATATATATATATATATATATATATATATATATATATATATATATATATATATATATATATTATATATATATATATATATATATATATATATATATATATATATATATATATATATATATATATATATATATATATATATATATATATATATATATATATATATATATATATATATATATATATATATATATATATATATATATATATATATATATATATATATATATATATATATATATAAAAAGAAAAATTGAAAAGCTGGACACGACCTTTACAGAAAGAGAACAAAGTTATGTAGGTTTTAATTTATTCATTATAAAATAGAATAGATACAATAAATAAAGACGATTTGCAACTCGGTTCTCCTGAAATAAATTCTACCCACGCCGATTTTGACATGTTGCAAGATTACTGTGTGTACGTGATGGACGCTAACATTTTCCTAACCTGTTAACTTAGCTCTTTAAGTTTCAGAACCGCATCTGGTGTAGTCAACATTCTGACCGTATTATACGCTATAGCCACTACATGGCTGCTACACAAATACTGTTTGTATTGCCTTGCATGTAGTGCCTCAGGCTACCGAGTGGGGCGTTTTGTCTCACTACATCCGGTGAGACTAGCCTAGTTCATTTCGAATTTCAAATTATATTATTCTCCTTCACCATCTTTTTGTGACTCTTCAAACAAATATTTTGGTGTAATAAATATTTTCTTTTATGTTTCTGAAACAGTAAAAATGTCCAAATAATACCATTTAGCTATTGAATTATCGCATTTGCACCGGAAGTTTTCGTCTACATTCCTCAAACGTTGCCAATTTACATGAATTTTGCGAATTCAAACAACCTTTTTTTTTTTTTTTTATAACTAGCGTTGCTAAAATTGTTTGTAGCATAGTAACCATTAAAGTACAACCTTCAATTAACAACACTTAATTTGAAGTCAATATTCTCTTCATTTGATAAAATTTAAAATATAGTTTTCAATTGAAAGATAACGGTTTTGAGCACGGAATTTATACTACACCTGTCGCGTCTGAGGGCCACGACGGATGAAAGATGGCAGTTTTGAGCATAGAGCTTACAATAATAGACCTGTCGCGTTCTAAGGGCCACGACAGAAAAGCATTGGGTTCAGTGAATCCACAGAAGTCTGAAGTACATGTGCGCAATGATCTGATCGTGGGTCACCGGCCCGGGAAGCAGCTCTATAATTTTTATTTGCAATGACAAAAGGTAAAAATACGGCATTAATTTTCATTAAGGGGAAAGGGGGGCTGAAGTCTTAACCTTCTTTTCTACTATTTATCAACTATTGACTTATTGCTCATTAAATTGAAGGAAGATTCTTATTAAAACATGTATGTTTATGGAAGACCCCATCCCTCCTCGACCCGCTTCCGACGGAACTGGCTAATATTATTGACTAAAATTACTATCAACTTTCACTTTACCAAATAAAGACGAGGAAAGAAAAAAGAAAAAAAAGTTGGAAGTTGTTTTAATCAACCAACTTTACCAATACTTGGAGTAGGGGCCCGAGAGGACCCGGTTGTGATTTACTTAATATTAATGAGCCAATTGCTTTACGAAATGGATTTGCAATATTTTCACATTTCATTGTTCAAAAAAATATTGTCATCTGTACCTTAGCGAATACTCTATAGGCACGTCTCTTCTTGAGCTCATGACGTACAGTTACAAACGTATAGCTAGACATTTGTCCATGGGGAAAAACCATACAAAAAATATAATAATAATTCCGAATCCATTTCTGTGCGATAAGGAAATAAGCCAATTTGCAAAATTTCTAAAATTTCCGATCGGGCGGGGTGAAAGGGGAGAGGGGGGGGGGGGTTCCTATTTTTGTTTTCTTTCTCAAATAAAAAATCAATTACAACAAGATAATGGAATATACAGTGAATTACAAAGCATGTAAATCATTAAAAAATTAATAGAAATGTATCAATATCTAACATTTTGACAAGCATTTATAGGAGAAGCAAAATATAAAACATTACTTGGTGGGCAGTACCGTACACCAACATTGGTTACTCAATGTACAACTCGGCTACTCAAGTTGTACATTGAGTAACCAAGGATGCCACTGTTTAAAGAATTTATCAAGACCTGAATTTAAGCAAGCATTATAGAACATGCAGAACCTTTAAAAATAACTTAACGCAATTTTTAAGGTGATTAAATTCTAATGTTACTTTCTGCATCTTGCATTTGTAAATGTAGAATTGAAACCAAATCATAAGTGTGTTTACATCTTTGTTTAAACAATAATCAAACGTGATACCAAAGATTCAGGTTTCTGGATTGATATATAAAGCATTCTTAGTACTATTATAGACAAAATTACTGATCAGCTGCCACATCGGGCGCACTTTATCACAATCAAACATGATATGTTATTGTCTCTCTGTCTCTGCCTCTCTTTAAGGCAAAATGAACACAGATCGTGTTCCATGGTATTGATTTTCCTAAGATTACTATTAGTAGATCAGTAGATAAAATCCTTGTATTGATCCGAAATGTAACCAACGAATTTACTGTCCAAATTCAGATTAAAAGGGAGTTTGTAAATCAAATTCCATTTGAAATTACCATTACCCAGTTCACCTTGCTATTTATCTTGCGATTTGATAGTGACATCTAAAGGATGTATCATTTGACTTTAAAAATCAGAACCATCTTTCTCGAATCTAAGGGGGAGGTGGGAGGGGGGAGGCAGGAATTTACTGACTCCCCATATTCCTACGCCACTGCCTGAGAGTACCATCATTACTTAGGAGATAACCTGCGATGGGCTGACGTTTCGTCCAGGAGGAGTTACGTGCTCTTACCCCCGGTTAGTGTATAGGCTTGTGTGTATGTGGGCGGGGGGAGGGGGGGGGGGGTGATTGCCTCGCTGACCCCCTTTAATTACACCACTGGTTTGAATATTTATGTTTAAGAAGACGTCCACAGACCTTAAAGACATATCACACTTACATAAGGTTTGATCAGATGACGGATGCTTGACGCAGAAGTCAATACAAAATATTGCTCACTGGCAGATATAGCACCTGAGGCTATTAGCGTATCCAAAGACTCTTGCATTGCAAGCTTGACGGGTAAAGGATGTTGTTCATTTTCAAAGGCTCATCCATTTTTAATAGTAAAACTACTTTGATGAAAGAATTTTAAGCACACAATTTGATTTGAGTCATGGTCAATTGCGGTCAATCAAACTGCCAGAAGCTTCTTGTCCCTGTTGTCTGTAATGATGAAAGTTAGATCATGGAGCTATTAACTGAGAATAGCTCCATGGTATGGTAGGCCAATCTTGACAGAGCCAAACCAAACCATGTTGCGCCAATTTGCGCGCCCAAAACCAAGTTTCTGTAAAAACCTTAGTGACCCACATAAATATGCAGGAGCGGGATTTTCCCACCGATAGGCAAAGGAAGGGAAGGGGGTGGCGTGGAAAAATCACAAAATGAAATATTCTTACCAAAAATGCGGGGAAAAAGTTGGACTAACTGTAATGCCCTACTTTATGGTATGCCTCGTAAGCTTACTGACCGGCTTCAGTGCGTTCAGAATTGCGCTGCACGGCTTGTCACCCGCACACGTAGATGTGAGCATATAACGCCTGTTTTGCGTGACTTGCATTGGCGGCCGATTCTTTACAGGTCCAGTTTCAAAATTCTTTTATATAATTATAAGGTTCTCAATGGTTTAACCCATGTCTACCTCACAGATCTTGTACATAGATATCAACCAACTAGATCTCTTCGGTCCAAAAACAAGTCAATATTAACCAAACCAATTATCAGAGCCTCTACTTACGAACATAGGCCGTTTGGAATGATTTACCAGATGAAGCCAAGCGTGCAATAAACATTAATGAATTAAAAACAAACGTGAAAATTCACCTTTTTAAAGCTGCCTTTTATTAGATCATCAGGATTGTGTATTTATATATAAATATAGATATATTTTGATTAAGTCCATTTGTAAATGTCACTGGAGGCGTAATTCCACAACTTTTCGACAAGTTTTGAGATGAAAGGTAAGTTTGATACAAGTCGTTAGTTCTTTAGCACCTCTTTATCTAATTCAGGTTTTTTAATTAGTGGTTCCACGTTTGAACGCCTAAAGCTGGGTGGTACAACTGACTCAACAAGTGATTGGTTAATGATAGCAGTGATGATTGGCAAAAGTTCATTTACACAATGTTTCAATAGCCAGGTAGGCATCGGGTCCAGACTACATGGCTTTGGTGGGGACCTTGCAATTAATGTTCGTACCTCATCCTCAGTGGTAGGGGCAAATGATATAAGAGGATTTCAGTAAAAATGCTATCATCTGACATAATATCAGACACCGCAGGTACTGCATTGATCTCCTCACGGATGCCTTTTATTTTGCTCACAAAGAAATTCCCAAATTTATTGGCGAGATCTTCAACACATCTGTATGTTGGCAACGTTGCATCACCCATCATGTGCTTAGCGAGATGAAACAGTCTCGCCGCCACATTCGGCTATTTTGTTGCAATAACAAGACTGTTTTTTTTTATCTGTGTACCAGGGGACATGGGGTCTCAGAATAATAGACTTTGTGCATTTTGGTGAATGATGATCGACTATTTCGTTTAAACATGTGTTGTAGGAACGCACTAATTCATTAACCGGTCGACCCACATTCTTTACTGATGGGTTCACAGTTTTTAATGTCCTCAATGAAATTGGGCACACTGAGACCACGAAACTTTCTATAAGTTGTAGCCTTGTGATTGTGTTTTGGTTTATGTACGTTTAGATTGAAATGAACAGCGTTATGATCACAAGTCACATTTTCATCCATATTACCAAAACATGCATCAACAATAGAAGGTGAACCGTACAGTATATCATTGTTTTCCCAACTTATCACGACATCAAGAGTGTGTCCAGCCCGATGTGTGGCACCAACGACATGTTGTTGTTTTAATCCATGGACATTCAAAGTCTGTGACATTTTTGAGAATTCAAATCATTGGGATCATCCAGGTGAAAGTTTAAATCACCAACAATGACCAAACGATCTTTCATAGTTGTGACAGATTCTAAATACAATGCCAAGTTATCAAAAAATATGGAGTTCTTAAATTTATTTTTAGGAGGAGGGAGGAGGTCGATAGATACGCTCAGTGCAATTTGTGAGTCGCCAGTACCAATACAGCAATCCATATGCTAAAAATGGGTATAAAGTTTATCCTCTCTTGATGTGTTAATCTTTATCCACAAACCTAATTTATATCATAGTCCCACACCTCCACCAGACTTTCCAATGGGACGTGGCACATGCTAAAAATCATACCCTACAGGAACGAGATTACCTCTGACAAAACTGTCCGTCTCTCTGTTACGGTTTAGCATAGGGTTAACTCAAATCAACACAAAAGATGTTAGAGTATGACGTCAGAATAAACATGATTGCTAGCGGTCATCCAGCACTTCTATTCTGGATAGAAAAAACAAAACAAAAGTTTCAATCTTGTATTTCTCCCGGGAGGCAATGGACTGAGGTACATGTTAAGTACACTCCTACAATCACAAGAAAACAAACACCTTGCTTACCCTTGATACGCTAGAGTTGCCTGGTGTTAGACGAGGGCAACGACTGAATTTTCGCCAACCTCGCATAGGGCAATATAACTCTGTGACGAAATCGGGTTTAAGTAGTGCTTTGGCACGGCGCAAGCTTCGTTGACGTTCCGCCGTCATGGTGATTCTCTCCGGACAGTCCTAGACTGGTCGATGTTCACATACAACATAATACACACCCACACGAATACCTACTATTTTCTCGCTGTTTTTTGCTGTTCAAGTACAACGACGGGAGAACAGGGGGCGCGGTCTGAAATACTTGAAAGTTCAACGTACACCCCTTTTTTTGCGTTAAAGTGCAGTTCTGTCCTGTCATTCCCCTGTGGACGCCATTTTGCCCGTTAAAAACGTAGTTTTGTTCGGTTATTTCCATGATTAAGCCCCACGTAGACCCCCTTATTCGCGTTAAAGCGCTTTTCCGTCCTGTTATTCCCCCGTAGACGCCATTTTTCTCGTTAAAAATGTAGTTTTGTCTGATTATTCCCACGTAGACCCCCTTTTTTTGAGTTAAAGTGCACTTCTGTCCTGTCATTGCCCCCGTAGACTCTATTTTTCCGTTAAAAACGTAGGTTTGTCCAATTAGTCCCACAATTATGCCCCACGTAGACCCTCTTTTTTCGCATTAAAGCGCAGTTCTGTCCGGCAACATGACGTACGCAAAAAAACGTACGGAATGGGGTGGTACATCACCAAATTCGTATCAGGGTCCGAAGAACTACGGGTATCAGGTGATGTCGACCAAGACAGGGAAAACACACACCACATGTGAAGTGCGGGGCATCAGCCTCAACCACGATACCAGCCAGATCGTCAACTTTGACGCCATCCGAAACATGATAAACCACACTGAGCGCTCCACCGACCGTGCGACGCACAACGACGATGAAATGACCATTCGCGTCCACTATCCGCAACGTATCCAGAGAGACAGCCCCGGTACAGTGATCACAAAGCCATACACCAAAAACTACAAGCTCGTCTACGACAAACGGGTCATCCAACCTGACCCGACAACGCTACCCTATAAGTTTTAAATTCTTCAGCTTTTATTTTTCAGTAGTCCCCTTACAAGGGCGGAAGGAGGATCTAACCACTGCCATGGTTGCTCCCTACGGTGCATTGCGTTGGTTGGGGGCAGGTACGGCTACACCTCGAAAAAAAAGTTATTATCATATAGTACAAAATAATGACATAATCTTAAGATCTCATTATAGTAAAATATGTAAATACATTGACAAAAAAAATGGTTATAATTTATCAAGTATAAAAGTAGAGGGTGCACCAACCGAACCTGACATTCTTACTCTACGGCTGTTGAACCCACTCCCCACTGTTTTTAGTTGGGCGACAATGAGTGGTGTGGTGACCATGATACATCCACCGTTGAGTGGATAATACCAGAGTAACGTACCCTGGGGGAACCAATAGCCAGAGACACATTTACCAGTTCTGTTGCTATTTCTTCTTGTTTTACCCCGAGGGGTGAGTAGGGCGCCCCTTGGACACCACGAACTGATGGTGGAGATTATACCCATAATACTTCCAGAGAACCTCAACAACACAAATTGATCAGGACCAATCCTAAATGACCGCAAACAACACTCCTCCGAGGAAAAACCTCCCCTGGGAGATGTGGGATCTCTGCGCCCTGTGAAGGATAAAGCGGTGGGGGTTGGACACGCCCATGTGTGCTAGGGGACGACCCTGTATGCTGGGGCGCCCCTGTATGCTGGGGACGCCCCTGTGTGTTGGGGACGCCCCTGTGTGTTGGGGACGCCCCTGTGTGCTGGGGACGCCCCTGTGTGCTGGCCACGCCCGTGTGCTGGGGACGCCCGTGTGCTGGGGACGCTCTGTGTGATGGGGACGCCCCTGTGTGCAGAGGACGCCCCTGTGTGCTGGGGACGCCCGTGTGCTGGGGACGCTCTGTGTGATGGGGATGCCCCTGTGTGCAGAGGACGCCTCTATGTGCTGGGAACACCCCTGTGTGCTGGGGACGTTCCTGTGTGCTGGGGACGCCCCTGTGTGCTGGGGACGCCCCTGTGTGCTGGGGGACGCCCTGGGGTTGGAGACGCCCATGGGGGTTGGAGACGCCCTTCGGTCTGGATAGCCGCCTGTTACTACTGATTTAGACTTATAGATTATGATTAGCCAATTGTATTCGTCATGAATCGGAATATACTTAAAGTCTAAAATAATGTGAAAAACAATTAAGGGGTCCTCCAGAATTATTCAGTATACTGAGTCATCATGTTCTTGGTGAGAATAAAATGTAACTCGGTATATCAGTTTAAATAAGACCAGATGTTCCATGTTATTTTTTTCAAAAATAATTTTTGCACCACGTCAAAGAATCGTGGTAGATTTTTTTATACAAAGATTTTTCAAAAGAAAATACCAAGCAATACATCACAAAATTTGCATAAAATATGCAGATTGTTGCCTGGAATTTGAAAATGCTAGAAATTGTCGAAGTTTAACCCATTTTGACAAAATTCTTTGCTATTTCCATTGTCTTTGATAAATTTTAAAACAAATTATTTAACATTACAACTACATATTCAACTGTTAACGTACACATATTGTAGAATAATCATGTTATGGGTATTTATTCTGGGTATTTATCATACTTCCAGGATACGGTATACATTTCACTTATGGAATTTTGTTTTATAGTTTACTTCCAGGATACGGTATACTGATTTATTCAGTTACTTATATACATTTCACTTATGAAATTTCGTTAGGGGGTGGGGGTAAGGGGTGGGGGTAAATTGCCCACTAGAACCCCACTCAATAGGTCACTGTGGAGAGAATACATCACTTATGCATGTTTCACCCACTCCAGATTTCTTACAAAAAAGGCTTGCACGCGTGCACCCTGAGTGTCCTGTCTCCCCAGTCTATGCCGGGACTAAGGTCTACAACTCGTAAGCAGTTGCCTTTGGAGGGAAGGGGGAGGGGGAGCACTGGCAGCGGTGTCTGAACTTGCCACTGGGGAAAGGGGCAGTCGGGCGAAGGGGGCAGGAGGTGCCCTTTTAAAAGTTGGGGTACCAGGAGGTGTCTTTGAAAGTTATTTAGAACTATACTTTGTTCCTCGTGATTGGAGAATTGCTAATGTCACCTCTATTTTCAAAAAGGGTGATCACAGTTTGCCTTGTAAGTATAGGCCAGTGATTTTTACTAGTGTTGTGTGCAAGGTCATGGAGTCCATTGTTAAGGATGTTGTTCTAGATCATTTACAGGTCAATGGTTTGTTGAATTTGTCCCAGTATGGGTTCTTACCTAAGAGGTCTTGTGTTTCTAATTCATTGGAGTTTCTTGATGATGTTACTAAACAAGTAGATTCTAGTCATAATGTGGATGTTATCTATTTAGATTTCCCAAAAGCATTTGATAAGGTTCCATTGGGCAGGCTCATGATGAAAACAAGAGCACTTGGTGTGGAGGGAAAGTGTGCCAGTTGGATATATTCTTGGTTAGTTGACAGGTCACAAACAGTTGTTATTCAATGGTATAGTATCTCCATGGAAGAAGGCTACAAGTGGTGTTCCTTAGGGTTCTGTATTGGGTCCGTTTTTTTTCTTAATCTTTATTAATGATATTGATGTTTCCCTTGGCTTCAGGATTTGTCAATTTGCTGATGACACTAAGCTGTACAGAATTGTTGATGATGCTAGGGATTCTTCACTTTTGCAAATTGATCTGGATAAGTTAGTTTCTTGGTCCCAAACATGGCAGATGTCATTTAATGTTGATAAATGCAAAGTTATTCATTTTGGTCAGAATAATTTGGCTTTTGATTACTACATGAATGGTTCAAATCTTGGTTGTGTTGATCATGAAAGGTATATAGGTGTTGTCATTACTAGCAATCCGAAGCCTTCTAAACAGTGTGCTTTAACAGCTGCAAGGGCAAATAGGATGCTTGGTTTGATTTGAACATTTTTTTGCTTGTTTGTAGAAAGGTTGTTCTTAATTTGTATAAGCAGTTAGTCAGGCCAACCTCACCTTGAGTATGCTATTCAGGCTTGGAGTCCCTTTTATGAGAAGGATAAGTTCATTTTAGGGTCAGCAAAGAGCCACTAGATTTGTTCCCGAAGCAAGGAATCTCTCTTATGAATCTAGGTTGCGAATTCTTGGTTTGACCAAGCTTGAGTTGAGAAGAGTACGTGGCGATATGATTCAGGTTTTTAATTTCATATTTGGTAGTAATGCTTTGACTTCCTGTAGTTTCTTGCATGTTTCAGTTAATCCTCATGTGACACGTGGTAAGAGTTTGAAGTTGACCAATGTATATATATATATATATATATATATATATATATATATATATATATATATATATATATATATATATATATATATATATATATATATGTATTATATATATATATATATGTATTTTATTTATATATATATATACATTATATATATATATATATATATATATATTATATATGAATATATATATATATATATTATATATGAATATATATATATATATATATATATATATATATATATATATATATATATATATATATATATATATATATATATATATATATATATATATATATATATATATATATATTTTAGCGTTTTTTTCGCAAAGAGTTGTTAATGAGTGGAATGGTGTGCCTGAGTGGGTAGTTAGCTGCAATTCTGTTCACAATTTCAAGATCAACATTGATAAGTTCTTTACTAACTCTGGGCATCTTTTTGATTTTTTGATTTTGTGGTGTTAGTTTGGGCTTTTTATGGGGTGACTAAGCCTTCTTAGCCAGTAATCTTGTTATGTTATGTTATGTTATGTAATAAGTCATTCTTGAAGCTTGAAAGCAAAAAGAAATCCACTCACTAACAAATCCTACCGTAGTACATAGAAGATGTAGCATACATTTAGTATTTATTTGACAACAATTAAAGTCATTTACCAGGGGTCAAACACCGAGGGCTGAGGTGGAAGGGTGCATGGCCCCTAATAATTTTCAAAGCCTCAAAAGTAGGCCTTCTATTATTCGTCCGATGGGCTCAAATCATATGTGTAGGAACCGGGGTCAGGGGCAACCTTGGCCCTCACTTTTTTTTTTTTGAAAACTGACAAAGTGAAAGCCCCTTTTTGAAAATGAAAAGTTCCCATCAATTATTGCCAAAGAGTGCCCTCACTTGATTTTCTGCCACCCTTTACCCCAGTTCCTTCTGACATCCTGGGCTCTGGGCCCGGTGGATTATTGTAAAATTATTTTTTGAAAAAGATTATGTTGACCGTTTACCGAGTAAGTCAATCTTAGACTATCTTTAATCTTTTTTACTTTAAGCCAAACGTACCGACTGGAGAAAGTGCCTTGTTTTGCACCGACTCAGAACCGTTTTAATAAACCTCTCTAGATCTAGTTTTTTTTTTTTTTTGTGGAAAATTTTGGGGTGGGGTCAACTCCCGCACCTTATCACTTCTGCATGAACGAGTCCTCTCTGACGCAAGCTACCCAATTTGGATACACTACAGTCATTGCTTGTAAACAGAAGTCTAAAGAACGTTGAATAAAGTGGAAGGATAAATAACATGATTATTTTTCCCCCAATGGTCTTAATAAAGTTTGTGAAAATAAAACAAAACTCCTGTCAAAAATTCGATCCTACAAGACCTGTCGTATTGTAAACAGTCACTGACTCACGATAAACAGATGTACAAGTGCGCATGCTCGAACAAGATTATCAATCAGGTCGAAAATGGAGGCGTAGTCTCCCATCTCAAGTCCAACGCCCGGAATAATATTCCTTTAATTTTCAACATGGTTTTGCAACCTTTAGAATTTAGTGAATGTTTCTTGGACAGTCCTGAGTTTAGGGACAATCTTCATGTCCATGAAGCGGAATTAGAAAGGACTAACAAGGCAATTAAAGAACTAATTCGTAGCGGCAAAGCGCTAGTCGAGGCAGCGAAAAGTAAGTAGGCCTAACCACATACACTCGTACTCAAGATGTTTACTGTGTGAAGCTTAGTTAGGTTGCTAGCACTAACGTTACAAGTGTACCCTGACAAGCCCTTCATCACAGAACCTAAACACCGGCTGACATGATATTTTTGTCGACATTTGTTTTACTTAGCAACACTTGTGGTTGTTCATTCACTATGTTATGAATTATATCCAAGTATTATTGCTCGTATGAAAAGCAAATTAATTCAATGTCCTTGGTTCCGTACATTTAAATGCAGAAAAAGTATTTAGGCCTAGGCCTGTGCTGTGGATGATGGAATCGTGGTAATGAACACATTACTAGCCTAGGGCCTATGGATTCAGTGTTTGTGAGGCTATTTACAAATTTGCAGTGACACTAGGTCTCAGTAGCATGGTGGGTCCGAATTTCGTACACTTAAGCCTTTCTCCTTTATATTGAATGTCAGTGTCACTGTCAGAAATAAAAATGAATTCTTTGATTTCTCTTTTTCATATTCTTGTTTATTTTATAGAAACTTTGATATTTTCTTCTCCAGATGTTCATCAGAAACCAAAGTAGTTTCGTTCTTTGTATGCATAGGCCTAGTCCAGAAAGAATTTGAAAAATATTAATTTCTAAAGTGCTTTTTCATTAAAAATGTAGTAATGTTTTAATACTTAATTTCCCCACATAACAGGTGATATATCGAGTTTGATGCTAGCTTAAATTGTCCCAGTAGGAGAAATATTGGGGTGCACCAACTTGAGCCCATACGAACTTCAGGCCAATACTATACACAATTTTATCAGTACCATGCACTTTTCGTGACATTCCCAATACTACATCATATAGCCACATGCCTGTACTTAAGGATCCAAACTACAGTAGAATGAACTCTTTATTATAAATTTATATATGGATGCCCAAAGAGCTAAAATCTATATCATATTTTTAGACATAAATTTTCTTTTGAATTTCAATATGTTTGTTGTTTATTTGTAAAATAGTAGTAATACTTACATGTAAAAAGATACTGTATTTATGGTATAGATTAGAAGCATATTACATAGAAATGTAGATAGAACGTTAGAAACAATTGGTAGTCTTACATGTACTGTAGAATATTATGGTTAAAATAAGAATAGCGATTAAAAAATTAAAATATTAAAACTGCAGTAAAACTTGTACATCTAATAGTTTATTGCTATTGAGGTCCATGTAAAAATTGGAAAATAGCCCAAATTGAGAAAACAACAGTTTGTACTTTGTAGTATTTGACTATGCAAAGAAGGAAATGGAATAATAAGGAATGAGCTATTTATTTTACAATTTTACTGTACAAGAAATTGCATGACTACTGCACCGTACATTATGATATAATTTTGTTGTTTTAGATGTATGTTTTAGTGATGCAATTCAATGTTGCACGGTATACCGGTACTAAGAAGAGTACTGTTACTTAACGGTGCCAGTATGGTATGATGCCACCAAATGAAAAATACTGAAGTACCGCCAAGTACAGTCAGTATCGGTACTTGCAAGAATAAGTTTAAAGTTACTTTAAATCACTTGCAAAACGTCAACATTATGATTTTTTAGAAATATATGTTTTTGAGTATGTTACATCACCTAAAAATTTTATAAGAACATAATATTTATGGAAAGACATGGTTGCAAAACTTGTGAAGTTTGTAAATATTCCTGCTACTCTTCAAACTTTCAATAAAAACTGGCCCACAGTAACAGTAGTTGTGGTGTGCTACTACTTTCGCGAATATGCAGTATAGTATATTAACATACAGAGCGGGAAAGTACAGGTTATAGCTTTTGTGCAAACTTTCTAGACCCAACTATCATGAAATATAGTTGTATTTATGAATACTATACAAGAAAATTTTATAAGAACATAATTCTTTTGAAAAGACATGTGTGCATTCACTTTCATATGAGAATGGCTTCAGTCAATAAATAAATTTAAAATAGTGTTCAACAATTTTAGTGCCAATTTTTCCTTCTGACACGAAAGGGCAGGTTAAAAGAAAAAAATAAACATCCTTCCCCCATCCATCATGTCACATTTACCTTAAAAATAATAATCTGTAAGTCACATAACCAAAATTCTCCTCACAATCAGCAACTATTATTTCCAAACAAAACTTGAACAAAGAAATGGAAGATGTCATGATCGTCCCAAGCGGTAAAAAGCCAAATCAGTTCGAAGAAAAGCCAAAGTATGCTACAGTATGAAAGCCAAACTGTAATCAACTTGAATTCCAATATACCAATTAATGTACCAACTTTTCTACCAACTGCCTGGCCCACATACAAGTTTTATGCAGCGTCACGACAAAACAAAATGTTAAAAGAAAGTTTTTAAATTATTTTCCCTCACTTTCTGCAGGTAGTAAATTATAAATACCCTTCCTAGATTCAGTTTTACTACTTTTTTTGGCAAAATATGATAAAATACATAAAGACTCAGGAATCTGAGGCTATGGTATCACAACATGTCTGATTTTAGTCGTTTCTACACAAATGATACCAAACTTTAATAAACCTTAAATATCTCTTTAACGCAATAAGATTTTTGAATGCTTTCTTCATTATTTTGTTCCTTTTGAGTCCTCTTTTACATAAACATGCTTGACCACTGAACTAATCCTTTAATGTTGATTTGTGTACAACACAGTCTCAAGTCAGCATTGAACAGAATCACATAGGTTTTTTTCTCGGCCCATCAGGGATTTTAATATTGAGGATTATTGTACTTAATATTAGAAGTCCTAAAAGGCATGACCAGACTAAGAATTTGAAAATAATGTTGAGAAATTGATCAGGATTTTATATTTTCATTTTGCCCCGTAACTATTTTTAAAGTTTTGCAAGAGTAGGCCTACACTATGTTGTTCTTGCTTTTTGGAAAATACTGATGATTAAAAATAGAAAACTTTTGGCCAATTATGCAGATGCACAAGTCACTGCAAGACTTGCATATTATTACGATGGGATAAATTCTGCTTAATGTATGGACGTGATTAGTGTTGAAAAATGTGTTTATCCCCTGTAACAAATGGATGTGTCTGAAATGAAAAAAATGTGTAAATTTAGAGTTGAATAAACTTTCAATGTAAGTTCCAAACCCGTGTTAACAAACATAATGTCGGAGATTCTGGGGGTGCGATCGGATGATTTATTTTTATCTTATTGAGTTAGAGGTCATGTGTATATTTACAGTACATGTATGTTTTAATGTTTAAAATGGAAGTCCCTTGTAAAGTGAGAATTTCTTTTGGTGTATATTTCCATGGCACTGAATTTTTTTTTTTTATATTTGCCACTTTTGGGTAGTCACCTTGTAAAAAAATTTGTTTGTTTATTTTGCAATATTTTTTCTTTTTGTAAAATTTATTTGACTCATCAGGTAATATTTACATGTAAATGTACTGATTGTCACAATTCAAGTGTTTTTTGGTCAATTTAACAGCTTGTAAAACGGGCCTTGATTGCGTGGGAATTAAAGCCTTATGGCCTAACGCTAGGCCTATTGTTAGTTTCACTGTTTACTGTTGCACATTCGCGGTGCATTTTACAAGTTAGCCTACTCAGATTTCGGCGAAATCAAAGTGCATAATATTCCCCATTCATTGGTGATTACTGCGCATTTGTGATTCTCACATTTAAAAAGGATTGTGCTAATCCGGTTTCAGTTTGTAACAAGTCATTGATTGGAATTTTGTCAGCAGAATGTGTGTGTGATTTGAATCATCATGAATGATTATATTGATTTTTAACGGCAAGACTGACTATGAAAAATGATTACTCGCAATGATTTAGTTAGGGATGTACGGATCCAAATTTTGGATCCGGCCGGAACCAGATTTTGCGGATCAGGTTGAAATCCGGCGGATAAAATCCGGCGAACCGGATTTTTTCATTGCTTACAACAATTCTCATAATCTTAAGAAACAAAGGGAAAGGGGTGGGGGCAGGGATTGTCAAGTTGGCTGCTAATGGCTAGCAACCCAATTTTTTTGGAAAATAACAATTATTGGGCATATTGTGATGAAATCAAATCAAAATTAGTGAAAGTTCTGGATTAATCCTAACATGTACCAAATTTGGAAATTCAGGCAAAATTTGAAGATATTAATAAGAGGAAAGATTCTGGGTACTGTTTTAAGAAAAGTGTGATTTTGCGTGATTGTCTCAGCCCTATCAAGATATTAAAGTATGAAAACAATGGGCAATATCTAAAAATTGTGGCAAAAATTACTGTGCACCTAAAGAGAACTGTCTATCCTCTTCATTTATCATCATAAATCATCATAAATGGACTTAAAATTCCAAGCCATACTTAATACTTTTTAGGGGAGGGGAGGGGTGGGGTGAGGGGGGGTGGGGTGAGGGATTAAATTCCCCATCTAATAAAAGTATAATAAGTTATACATGCTTCTACAGGCTGTAGCCTAGGCTCTTTACTATAATTGCATCTCAAAACATTTGATGTTTAAAAACTTTCAGCCATTATTCAATATTTCAATGACATCTGGATTGGTGCTACTACCTAAATTTTACCATTCAGAAGTTCAAGTTTCATTGTAGCCAAGTAAGATACTTAAGAAAAACAGTGATCCCAATCTCAATGTGATGCTGATGACTCATAGACCAGACAGGAAGTCTGCAAGACAAAGGGTCTATTGTTCTTTTTGAGGCAATATGTGAATGCATTTCATGCTATTCCTTTCTACATGTATATATGAGGTTTGATGTGTTGTTTTATGCATATTAGAGAAAAGAACAAGGCATCCTCGTTCATTTGGAAACATTTTACTGTCCAAGATCAAGCTGATGAAATTGCTGAATGTATTTTGTGCAAAAAAGGAATAAGGAGAGGAAAACCAGGATCCCTGCCAAAGAACTTTAGTACTTCACCTTTACACAAGCATCTCCAATCAAAACATCCTGCAACATATAAACAAGCTAAACAATCAAATATTGAGAAAAAGTAAATCTTCAATTGTTAAAATTGCCAAAAATCCGGTTCGGCCGGATTTGGAAAAAAATCCGGCGGAACCGAACCGATTTTTTTTCCAAATCCGGCCGGATAATCCGGCCGGACCGGATATCCGGTACATCCCTAGATTTAGTAAACGTTTACAAGGATTTGCAAGCATGTAGCGTGTACACGCTAAACAGTCACAGCTCTACAGGCTAGTCATATACAGACTTTGCGTTAACGACAAATTTGTCATATATTAAGTTATGGCTAAAATTTCTTACGACACATGTTGTACCTGCATTGTAAAATTTAGATAGCTTGTAAAATTTTACGCCAGAGTTTTTAATTAACTTAAATAAAAATCTTACCTCTCTGATGCATTTGAAAGTTTTATTTCACACAAAAATGTTTTTAATCACTACAAAATTAATTAAAGAAAAATGACACAAGTATGACTTACGAGAACGGCCGAATGATTCAACATGTCCGTACTGTACATAAATAATAGACAAGTACTAAAACTGTATGAAGTCAGTATATACATTTACTGTACACTGACGTGAAAGTTTTGATGTTGTTTTGAATGCAGGCTGTCAATTGTTAACGATATCATTAGCTAGGATTCTACTTTCCTCCTGTATTGTGTTGTATGTGTAAGTTCGTGTATCTGTGAATTGAAGAAGTAGGCGTGTTCAAGATTGCAATAGTATATTATCGTTAACAATTGGTCAAAGTTCACTAAAACTTCATGGAAGTTTGGTTACAATAAACAAAAGTATTTTTCTATTTTATTTAGGATTGGGTAAGAATTTTTCTTAACATTTTTTATGATAATAATAGTTCGATTTTTTAATCTTTTTGGTATTTTAAGCACAATTTTCATTCACTTTAGCGAGGCAGGTAAGTGTGTGTGTGTTTGTTAACAATACTTGCAAGCTTTGCTAGTGCCCAGTGCCCTGTACATTGTGCAGTGCTCTGTACATACGACGACAAAATGACAAAATGCACCAAAAATCAAGGGCTTGTCGTGACCAAATACACCACACACAAAAATTCTATCCCAACCTCTGGTTGTATACTGTATAATCACAAAATTACAGTATGTTTATGTCAGACGTGAAAAAAAAGGCTTGTGGAAAGTTTAGTCGGGCTAGTGGAAAGTTCAGTCGGACTATTGAAATGAGAGGTGAGCAGAAAGCAGATACCCTAATTTGCTTTTAATTTTTGTTGATTTTTGAAGAAAAAAATGTGTTGGGGAATGTGTTTTTTAAAGAAATAATGTTTACTGGGATGTAATATTTAATATATATTAACAGCTGACAGGTCACAAGTCTCATGTGTTGTGTGTCAATAAGTTTGACTGTAAAATTGTTACTGTTTGGTAAATTCAATCACACTTGTATTCATTGGAAGGGATAGTTTTCATTGACAAAATGCCCCAAGTTCACTACTATACATTTAACACCAGTGTTAAAATGTCCTCCTACAGATTACTGTACTTGGATTTAAGACATGAAGCCTCTGATTATGCCAAAAAAGAATGATCTAAGCAGACCAGTATATACAAAAGCCATCTTCAGAGCTGTTTGTAACATCTTGTTTATCAAGGGTTGCATTATCTCTTATTTCCATCTAAAACAAAGTCTAGTTTCATTTACAACTTACATTTCCTTTTCGTTCAGTGTAAAAACAAATGTATGTACTAAAAGAATTTAGTCTGTTGTATGGTGGTTGTTGAACTGGATTAAACAAGCGAAACAAATAAAAGCAAATAAGAGGGCAACCAGTTTGTATTTACTTCAAAATATAATTCCCACAGATATGCACATACCCATTGCATGCCTCCTAAAGACGATGAATTTTGGATGAATTATTATGGTAATGTTTGAAGTCAAGATTACAGCACTTATTAAAAAGTACAATTTTTTTGTATGCTGCTTGGGTATAATTGTATTGCACTTTGCAATATCTTCATATTTACTGTACAAAGGGAGTATCGGTATATATATCGGTATATGTATATCATGTCTTGATTTATAGCAAAATTGAACAACGTATTACTAATATTATTACTATTACTAACCATAGTGCATTGGGTACTGCTAGAGACTCACGATTCCTAGGACAATTTAGCAATCAACTCCTCTCCCCCCCCCCCCCCCAATCCCCCTCCCTTCTTCCATAGGAAACATATTCTTTTCTTCTGGATACCCAGCCTGTTGGCATCTCTGGCAATGACAGGGCTGATGCAGCTGCTAAGCTTGCCCTCACCCTTTTTTCTTAAAACTTTCTGACATGGGACTCCTGGCAAATCTGATAACAAATTGATAACAAACTCCACGTCATCCAGCCTACCATTCCGATCAAATCCACTACTCACAACCTATCCCGTGTCGACACCGGCCACATTACCCGCCTTAGAATAAGTCACACCCACCTTACTCACTCCCACCTCCTTACTGACTCCCCCCACCCCTTTGCAACAATTGCCATTGCACTCTCACAGTCCATCACATTCTCCTTGCTTGCCCCCTGTACAACCTTCCAAGAGCTTCCCTCGCTGCCCACAACATAGTAGCTGAGCTTTTCCAGAAAAAACCTCTGGATAAAATTATCTCCTCCCTTCATCATGCTTTCCTCTACAACCATAGTTAGTTCTCCTTCCCCACCCTCTCTCTCTCTACATGATTTTTTCCACCCATACACCTCCTTTTTCGATCCCAGCTTTCTGGCTTTTAGTGTTCCTGTTTCTCTCAATCTCCCCCTGTCCACTCTCCTTCCTACCTCTGGAATAATCTAACCTCTCAGGCACAATTTGACCCTTACTGTTGTGGTGCCGTTAAACTCTTAGCAAACAAACAAACTGAAAGACAACACAAAATATTCATTGTTTTTTAAGGAAGAACTGTAAGTGTACTGTAAGTATACTGTAGGTATACTGACAAAACACAAAACACATAAAGTACATAATGAATTATGAAGGATTGGATTGTCAGTGAGTTAAAACTTAAAAGAAAATTTGATCTGAAGGGGGAGTATTAAGAAGTGAGTTATATTTAAAAAGATTACTGAGCATTCTTGACAGATACATGTATCTGAAGTACAGCTAAGTTTTGGGTCATAACTAGGGAAATTCTGGGCCAGAAACATCTGCAGTACAGTGCTGAATATGTCTTTTTGTGAAGTTGTCAGGGAAGTTTGTTACATACTGTATCCCTGAACATTCAAGGACCATCATGAATTGAACAACATGTACATGTAACTTTTAAATACACTTCATTCTGAAACATGCAGGTTTTTATAATTTCAAGCTGCCCATTTAAAGGACTTCTAGCAGATTTAAGATATGTGCAAAAGCAGGAAAATCTGAGTGGAATAGTTTTTGGTTCCAATGCGATAGCATCAGGAACCTATACAGTTATTATGGCGTCTGTGTGTATGTATATATATGTATGTGTGTGTGTGGCGCTGAGTTCTAAACACGATATCTCAAGAAGGGTACAGTGGATTCATATCATATGTGGTACACAGATAGCCCATGGTCTGTAGATGTGCCCTGTTGTTTTTGGTAGTGATGTCATGGATATTAAATTAGTGGCCAGGGTTAATGTAAAAATCTTGAAATGCTGATATTTTAACAACCACATGTCTGTTTTATTTCATATTGGATATGATTATGATATTAGCTACAGTAGTGTGTACATGTTCATGGTATAAAAAGTTCAAATTCATCAAATGCATAGTGCGCAGGGCTTAATATTATGTTGCTGAAAATAGTTTGTTAACACTTTATCTCAAGAACGATAACCTGCATTCATGTCATATTTGGTACACAGATTGCCCATGGTCAGTAGATGTGCCCTGTTGTTTTTGGTGGTGATATCTTGCATATTACTTAATGTTAAAATCTTGAATTGCTCATATTTTAAGAATCACATGTCTGTTTGTTTCATATTGGATATAATTATGATGTTAGCTAACTAATATGTACAGTACATGTTAATGATATAAAAAGTTGAATTTAGCATTTGGGTTGGGCTTAAAATGATTTTGCTGAAAAGAGATTGTAATTACAATATCTAAAGAATGATAAACTGGATTAAAGTTATATGTAGTACACAGATAGCCTATGGTCTGTGAATGTGCCTGATTGGTTTTGGTGGTGGCATGCATATTAATGAGTAGGCAGGGCATTATGTAAATTTCTTCAAATATGATACATGAGCAACCAAATGTCTGTTTTGCATCATACTTGCTATGATAATCTTGTTGATTATTGTTCACATGCCAGTGTTGTCAATAGGTACAGTACAGTATGTCTATTTTATTGATCTGCATGTTGGTCGTGGCTTATTTTTCATGGAACAAATATTTCATGATATGCAATGACATGACAGTTAACACAAACTTACAAATCAATCACTATATGAAAAAAGTATCGGAACCACAAAACCTTATGGTTCTGGTTTGAATTTGTAAAAAGCTTATTTAGTTTTCAAGTTATTTAGTTTTCAAGATTTGTTAATTTGTGCAGAATGTGTGATATAGTAAGAGGAACACATCTCAAAATCTTTACATAATTCTTTCAATTCTGTACTTCAAATTCAGCTACTTGTGAATTTAGAATGTCTATTCTAGACATATGATGATTGAGGGTATCACCAAGATCAAAAACAACAATAGCTTGAAGTCCAATCTATATTTCAAACAAAATTAACAGGGGAATAAAAAAAGCAATGGTTTTACAGAAGGTGACTAAAGATCCTTCCCCCATAGATGTCACAGATTATTGTGCATTAACAGCTAAAAATTTAAAATGCTGTAAATTGGTCAAATTTTTAACCAATTTTGATGTAATCATTTGCTGTTTAATGGTTAAGATCATATTTTAAACAAATTAAGCCTACATTGCCTTTAGATGTCCATAGTCCTCTAATAGCAATCCCTCTCTTTGCTTATTTTTGAATGCAACTGTTGTTGAAGTTAGTTGAAATACTTTAACCCTTTATATCCCATGTGGTTCAAAACGTGACTGCAATTTTTTGAAACTTTGTTTTGCAAAATTAATTTTCACAACTTTCATTTCATTTTCTATCACTACAAGTTTGGTTTCTATGAATGCTAAGACATTAAACTTTTCAATAAAAAACTAAAAATGAAGAAAATTTTTTCTCTATTTTAACCCATTTTTTCTCAAAAATCTTTAACAAAACCCCCATCAAAAAATTACATTTTTGAACAATCTGTTCGAGCTCTTTTAAATTATACCAGGATCACCGCTGTGGGCCTACTTGACAAAGCAAATCAATTTTTGAAAAGTGCATGTCCAAATCGGTCGTGCCACGACCGATTGGGATTTGGAAGGGTTAAATCTCAATATACCCTTTGCTTCCAATGTGCAACAGGTCTCATCAATGGATTGATCACATTCATCAACATAGCTACATTACATCACAAAACAAGTGAATGTATTAATTGTGAAGTCCTCTTTGCTTCATACATGTACTGCACTGTCTGCAATATGTTAACATGTAACTTTGATTCCATTTACTATTTGGTTATGTTTACAAGTAGCCTCTTATAGGGATGTGACCATTATCAGTTAACAGATAAATGATCGTTACTATCGTTTACCGTTACACTAATTTGTGTTTCTTTTAAATGAAAATTCGGCATTAAACCTTTAATTCAAACTATTCCCCATATATCAGTAGTCACTTAAAATTCACTTTGAGATCAAATTATTAAAGAAAATCAATATTTTTCCCTTTACAGCATCAAGAACTTTGATTTGTTCGTCGTGACGAACTCACAAAGTCATCAGAATTTGAGCACAATACACGGTGCGCTAGGCCTAGTCATCATTACAAACAATGCTAAGCCCATTTGCTGAAGGCAACAATGTTATTCTGTCTACCAAATACTTTGTATAGTGAAAATATCCTCAGAATGTCTTATAGAAAATCCTTAAATGCACCAAAATCAATATCTTATCCACTAATGTGGCTTTTAGCAAAGATAATTGTGGGTATCTTTTAACTCTAGATGTGGCCGATGTCGGCCATCTTACCATTCACTGCTTAAAAAGAAGGGAGCACTTGATCAACAAAGCATCACACTCAACATTTATCTGGTCACATAATCTTTCTCTTTTAATGTTCTCATGTTTAGGTATTGAATAGAACATGTAATAGTTGCAACACCCTCTCCAAAATGGGCATGGTTAATTGCATACTTACAGTACATGTAACACTGATTAAACAGCTTATTTATTCAATTCAAAATCTTGATATCAGCAGTCATTTGTGAATGGTTGTAATATTTTATTGAATGTTCTTTGTTTTTTGTTAGAAAGATGTGTATGTTAGAGTAAATCGCAAGATATCTTCTTTTAAATGAAGCAGATTTCTGACGCCACTCGTCCTAATTGTTTACTGCACTATACAGGCCGTGTACTGTATGTACACACAGTGTGTGCAACAAGATACAACATAAACAATGGGCTAGATTCCATCAGACTTTTCGGCCTGTTATCAGTTAACCGATAAACGATCGATAAAGATGATCGTTTATTGTTTAATGAATTAACCGAAAATGCACATCCCTAGCCTCTTAGCAGTCATTTTAATTTCCATTTACTGGGCCATCATCAATCAATTATGCTGTTTATCCTGAAACAGATTTGTAATAAACTAACTGCAGTTTTAAATACTGCATGTTTGACATTATGTTTGCACACTCATTATTGAATCAGAAGTACTGTACATGTTGGTGTATGTTTTGTTAATAGAACTCTATTTGTAAAAAGGTAAATATATAAACATTTGATAAATATATCAAACTATTTTTTTATGCTTGATATTGGAATGGTAGGAAATTTAAAACATTTTTCCAACTTGCTTAAAATTACCCTGTGCCATTGTTCAAAATACATAGCAAGTTATTCCATGGTGCTCTACATGTTGCCCTTAGTGAAAAAACCTATCCTTCCTGACTATCGACAAAACAATTTTAAGTGTTTCCGGATTTAGTGCTCAAGTTGGAAGTTAAGAAAACTTTGAAAGGCAAAGTAGGGAAGTGCACTTTTGACCTATTTGTCATAATTATCTGTGCTAGAGAGGACACAACGAACTGTAAAAGATGTTGTACAACTAGTTCTATTTACTTCAAATTATATCTTCAAGTTAATAATGCACTTCTAACCGACTTTAAAAACGTAGTTACCAGCCCAGCCCTAAGCTCCATAATACTTCTAACCCTCACTTCTTTTCAGCGCATTGCTGTCACACCATCGTTGAAACTGGCAGAGAAATTTCTTTAAATTTTTACCTTTTTTTAAACAATTTTCTTTCTTGCAGCTCCTACCATGCAAGTTTTTATACTGTTTGGCATTTTCTTCTAGCCTTTCCAAGTCACCTGAGGTAAGACAAGGTGGCCATGGTACCGGGAGATATGCGGTCTGACTCAGAGGACTTTCCCCATTAAACTTACACTTAAGTTAAGAGTGTTTTTGCTTCCATCTGTACAAAACAGGTGGAGTCCCACTCTCACGGAGGTGTTTTTAGTTCCTAGAGCACCTGGTGTGCTTGTTTAGAGGACCCCATTCCCTTGGGTTGATGTGTTTTTCACCCTAGGCCCCCACCCTACTACGAGGATAGCCTAGCGTTATACAGTGCATATGTATTAACATGTTAGGTTGTCTTCAGTACAAGTTCTCGTATGCATTAGGCCAGCTTCTCGTTTCAATGTTGGCACATGTGCAAGAGGTTGACGTCACTACAGGATGAGTAAAGAAACTGCTTCAACCAGGTCCAAGGAGCTACAGTGTTACAAGAGAGCCTATATATTAATTTATGTTACCATGCAGAGCATGAGTTCATACTTTTTGCATATAATTAAGACAAAGTTTTTAATTTATGAACTTGCTGCAGAGACCCTAAGGGGGGTCTCCCTTGTGCCCCCCTTTCAAGATTTTTTTTTTTCTTTCTTCTTTTTCTCGCCACAGACACCAAGATCACAGTGGTTTGTGTTTTCTATGCTACCTTCCTGCGCATTTAAAGATTTTACATTTCGTTCGTTTTCTTGGGTTTTAACATTTTTCAGATATAAGTCTTATCTGATTCTCTTTCTGGTGTACTAAATTGCTGTGGCTTGCCTCATACCATGTTTGATGTCTTCCGCAGTTCTGTCTTGCCTGCGTAAGGGTTGTAACTACTTCCTTGTAGGGGAGCTTTGGTGTAAGTTTACATATATATATATATTTATTATCAGGTGCCAAGAGGCACTTCACGTTATATATATATCATGTCTCTATATAGTCTCTCAAGAGTTTTCTGCTTACACTACGACCCACGGCTTGACACTACTGAGCTGCAGAGGTCTGAGGCAGTAGTCTACTTTGTTAACTTATGCCGACGTACCCCCTGGGGCTCCTGACTCAATGATATTGAGTTGGCAGGGCCGCGGGTAGAGGTCTGTCGGACTGAAACTATTTCTGAAATTATATTGATTAGCTAAGTTGCGTCTCAACGATGTAACTTAGAATAGAGCACGCAATACTAGCACTTATGTCTTGATGATACTGAGTCAGCGGTGTCAAAGTGAGTTACAAGTAATTTTACGGCTCGCTGTAGAGCCATAGATTACTTCCATGGGTCCGTGTGGCTCCGGTGAACGGGTTCTTACAGCTCCACAGCTCTGGTTCATGTCTCCATAAGGGTTCTTGATATGGCTTTATGGGTGTACGGCTCCATACAGGTCCTGTGTATGGCTTCATATGGGTCTTGTGTATGGGTCCACACAGCTCTTGTTCCCAAGCTTTTTACGGCTCGCTGTAGAGCAATTGGATTACTTCCACGGGTCCACACAGCTCCGGTGTACGGGTCCATACGGCTCCACAACACAGGCTTACAGCTTCATATGGGTCTGTGACATGGCTTTACGGATCCATACAGTTTCACTGCATGGGTCCATATGGCTCCTTATACAGCGTGAGGTGACATGTGCAGTCACACCTGCCACGTTGCTCCTTGGTCATTGCATAGCGTCTCGGCAATGTTTTTGTACGCTGACACTATATGAAGACAACGGTCTCCTTATACTTTCTACAGTTCCACCATTGTAAGAGCTTTCCAGAGTGACCAGCTAACAATAAAGCATACAACGTACTTTAACCCTAAGTTAAAAATAGCTTATCGGAGCTAATGGCCTGATTTTTTTGCACACCCTGGACGCACCCGGCAAAAGTTCTTTTAACTCCGCCCAGGGTTTACCCGCGAGTTGTGCTATGACAGCTGACCATGTGATCCCTGCAGACTTGCACACTATACAATGGCTGTGGTGTAGCAAGACCACACGTGGCTTAAGGAGCGGCACTTACAAAAAGGCACCGCGAAAGTGCAGAAGGGAAGCACCGTTTGACAGTCCTCGTCCCCCCGCCTCCTCATCCACCATGCTCAACAGTACCCCTGCAGGTTTCGCCGACATTCGGCATTCCACTTACTTCTCTGCCCTGGTCCTCTCCACAGCAGAGCAGGAGGTCCCAGAGTAGGGATCGAGAAAGAAGCAGGAAGCGCTAACGGAGAGTACAGTTTCCGTCCTACCCTTACTTCTCACTTCCTTCCTTCCCGCCTGAGCCCAGGCATGGACATAGGAAGAAAAATGGACTTAATCTATGGTAAGATGTTTCCTACCTTCGATAACTTACTCCTTGGTGTAGTAAGTCTGCAAGGCACCCTTATCCTCACATTCTTAACAATTGTTAATGTATTTTAAAGAAAATTGATTTAACTTTTGTACTATTTGGATTATTCAAATAATTTTCTTTCAGTGGTGAATTATAATAACCCTTATAAGATGCTGTTTTACTACTTTCCTGACATATCCAATGGTTTTTAAGCCATAAATTTGCTGGCCAAAATCTAATAGAATACTTAAAGACAACGAGGAATCTGAGGATGTCTTTTTTCTTCAAAAATGATACTGCTGTAAACTTTAAACTTAAATATCTCCTTAACGAAATAAGATGTTTGAATGCTTTCTCCACTATTTTGTTTCTTTTGTAGTCCTCTTTCATTGCTTGATCCCTGGACTATTCTTTTAAATGTGTGTGATCTGTGTTTAAGATTCAGTGTATTATGTTCCTTGAAGTGTAAATATATTTTGCAGTTTTCATACACAAACCCTGAGGAATAAAAGTCTTATTTTACAAAGCCCGTTGTTTTTTAAATATTGTATGTTGAAATATTAGGGAGGCTATAGTGAAAAATTTAAATGTAGCATGTAATTGTTTGTAAATAGGATTAAATGAAAGAGGGTATTTGTAGGTGTATTTAAATCTTAAAATAGGCAAAACAGCTCTCAAATTATGACAAAAAAAGGTGCACTTGGATTATCTCAAATTTGATTGCCGTCTGTTTTCATGACAACCAGATTTGGGCAAATTTATGTCAATTTTGAAGAATTGAGCATTTTTGGTTCTGATGCAAAACCTATGTGGTCATGATGGCGTGTGTGTGTATGCATGTATCGTAACACTATATCTTAAGAATGGTACAGTGGATTCATGTCTTATGTGCTATACATACAGCCCATGGTCCATAGATGTGCCCTATCATTTTGGTGGTGATGTCATGCATATTAATGAGTAGGTGGGGCTTAATGTAAAAATCTTGAAATTAATTTAACAATCGCATATCTGTTTTGTTTCATATTTGGTATAGTTACGATGTTTACTTATGTGGGTACACATGTTCATGGTATAAAACACACTACATGTGTGACAAGCCAGAGTATGGCCCCACTGTACAAGCAGACACAAGTATTTACTATGAAGTGTATTGACCTTCCGCAGGGATGATCCCATCATAATGTCCAATGCCCCAGCTATTGCTTGTTATCAATCCACATGATTGTTTCCTTGTTCCAACATACAGTAGGAAGTTATAAATTCGTTTGGCCAGCAATTCAATTTAATACTAAGAGAGGCTTTCCCACTTGACTCAGAGCTAAAGTATTTCAAGCTTAAAATAGCTCAAATGGTTTAGAATTACAGTATTGTCTGGACACCCAGCATGGATCTGACCCCATTGCCAGGAAATGCCAGGTCTTATTAATGTCATGGTGGGTTTCAGGTTTATTTACTTGGAGATATTAGTTATTTCAAGATATTATACTGTACAATTTCAACCCGCATCATAATGAATGTTTTTTTTGTATATGCCTAGTATATATTTAAGAGTATATCAGGAGTTTGGGTACAAAACATTTCCTCATTGACTTTTACTTAGGTTTAGAACAAAACCTTTATGTAATTATTTAATATTCCTGTGAATGTTCATTTTCATATATATGATAGAGCACTTTTAAAGAAACAATTTAAATGGTGTGAAAATCTTGTTGATATCTTTTCTATTTAGGAGTTATTACATTTCTAAGATTGCACAAGTGTCTTGAAAAGTGACCTCACAGTGTAAAATGTGATGTCATAAAGGCAGATCCAAGACAATTCTTCTGTATTTTCTATAAAACAATAGAAATTTTTTTTTTTTTTTTTACAAAGAGTGTAAGGTTAATGGGCAGATGGGCAAACAAAGTTCTTATAAAGTCAGACCCCTAGCTTGATTTAAAAAGGGGCAGGGTGCTAGACTTGTTCAGGGGCACATTAATGCGCATGCGAAGCGCTGCGTCTTTTTGGCATGGAGATCACATGCGAAGCGCTGTCTTTTTGGCATGGAGATCTGGGGGCCCCCTTAAAGCTCAATCCCATGGTGAAGAAGCCCTAGGATTTTAGCTATAATCATACTCTGTAAAACAGCAAAGCTAGGGGTCTAAAAGTATATGTTATATCCCATCTCAATAAATAAACAAAAAATTGCTTTAAGTAATTTAGGAAGAGGCAATATATTTTCAAATATACACACAAAAATTGTCTTTAATTTGCCTTTATGACATCATACTATACACTGTGAGGTTACTTTTCAACATACTCCCGCAATCTTTAAAATGCAATATCTCTCACATGTAAAAGAAAGATATCAATATGATTTTTACACCTATTTGTTTCTTTAAGTAGTTCTCTATCATATATATAAAAATGAAAATATACAGAAATATTCCGTTAAAATTTCTTTCCTAAAGTCGTTGAAAATGGTGGGATCATGGGAAAACCTGCTGGATGGTATGCTGCAGTAAAGACTAAACATTTTGGCCAGAATTTGCTGCACCAAATTATAATAGATTTAAAAAAAAAAAAAATGATTTACAAAAGAAAATAGCAATGTCTCCCTGTTATGCCTTAAAACTTGCTTAAGAATTCCCATATTGATGCATGAAATTTTAAAATGCTGTAAAGTGGTCAATGTTTGACCAATATTGATGAATTTTATGCTACTCTCATGATTTTTAATATGATTTAAAAATAGTTCAGCTGTACATGTCCATATACCTAGTATATACTGTATCTAGTGAAATTCTTTGTTTGCTTTAAAGTTAGATTTGCCATGACTTAGTTGCATTGAAGGTTTATGAAATAATTGTTTAACAAAAAATGTGTGAATAGAAACCAATGGTACACTTGCGGATAATAGTGTATCTGTACATGTGTTACATTATGGTTAACTGTAAAATGTTAAGAGAAAAGTCAATTTGATAAACAAATATGGACATTAAGAGACAAGTTATCATGACTGAAATTTGTGATGGAGCTTACAGATCATGTTTTCCTTTCATGCATAGCATTTCACTTTATACTATGATGAAAGTGACTCAAATTATAAGTAAGGCTAAACAGATATCCCCAAAATTTCCATATACGGTCATACTGTAAAACAAAAATTTGGGAAAACGATAGTTTACTGTGCATTAAGTGAGCAAGGTGGCAACCCAACCTGACTTAAAGTATTTCTGAAGAAATCGTAATAAGGGTGTGTGTTCTCTTCTTGTTTATTTGAAAACCTATAAAGATTGGTCTACCAGGCATCTTTGTGTTGACATTTGTAGATCTGTTGATGTACTGCAGTACCAGAGAGTGGTTTTACTATGCTGTACCTGACATCTGCTCAGGTATTCATTCAATCATTACACATATTTCTCATCTGTCTGTAAGGTTGGCGACATGGGTGGCCATGCTTGTACTGTCAAGATGCTTGATGAAAAAAAATGGAAGCAACAGGTTTCTCTCATCAATGTGATTTGCGTACAGGGACCGCAGAGCAAATTGTGAAGTGGCAGGGGAAGAACTGAAGAAGTAAATGGGAAAATTAAAGGGCACCATCACATTTACATTAAACCCTGTACTTAGTCCCAACCATATTGGTACATAGTGTTAGGCAGAGGCGTATGAAGGGTCACATCTCAGGGAGGGGGGTTAAGTCACTGACTGACGGTGCTGCTAATCGGGAATTTCGTTCATTTTCGAGCACTTTCCTTACAATTTCGGTGAATTGTTTGACAATTTTCTGTAAATTTTGCTTATTTTCTGGTATTATCCTTACAATTTTGGTAAATTGTTTGACAATTTTCTGGAGATTTAACTCATTTTGGGGCAATTTTCTGGAATTTGTTTTCATTTTCGGGTGCTTTGCTAACAATTTTGGTAAATTGTTTGACATTTTTTAGGATATTCTCTTCATTTCTAAGTGATTTTTAGGGATTTTTGTCAATTTTCTGGAAATTTGTTGACAAATTGGAACAGAATTTCAACTAATTTTACTAAATTTTTCTTCGATTTTCAGGAAATTTCCTTCATTTTTGGCAATTTTCTTCAATTACCTGCCAATTGTTAAAACTGGGAAGGTGAAATCCTCTCCTCTCAGGCCATACTATATATTTTTTTTTGCACAGTAAAAAAGTGAAGGGGCTAAAGCTCCCTCCCAGCCCCCATAGGAATAGTTTTGGAGACTTTTGGGATGTTTTCTGAAAAGTACTATGTACTATCTTCGGGTGATGATAATTGAAAATAGAGGTTCACCTGAGGTTTTGGTCTTTTTTTTTTAGGTCGAAATGGAAAGGTGTACACCCTCACTGAATGACTCAAGTTTTGGAATGAGTCTATGGTAAAATAGTTCCCAATGAAACTTTTCTAAAGCAGATCTCGTCAAGTCAAGTCAAGACCTATCCCTTCACTACCAATTCTGAAAATTTCAACATCTACATTTCCTGTTCCCCCCCCCCCCCCTTTTCATCCCGCCCTTCCTCAAATATTTTGATAAGCTTTTTCTCTTTGGGGTTTTCATTTTGGGTTGGCATAATAATACCTAATTAGTTCTGGGCTACCATAAGTGAGACTGGTGCACTTTATTTTTAGGTATGAAATATAAACCTAACTCTACAAATATTAAAGGAGCATTAGACTGAAATGTGAGGGTGCTCATTTTGTGAATTTCACAGATATATTATTCACAAAAGATGAATAAACTTCATGCCTCCATAGCCCACAGACGACGCGAGTCCAAAGGTCACTTGTCCCTTGAATAGTCATTTGCTATACCGTTGTGTGCTTGATAAGCTTTCAATTTTTTTTTTGGGGAACCTCATAAAAATGCCCTCCATTTTTCAGTCTTATGTTCCTTTTATTCTCCTGGTTTATGTATTTTGATGTGTATGAAGTCACGGAATATCTTTTTCTTCAGTAGTATAGTGCTGTCAGTTTCACAATATGGGTTTACATCTACTGTAAGGTATAGGGATGCACCGGAACCAGCATTCCAAGTTCCGGCCAGAACTTGCCGGAACTCAAAGCAAAGTTCCGGCCAGATGTTCTGGCCAGAACTGGATGTTCTGGCCAGAACCGGAACTTTCAGCCTAGCAGTTTTATCCATGCAACTAATATACTGTTTTTGAGGTAATAAGCGCTGGGGCACTTATGAAAATAGAATTGCACCACTTTTTATGCCCGAAGTTTTTTCCTAATTAGCGCCCCTGCTCGGGGCTGCTTACAGTGTGCTATTCGAACAGCACTGTACCTATAAGTGAACTGGTTCTACACTTGCCCCACAATAACCACCACAAAAAGATTGTGAGGGTCAGATGCATAGAATGTATTAAAGAAAATTGTAATCAGTCAAAAAATGATTGGTGGGTGTTTATTAAGAGCAGGGGTGCTTGATACGTCAAATACGATATATACTTGTGTACATGTTTGGAAATGAATAGTTTTAGCTTTAAAGGTACATAGACATGTAGATTAAACATTAGCTTAATTGATATTATATCTATTAAAAACCATTATAGTATCAAAAATGTCATCAAAATTGGTTAAACAGTGATCATTTTACAGCAGTTTTAAATCCCTGGCATCAATTTGCATATTTTATGCAAATTTTGTGATGTACATGTATTACAGGGCAACCTTGGCATTTTCTTTTGTAAATCCTTTGATTTGTAAATGTCTATCTATCATCATTTTTTGAAGTGGTGCAGCAAATTCTGAATAAAAGGTTTGGAGCCTTTGCCATACCCCCATTAAATTCTAGCAGGAATAGACTTTCCCATCATTTGAAGTGGCTGAGATTTAGGAAAGAATTTCATAAAGATTTTGATCTGTTTACCCAGTCATACCAGTCAAAGTAACAGCTCCCTGGTCATACATCGCATATTTTGCATAAATTAAAAACTGCTTTAACTTTTGAGCAGCCAGAACTCAAAACTGTAAGTGCTATTTTCAAAATTCCAAAACTGGCTAATTAATTTTGGGTTCTTGTTTTTATTCTGTAGCTGAGTTGTACAGTTTTAGACTTGGCAATTTAAATTTTGAGCATTGATTATGTACTGCTGTGGAGAATACATCATAACAAAAAGTTCCGATTTCGGTACAATATTTACCCCAAGTTCGGCCAGAACCAAAACTTAAACAAATCTTCAAGTTTCAGCCAGAACATATTGGGGAGCATTCCTCAAAATGTAGTGTTTTCTGCATGCTAATTTTCAATTTTTCATATAACTTGATATCTTGGGAAAATAAAGCATATAAAGACGGTATATCCATTTGCAATATTATATGAAATTGTGGGTCACAAATGATTGTTTTCATTCTGTATACACATTATATGTTATAATGACATATCATGACTTGTTGGCCAGGGTATTTTAGGTATCGTGGAAAAATCAGTGTCGTGATTTAGTGTGATAATTGACTTACCATAACAGCAATATTCAGAAGGTACAGTAGGTCAACAACTAATAGCTTGCAGTAGATATCTTAAACTTTAGGGTACAATGAATCATTTCTATACCACAAAAATTCATTGGACCTATAAATTTTACCTTTTTTTCCCTTCAAAAAGAAATACTTTTGTCTGTTGGATTTGGAAATTCAGAAGAAGTAATTACAATCCAGCAATGCATTCTCTATAGTGTGCACAGTAGGTAACTTTTGTTTGTATTCCGTGGGAAGTCAACAAAGATATGTATTTTACTTCCAACAGTGTAATATGAATTTTAACGAAAGGTTCGTTGTAAGTCATTCCAGTTAAATTTTAATTAGAATTTGAACTTATGCACTCTGTCAAGTTTTAAGTTCACTCTTTGGTGTTACACATTGTAACACTGCAAACCGTATTTAAAGGTATATAGTACGTATGTAATAGCTATGATATAATAGCTACATACATTATAGCTATGATAAACAGTAGTTTACTACACATACAGGCATAATCAATTAGAATTTGGTCAAATGATTGGTACTTTATATAATCCTGATTGTACTGTATATACGGAAGTGTAGATTTACAGCTGCACATTTTATACTAACAAATTGCAGAACTGTATCATTGCTTTGTATTATTACACCAACACAGCATAGCATGATTGATTTCATAAACAAGTTCCATTTTAATTTGATGTCACTGTGGTATATCAATCATAAGTCAATTATTAACAGAAAATATCTGATCGGAAATTTTGTTTGTATAAAAGATGACTTTGATGAAAGCATCTATACATTAGAGAGAAAGTTGAACACACAATTACAATGTTTGCGTATTCGGTTATGATAGTACAAATGCTATTTGAACGCTTTAATACGACCGGGCGAGAACACATGACGGACAGACATAACATCGACAACCAAGTCAATGTCCACGGCCTTTGATAACCAGTTGATCTTACATTTCATATCGTTGAACAAAAGCACACAAAGCATGTTTCAGTTTCTATGGAACAGTGGGACAAAAGAGTGACTTATCACATGACACAAGTTCATAGAATCTACCGGCGAAGGCTTGCATGATTCATGCTACAATTATATTGATTTCATGTGTTCCATTGACAAATGTGTTTAGGTGGCAACATTTGCATTTCAGTTACGAGATTACATATAGCATTTATTTCACTAGGCATGCAATTTTTTGTCACATTTCCATCAAAATCACAAGCCTAATTATCAGGTGTGCAAATTTATTGCTGTTGTGAAGAAATCTTGTGTCACACCAGGTTTTTAAGTAGTGGTAAGCAAATAAGTTTAACGTATGTTTCTCAGTCACAATTTCAGTGACATGTTGCCATTCAGATTTTATTTAAGGGCATGGAATAATTAGGTTTCTGTAAAAAAAGATATGAGGTTTTTCCATATTGGTGGAAATATTTTGGATGTTTGAATTATGTCATTTTGGTATTTGTTAAGAAGGGTTATATGTCATTGACATATGAAACAGTGACTCACATATGTGTCATTGTACCAAATTGTCTGTCACTGAAGTGACTGAGGGGTGCGTCAATGTACATGATTTGACCACCCACCTTGGTGCAATGACTCACCTTGTCGGAGGGAGGATGGAATGGGAGAAGAAGGGGGGGGGGGGGGGTAGGGGTGAGTCACACAATTGACAAATGCATTTTCCTCCATGATGTATGTTTGATAATTCCTTGGATGGGAAGATTTTAGGTGACCTTGTTTCTTATTCACTTTATGTTTGGGGCTACTATAGGTTATGAATGAATGTTTTGTGTGAGTAGGAAGACTGGGAAAGCATGTTTGTAGCACTGTGTAGTTGTGAATACATCAGACAAAAATACAGTGTATGTTTTCCATTGCCGACTGACTGTCAGATGGTAGTACTTTACATGTATGTAAATACGCATCCGAGTCTGCTGTTCCAAGCTTAAAAAAATCACTTCTCGGCTGCTGGGCAGCCAGAAAAAGATGTCTGTACGGACATAATATTTGCAAAGCCTGCCATGGCACAACCACAGGATCAATATTACAGTAGACCTTTAGACAATTAGGTCTTTTCTGACAACATAAAATTTCTTTCTAGCAGTTTCAACGCAGAAGTCAATGATAATGGACAAGAAGTTACTTTGACGTTTGATATGTAGAATCCTGAATATTTGCTACCTTGCTTTAAATGTTCACAGATATTGAATTAAAAATCCTTTTAAAACCCAGGTTTTGATATAGTTATTCACCTTCTCATCAATCACAGGAGGTACAGTATTCATCTTTACAGACTAGATTGGTGAATCTGATTATCTTTGGAGTAATAATTAATGTACAGTGGGAAATTTCGTGTTTAAAACCATACAGTAATTCATATTTGCACGTGTTTTTGTAATATGCACATACAGTATCTATTATGAAGTAAGTCAGTATTTATCCAAGGCAGCAGCCAACAGATTCTGAATACAGTAGGCCTACAGGTAAAGATAGTACCATTTTATCTTCCTTGGTACAGTATGATCCAAACTCAGAAAACTTAACCCTAAAATTTCCAGATAAGGTTCTTCATGAAAAAAACACAAGGAAATGTTGAGGAGACTCATCACTCTACAGAAAGTTTGAAGAAAATTGTAATTGTAAGGTCACCAAGATACAGTACATTTACATGAAATCATAGAAACAGGAAAATTCATAAGCTGACAGGTGTATGCAAAAAGACATCTTACCTAAATTACATCCTACCCAGCCACAAATGCATCCCCCAAAACACCCTTCATACCTGGTTCCCTACATTTACCTCACCCCCACCCCCTGCACCAAATCCCTAAGAATAACACAGGTACAAATCATTCATCATGTTCTGCAGAATCCTGCTCGGAAATGTTTATATTTTTCCCCATAAATCAATGATTTTGTTCCTTGCAATTTGTCTTCCAAATTACTTAGTACAGTAACCCATCTTATTCATGGCTCCTGTTTCATTAGAATTGTAATTTCTTCAGTTTCTATCTTTGTCTGTTTTGTAGATTAATGCAGTGAGTATAAACTACATAATCATAATTAGCCTTTTAGAAACCAAGATATGATTAATTATTATTGATTCATATTTTTGCGCTCAGGTTATTTAGCATAAACGCTCATAATTCATACCGCAATTATATGATATGCAGAGCAGAGATGACTTTCGTTTTTGGTTCCAATGCGATAGCATCAGGAACCTATACAGTCATGATGGCGTGTGTGTGTGTATGTATGTGTGTGTGTATGTGTGTACATGTTTGTATGCTTGTGATGGCCAGATCATAAACAAGATATCTCAAGAACGATACACTAGATTCATGTCATATGTGGTACACATATAGCCCACGGTCTGTAGATGTGCCCTATTGTTATTCATGGTGATATCATGCATATTAATGAGTAGTCGGGGCTTAGTGTAACAATTTTGAAATGTTCATATTTAAGCAATCACATCTCTGTTTTGTTTTATCTTTGGTATTAGTTATGATGTTAGCTGATTTGCCCATGTTCATGATGTAAAAACGTTAAATTTCATTAATATGCATAGTGGACAGGGCTTAATATGATTTTGCTGAAAAAAGCTTGTAAACACACGATATCTGAAAAAACGGTAAATTAGATTTATGTCATATTTGGTACACTGATAGCCCATGGTCCGTGGATGTGGCCAATTGTTTTTTATGGTGATGTCTTGCATATTAATGAGTAGGTGGGGCTTAATGTAAATTTTTTTGAAATGTATATGTTTTAACAACTGCTTGTCTGTTTTATTTTATATTTGGTGTAAATATGTTATCTGATGTGTCCATGTTCATGATGTAAAATCATTGAATTTCACTAATATGCATAGTGGCCGGGGCTTCATATAATTTTGCTGAATAAAGCTCGTAAATACCTTATCTTAAGACTGGTAAATTGGATTCATGTCATATTTCGTACTAGAGCTGTGTCCGTTTAGCGTGTACACGCTACACGCTCGCAAATCTTGTAAACATTTACTAAATACTTCCATCCAAAATGAAGCCCTCAGGCTTTGTCTAGGAGCCTACAGGACCTCCCCAATCACTAGCCTTCATGTTGAAGCCAACGAACCCCCCTTTCTACTTAGATGTAAAAAGCTTAGCCTCTCCTATGCTTTTAGAGTCCTCACCAACACCCAGAACCCTGTTTACAACCTCATTAGGTACCCCAATTTCTCCTCCCTCTTTGATAGGACTAAAACCCTATCGCCCCCCTTCAGCTTACGCATTAAATCAGACCTCTTTCAACTTGGCATCAACCCCGCCACTCTCGGCACCTATTCCTGGCCCACTTTTCCGCCTTGGGCCACCCCCTTCCTTCTGTCCACCTAGACCTCTCCACTTATAACAAAACTCAAACTCACCCTAATCTCTTCATCAATCTCCACAACCAAATCAAAGACCAACTCTCAAATTACACCTCCATCTATACTGATGGCTCCAAGGAAGGCAACAAGACAGCTGCTGCTGCCATCATCCAAGACATCACCCTCAGTAGCAGACTTCCTGACCACTCATCCATCTTTTCAGCCGAGGCTAAGGCCATTCTCCTCGCCCTCAACTTTATTGAGTACTCTCCTCTTAGTCACTTTGCCATTTTCTCTGACTCAAAGGCTGTTCTTACTTCATTACTCAATCTTAAATGGGATAACCTCACCTGCCACCTCCTCCTCCGGAAACTCTTTTCTCCCACCCTCTGCAGGAAAAGTGTTCTTTTCTTCTGGATACCCAGCCATGTTGGCATCCCTGGCAATGACAGGGCTGATACAGCCGCTAAGCTTGCCCTTAACTAGGGATGTACCGGATCCAAATTTTTGATCCGGCGGAACCAGATTTTGCGGATCCAGGTTGAAATCGGCGGATAAAATCCGGCCGAACGGATTTTTCATTGCTTACAACAATTCTCATAATCTTAAGAAACAAAGGGAAAGGGGTGGGGCAGGGGATTGTCAAGTTGGCTACTAATGGCTAGCAACCCAAATTTTTCGGAAAATAACAATTATTGGGCATATTGTGATGTAATCAAATCAAAATTAGTGAAAGTTCTGGATTAATCCTAACATGTACCAAATTTGGAAATTCAGGCAAAATTTGAAGATATTAATAAGAGGAAAGATTCTGGGTACTGTTTTAAGAAAAGTGTGATTTTGCGTGATTGTCTCAGCCCTATCAAGATATTAAAGTATGAAAACAACGAGCAATGTCTAAAAATTCAAAAATTACTGTGCACCTAAAGAGAACTGTCTATCCTCTTCATTTATCATCATAAATGGACTGTTAAAATTCAAGCCATACTTAATACTTTTTGGGGGGGGAGGGGGTGGGGTGAGGGATTAAATTCCCCATCTAATAAAAGTATAATAAATTATACATGCTTCTACAGGCTGTAGCCTAGGCTCTTTACTATAATTGCATCTCAAAACATTTGATAATGTTTAAAAACTTTCAGCCATCATTTAATATTTCAATGACATCTGGATTTTACCTACTACCTAAATTTTACCATTCAGAAGTTCAAGTTTCATTGTAGCCAAGTAAGATACTTAAGAAAACAGTGATCCCAATCTCAATGTGATGCTGATGACTCATAGACCAGACAGGAAGTCTGCAAGACAAAGGGTCTATTGTTCTTTTGAGGCAATATGTGAATGCATTTCATGCTATTTCTTTCTACATGTATATATGAGGTTTGAAGTGTTGTTTTATGCATATTAGAGTTACAGTGATACAGAGGAAAGACTGAATATAGGCATCATAAAAGAACAAGGCATCCTCATTCATTTGGAAACATTTTACTGTCCAAGATCAAGCTGATGAAATTGCTGAATGTATTTTGTGCAAAAAGGAATAAGGAGAGGAAAACCAGGATCCCTGCCAAAGAACTTTAGTACTTCACCTTTATACAAGCATCTCCAATCAAAACATCCTGCAACATATAAACAAGCTAAACAATCAAATATTGAGGAAAAAGTAAATCTTCAATTGTTAAAATTGCCAAAAATCCGGTTCCGGCCGGATTTGGAAAACAAATCCGGCCGGAACCGGAACCGGATTTTTCCCCAAATCCGGCCGGATAATCCGGCCGGACTGGATATCCGGTACATCCCTACCCTTAACCTCCTCCCTTCCCCTTTTCCCAAAACCCTCTCTGACATCAAACCGCTTATCGCTTCTCTTGTTCGTGACCGCTGGCAAACCTTATGGAACTTCCAAATTGATAACAAACTCCATGTTATCCAGCCCACAATCCCGATCAAATCCACCATCAACAACCTTTCTCGTATCGACAACGTTCATATTACCCGTCTTAGAATTGGTCACACCCACCTCACTCACTCCCACCTCCTTATTGGTTCCCCCCAACCCCTCTGTAACAATTGCCACTGCATCCTTACAATCCAACACGTTCTCCTTGCTTGCCCCCTGTACAACCTTCCCAGAGCTTCTCTCGCTCCCCACAACTCAATTGCTGAGTTCTTCCAAAAAAATCCTCCAGATAAAATAGTCTCCTTCCTTCAGCATGCATCCCTCTACAACCATATTTAATCCTCCTCTTCCATCCCATCTCTACTCTGTTTTTAGTTTTACCCATGCACCTCTCTCGATCACAGCTTTCTGGCTTTTGTTCTTGAATTTCTCTCATTCTTCTCCTGGTCTCTTTCCTTACTACCTCTAAAATGATCTGACCTCTCAGGCACAATTTGACCTTCGTTGTCGTGGTGCCGTTAAGACCTCATCAAACAAACAAACAAACTAAATACTTCATTGCGAGTAATCGTTTTTCATAGTCAGTCTTGCCGTTGAAATTTAATATGATCATTCATGATTCAAATCACATACAACACACACATTCGGCTGACAAAATTCCAATCAATGACTTTTACAAACTGTAAACCCGATTAGCATAATCCTTTTTAAATGTGAGAATCACAAGTGCGCAGTAATTACCAAGGAATGGGGATATTATGCACTTTGATTTTGCCGAAATCTGAGTAGGCTAACTTGTAAAATGCACCGCGAATGTGCAGCAGTAAAGAGTGAAACTAACAATAGGCCTAGGCCTAAAGTTAGGGCCACAAGGCTTTAAATCCCACGCAATCGAGGCCCATTTTACAAGCTGTTAAATTGACCAAAAAATACTGGAATCGTGACAATCAGTACATTTACATGTAAATATTACCTAATGAGTCAAATAAATTTTGCAAGAAAGAAAAAAATATTGCAAAATAAACAAACAGAAAAAGGTTTTAACAGAGCTGAAATTCTGCATGTGTCGCAAAGATGGCGGCCATTTTTTCGAGAGGACTGATATTTCAGATCTTCCTGGTGGTGGTGGCATAGTTTTGAAAAGTTTTACGGCGAGGTATATCATAGGCCTAGTATGCAAGATTTTCACAGAAGAACTTTGAAAGCCGTAGCGAATAGGACAGAAAAGTTACGCGATGTTGAGTTTAAATGACATTGAAAGGAAATTATCTGTTCTTTCTAAACTGAATTTCCATGCATATTTTCCATAAAAATGATGATTTGTACTGTAGAAGTAAACTTTTTACGATTTGGAAAGCAAAACTCAGCGTCTATTTGGGCAATGGGGTCAGTACTCATGCCATACTGGTTGCGCGATTTTTTTCCCTTCGTCTCGTAGTTTTGGAGCAATTTTGGTGTGTTTCCGAAAATTACGGTACTAAACGCGTGTACATGATACACGCTTGATTTTTTGGGTGTGTACACGTTTACTAAATTCCCTAAATGTTTACAGCTCTATTTGGTACACAGATAGCCCATGGTCTGTAGATGTGGCCTATTGTTTTTGATGGAGATGCAGTGCATATTCATGACTAGGCAGGCTGAATGTAAAATTCTTGAAATGTTGCATGTCTTTAACATACCATGTACTTTTACCTTGTGTCTTTTCCCTTTGCTTATATTGTATATACTGTATGTACATCAGTTCTATGTACCATACTTCAACATATTGTGTGCCAAAGGTTAAAGACACAATGTAAAAGTACATGGTATGATACAAACATGATAACCATAAGTACACAGTAAAGGTACTCAGAGAAAGCAAAGGTACTTAGATGATTGAGTAGATAGATAAGATAAAAGTACTAAGAGAAAGTAAAGCAACTTAGATACAGTAAAGCAACATAGCTGGGAAACTGGTTAGCTCCAAGACAAGACATGTTCTCCCTATTCTGCTGCAGTCAGAAATGAGAGAAGAATGCACATGTGCATGTAGCCCATAAACTGAATACACAGCAAAGACCTAAGAACCAATCAAACGTTCCACAACATACAGAACTCAACTGAGCTTGGAACACAATATTATTAAGGAGTGTAGAACAATAGCTACACACAACCTGAAAACCAAACCGCTACATGTTCATGATTTTAAAAACGTTGAATTTAATGATAAGCATAGTGGGTGGGGCTTAATATGATTTTGCTGAATAGAGATTGTAAACACGGTATCTCAAGAATGGTAATCTGGATTTAAGTCATATTTGGTACACAGATAATCCATGGTCTGTAGTTGTGCCCAATTGTTTTTGGTGGTGATATCATGCATATTAATAAGTGGGCTGGGCTTAAAAGTGAAAATTTGAAAAAGTGATAAATGAGCAACTGTATGTCCGTTTTGTGTCATATTGGCATTATAATTTTGTTGGTTATTGTGTACATGTTTATGTTATCAGCAGATTTTATTGATATGCATGGTGGGCGTGGCTTAATGTGAAAGTCCTAAATGATATAAACATGGCATCTCATGAGCAATATTATCAAATTTATGCTATATTAGGAGTCATGGTCTGTACATATGTTCTAATGTTGTGGTAGCGATGTCATGAATATTAATGAGTAAGCAGGCTTACTGAAAAATTCTTGAAATAGCATAAACGAGCAATTTTTTTTGCATCATACTTGCTATGATAATGTTGTTAGGTATTGTGCAAATGCTAATGTTGTCAACATTTTTATTGATCTGCATGGTGTGGCCTATGAATAAATATCATGGAACAAATATTTCATGATAGGCCTATGCAATGACATGACATTTAATACAAATTTTGCAGATCAATAAGCTTATGAAAAGAAAGAAAAAAAGCATCGGAACCACAAAACCTTTTGGTTCTGGGCATCGGAACCACAAAACCTTTTGGTTCTGGGCATCGGAACCACAACACTTTTTGGTTTTGGGTATCGGAACCACAAAACCTTTTGGTTCTGGGTATCGGAACCACAAAACCTTTTGGTTCTGGGCATCGGAACCACAAAACCTTTTGGTTCTGGTTTCTGAAGGTGTGAACATTTGGAGCATAATAGACTTTATTTGTGTTCTTTTTAAAGTAGACCAAATTTTTAGTGTCATGAAGGATCATAATACCGTGGCTTTATGTATCAGTGATTATGGAATATGATGAATGATTTGCACTTTATTATTTAGGGCAATACATTATGGGGTCTTCATGCATGGAGTACAAATTGTGTCAATCACATTTGTAGGAAAAAGTGCAATAGTACTAATGTGCAGTAAGGTGTTTCTGTTTTGCCAGAATGTGGGGCAGGTCTTTTTCTAGGATTTTTTTCACGGGGGACTGACACTTCAAGAGGGGGTCTGGGACAGACACTCCATTTCCCATTGTTGTTATTTTATGTTTGATTACTACGGGTTAATTCAGACATTCACCCCTGCCCCATTCCTAGGTATGAGCCTGATATGGGAACAACAAAGTAAGAGAATTTTGCCAATTTTAAGGTCTGTTATAAACATACTGTGATGATACATGTATGTTTTGTGTTACATTTCAATGATGATAAGAAAACATGATATAAATCTAATAATATGAGTTTACTGTTGCATTTTCAATTTGGGACTTTAGACTTATTGTTTGTTATATACCCTGCAAAAGAACTTGAAATGAAGACTTTACACATGTATTTTATTAGATTTTGAAATAATATCAACATTAAAATCAAATAAATAACTCCTAAAAAAAAGTATCTAATAAGATATAGTTCATGTTTCTTTGAAATATCAACATCACCTGTGTGCATCCATGTGCAAACTTGAACCATTTAATTTATTACTTTGAAAACTTGATCCATCCAAGGAATACAGACAGCCTCACACACATCACTTATAATTCTTGTAGCATTTGTAGACATCATGTCTCAGGACATTTTCTCTCCTGACAAATTTTTATTGTAAATATGAAACTTTGTGAAGGTTTTTCTTTCATAAGTAATATTTGTCTTCAAGATCATAGTATCTGCCATGTTGATGAGTCACCACTTAGTAGGACATCGACCCCAAAATGTACTGACCATAAAAGGGTGTTTGTTGTGTGAGAAATGAATGCAAGTTAATTTTCTCTGAGGGTGATATAGAAGCTTATGGAGTCTTGTTTGGTAATCACAGTTGTGTGTATAAGCTCATAATCCATTGAGATTGGTGGTAGATAGCAGAATTATCCAAACCGAGAGTCGAAAGGTGAATTCAAATTAAGGTGGTTCCTGTAGTATGTGCATAGACGTTGCAAGTCTGTTAAAGTATTGCAAGTAAAAGTTAAAATTAAATTTGGGGACCAACTAGATTAGAAAATTAGGGTTTGCAATGTTAGGAAACTTCAACACTTATCTCACTAGATTTGCAAGATTGTGTTTCATATATTTTGCATATTTAAAAGTGATTAATCATGGATTTAATCAAGGATTAATCAGGGATTAATCAGAGATTAATCAGAGATTTATTAGGGATTAGGGAATAATCAGGGATTTAATCAGGGATTATTGTTAATAACCTTGTTTTAAAAGATAACAATTACTTTTTTGATATTTAACCATTTTGTGCCCACAGTATTTCTCCTGTACAACATGACAATACATTTTCTTCTTGTCTTATTTGAGTTATAACATAACATAACAAGATGATAGGGAGTTATAACATAACATAACAAGATGATAGGCTAAGAAGTGTTAGTCACCCATAAAAAGCCCAAACTACCACCACCAATCTACCACCACCAATCTACCACCACCAATCTACCACCACCAATCTACCACCACCAATCTACCACCACCAATCTACCACCACCAATCTACCACCATTAATCTACCACTACTAATCTACCACCACCAATCTACCACCACCAATCTACCACCACCAATCTACCACCACCAATCTACCACCACCAATCTACCACCACCAATCTACCACCACCAATCTACCACCACCAATCTACCACCACCAATCTACCACCACCAATCTACCACCACCAATCTACCACCACCAATCTACCACCACCAATCTACCACCACCAATCTACCACCACCAATCTACCACCACCAATCTACCACCACCAATCTACCACCACCAATCTACCACCACCAATCTACCACCACCAATCTACCACCACCAATCTACCACCACCAATCTACCACCACCAATCTACCACCACCAATTTACCACCTATCACCACTACCACAAAAGAAAAATACAGAAACAATCAAAGATGCTCAGAGTTAGTAAATTAGTAAAGAACTTATCAATGTTGATTTTGAAATTGTGAACACAATTGGAGCTAACAACCCACTCAGGCAAACCATGCCACTCATTAACAACTTTTTGTGAAAAGCTAAAACACTGAATATATCCAGGGACCTGTCTAAATATCAGGTCCCTGATATATTTATTCGTGAGAACTCTTTGGTCAACTTCAAACTGTTACCATGTCACATGAGAATTCGCTGAAACATGCAAGAAATAACAGGAAGTCAGAGCATCACTACCAGATACAAATCAAACAAACCTGAATCATGCAACTGATGAGTTGTTATGCAACAGATGAGATGAGACGATCCCAAGCCCTAGGGTCCTCCCTTGAATAATATTTCCCTGTATATACTTCAGTGGAAGGTTGAAGCTGCTCGATTGATGATATGGTCATTCCAGAAATTTTCATGAGTGTCATCAACATTATATACATAAAAGAGCAGAGAAAAATAATGGTTTACCACTTACAGTTTATGGTACTATGTATAAAGATGAACCAAAGGTGGCAACTGTAACATGAATTTCCTAGTTGTCACCAGACCTGTCATATTACTTTAATTGTCTGTGATTGATTGGCTTATATTACCTTCTTAGGTATGCTATTCATGAAGTAGTTCATTGCCCCTTGCAGGTAGGTCTGTGCCAGTACATTTGTTAGTTATGGCATCCTTAAAAAAAGAAAGAAATGGGTTGCAGTCATCTACACTGTAAATAGAACTCTGTTCAGAGCTGTTCATAAATCTTTTTAAGTAAACTAAACCGACATGTAGGCCACTGAAGATTCCATTCCTGAAATTCTTAATTGTGATTATGGCTGTTTTTGTCCAGTGGAAAAGGTTGTGATTGTATTACACAAACCAAAGTTATATATACTAGCCAGCATGTCTCTGTGTAGATAACATGGTACAAAATTTAAGCATGCAAATGTGACATTGAGTGCGTTTAAGGAAATGGAGGGGTTGTTTTGTTTGTCAGTGGCTTTAGAAATAGGGGAAATTATCTCTTTTTGCAGTAATTCTTGACAATTTATTATCTAAAGGTTGGTTAACGAGCCCAGACAAATTTGGGTCATGTTACCGTCTAAGAACATGTGGAATAGTATTGAAAATATGTAAGTCAAAAGTTATTTTAGATTTTTGAATATATTTTTTGGTAGCAAAACTTCTAGTGTTGATCATTATTGAAACAAAAGAAGAGAAACATTGTACCAAAACCCATACCAATTTAGTTACTCTTTGAGCATTTACTAAAATACCATGCAAGGAAAATAAATAGAAGATTTTAAGTATTTTTCCCCTTGCAGATTTTCCCTTTGATGGTTTTTCTCTTGATCACTCTTTCTTTAGGTTAGTCTTTCTTAGAATCTGCTGGAAGCTTTTCCAGAACATCTGTAGACTGTTGTACCTAAAAGATCTGTAAGGCTCTCAATCATGCAGTTACTCTGTACAGTGCATACAGTAGGCCTACATGTATCAAGCATGCAGGTGTACAGTGCATATAGTAGGCCTACATGTATCAAGCATGCACTTACCCTGTACAGTGCATACAGTAGGCCTACATGTATCAAGCATGCACTTACCCTGTACAGTGCATACAGTAGGCCTACATGTATCAAGCATGCACTTACCCTGTACAGTGCATACAGTAGGCCTACATGTATCAATCATGCAGTTACCCTGCACAGTGCATACAGCCTGCATGTATGCATACTTACCTTGTACAGTGCATACAGTAGCCTACATGTATCAATCATGCAGTTACCCTGTGCAGTGCATACAGTAGGCCTACATGTATCAAGTATGCAGTTACCCTGTACAGTGCATACAGTAGGCCTACATGTATCAATCATGCAGTTACCCTGTACAGTACATACAGTAGGCCTACATGTATCAAGCATGCAATTACCCTGTACAATGCATACAGTAGGCCTACATGTATCAATCATGCAGTTACCCTGTGCAGTGCATACAGTAGGCCTACATGTATCAAGTATGCAGTTACCCTGTACAGTGCATACAGTAGGCCTACATGTATCAATCATGCAGTTACCTTGTGCAGTGCATACAGTAGGCCTACATGTATCAAGCATGCACTTACCCTGTACAGTGCATACAGTAGGCCTACATGTATCAATCATGCAGTTACCCTGTGCAGTGCATACAGTAGGCCTACATGTATCAATCATGCAGTTACCCTGTGCAGTGCATACAGTAGGCCTACATGTATCAAGCATGCAGTCACCCTGTGCAGTGCATACAGTAGGCCTACATGTATCAAGCATGCAGTTACCTTGTACAGTGCATACAGTAGGCCTACATGTATCAATCATGCAGTTACCCTGTGCAGTGCATACAGTAGGCCTATATGTATCAATCATGCAGTTACCCTGTGCAGTGCATACAGTAGGCCTACATGTATCAAGCATGCAGTTACCCTGTACAGTGCATACAGTAGGCCTACATGTATCAAGTATGCAGCTACCCTGTACAGTGCATACAGTAGGCCTACATGTATCAAGCATGCACTTACCCTGTACAGTGCATACAGTAGGCCTACATGTATCAATCATGCAGTTACCCTGTACAGTGCATACAGTAGGCCTACATGTATCAAGCATGCAGTTACCCTGTACAGTGCATACAGTAGGCCTACATGTATCAAGCATGCACTTACCCTGTACAGTGCATACAGTAGGCCTACATGTATCAATCATGCAGTTACCCTGTACAGTACATACAGTAGGCCTACATGTATCAAGCATGCAATTACCCTGCACAGTGCATACAGTAGGTCTACTTGATGTATGTTTAAAAATAATAAATATTACTATTTGATCATGAGTCATTTATTTTCAAAATGCTTTCAAACTTTGAACCCTAATAATCTCTTCATGAACCTTCTTAGATAATAAAAACAATATTTTAGAGTACAATGCTCAACAAATCAATCATTGATATTAAAATTGTTAATACACCTGCTCAACTATGTCATTAGCTATCCACAGTGAGTATGTTCAAGTTGTAAATAATATGCGGAGTTGATCATTTTGCATCCATCAGATAACAAATCAACATGGAAACAGCTTGTCCTTCTGGGCTTTGTTTGGGAGGAGTATTGGTTTTCTTATCTCCAGATCATGATCACCCCCCCCCCCTCCCCTCTAATGATAACCTAGACCCTAGCTTGATTTAGAAGGGGCAGGGTGCTAGATTTGTTGAGAGGCACATTATTGTGCATGCGAAGAGCTGAGACTTTTCGGCGTGTGGTTCAGGGACCCCTCTTAAGGCTTGATTAAGCCCCTGGTGAAGCTCTGGGATTTTAGCTATAATCATACCTCAGAACTGTTCTGACTAATAAGGACCATTTATGAGCCAAACAGGACAATTTCTTGCTATGCTATCATACTGTGTTCTGTTTCCATGTAAGGTATTTCTGGAGTTTGATTAAGATTAAGTTTTTAAAGAATATTTTTTAATACATTTTTTTCTGATGAGGGGCAGGGCGAACCAAAAGGGGGGGCAGGCAGGGCGGGCCAATGGAGGGACTGGTCACACTGCAACCTTGCTCGATGATTGCAACAGAATGTCATGTTCTCACTTGAATGCGAGTTCGCAATCGGACCCACTGCAGGAGATCTGATCGCGGGTCATATGTTCTGTGTTCATGTGTACGAGTAACAACAGGATATTGCACAATAACTTGATTGCAGTCCGCTGATCTGCATTCCACATGTTTTTTTCATTTATCACATCGGTGTATATGATCGCCTGCTCCAGATCATGATCTTACCCTCGACTAGGATCAAGAGACCAGACACTTAGCTTGATTTAAAAAGGTGCAGAGTGCTGATTTGCTGAGGGGCACTTCAGTACTGCACCTTTTCGGCATGGGGTCTAGGGGCCCCCTTAAGGCTTAAGCCTGTGGGGAAGCTCTGGGATTTAGCTATAATCATGACTCAGAATGACTAAACAGGACAATTTCTTACTATGCTATCATTCTATGTTCTGTATCCTTGTACGGTATTTAATTTATATTTAAAGGTTTATTAAGATTATTAAGTTTTTTTTTTTTATACATTTTTTCTAATGAGGGCAGGGTGGACCAAGTGGGGTCAGGCAGGCCAATTTAGGGGCGGGTGGGCTGCCACTCTAAAACAGCCAAGCTGTGGCACTGAGAGACTGCTATTAGATCCAATGAGTGTTCTCACAGTAAAAAAAATGGCAGTTCTGATTGCCTGCAGTGTGTCTGATTGCAAGCTTGCACCAAGTGAGACATGCTCTTTGTGCTTGAGTGTAACACATACACTTTTGCTACAAATCTGTCAAATTTTATTTCAGAAATATATCCAGGTTCTTCCAAAGATTTTTCTTCCACGCAATTTTGTTCAAGTCCAGATATGCATTAATGGGAATACCCTGGAGATCAGAAATACAAAACAATCAACATGTCTGTTTGGTTGAAATATTTATACATTCACCGACGATGCACCCACAAGCCAATTACTGTAATGTACCTCTGCGGAAGTGACATTACTAGTATGATTGGATTTATTAGTCAAGGTCATTAGTGAAGGTCAAGCAATATTCTTGTGATGAGATTTCTCTTTCAAGACGACCAAACTTAAATAACATTCGTTCACATTAAAGACACCCTTCTTCCATTGCATCAAACACAATTCTTTTACCTTGCACAGTATATGAGTTGCCCTCATTTTTAATATGTACATGTATAACATCACTAGATCAGTGTCAAATAAGAGTCTTGAGCTGTTGAATGCAGAAGAAGAGGCTATAGGTATTTCATGCAGTAGCAGCTTTAAACCAAGCTATATTTACAAACCTGAATCTGAACCTGTGTAAATTGATTAATAATGTAAAGTCATGAGGAAATGAGGGCTTCCCCAGATAGTGGACAATTTAGATTAATTTTTGCGCAAAACATAAGTGCTATATTTAAAGTGGTAGCTGTTATTTCTGCATAGATTAAAGTTTACTGTTAATGCGGTGGGTGATACCAAACTGCTTGGGTATTTTGATATACTTTTCGGTATTATGACTCTCCCTGGATGGTTCACACGGGATGCTAGTCCAACCCCCCAGCTGTGAACTCATTTTACAGCTAAGTGGACTGGAACAAGTAGAATAAAGTGTCTTGATCAAGGGCACAATGCAGCATTCAGGATAGAGTCCCCCTGCTCCAGCCCCGTCATACGAGCATGACTCCTTAATCACTGCAACACTACCCCATATTCACTATATTGCATTGTATTCCAGTACATTGTATGCATTACAATATTGATATGTTGAATTGAAACAAAGGGCTTTTTGGTTCCGATGCAATAGCATAAGGAACCTATGTGGTCGTGCTGGCGTGTGTATGTATGTATGTATGTATGTATATATATGTGTATGTGCGTACAGTATGTGTGTATGTGTGTCTGTGACAAGCTTGTAATCACAATATCTCAAGAACCGTGTGGTGGATTTATGTCATACTGAGTATATGGATGTGTTGTGGTATGTAAATGATCCCTATTGTTTTTGGTGTTGGTTGATAAAATGAATATTAATTAGTAGGCAGGGCTAAATGTAAAATTCTGTTAACAAGCTTGTAAACACGATATATCAAACATCGTGTCATGAATTTATATCATATTTGGTAAATGGATGTGTTGTGGTCTGTAAATGATCCCTTTTATTTTTTGGTGGTTATGTCATGAATATCAATTAGTAGGCGGGGTTAAATGTAAAAGTCCTGTTAACAAGCTTGTAAAACACGATATCTCAAGATCATTATGGTGGATTATGCCATACTTGGTACATTGGTGTGTTGTGGTCTGCAGATGATCCCCATTGTTTTTGGTGATGATGTCATAATATAACATAGGCAGGACTAACTGTGAAGTTCTGTTTATGCTCATACTTCCACAAACCCATGTCAGATTTAAATCAAACTTGGTATGAAGCTGTTGATAAAGCAAGGATGATACAGGATCCCATAGAATGTTGACTTGTTAACTTCATCATCATGTCAGGTGGAGCCAAATACAATTTTTCAGTGGTTGTTGTGATTGTGGAAGTAACTCAATGCGAAAACCTAACACTTAAGCAACAAAATATACACAAATTACATGTTCCAGTATGATAAATAAACTAAACATGTAAGATATAAGATTTATAAGATACTAATCATTAAGATATACAATTAAAAACAAATTGCTTCTAATCCAAAGTAAGTTAGCATCAGGATTTCTCCCTCTGGTTAAACTGCAAGTGGTATTTCCCTATATGTAGCATGCACTACTGTATACCAGAATATACACATACATGTACTGTATACAGTATAAATGAATTTAAAATTGGGATGAGTACACTATAGAACTAAATTTATATTAAAATCAGATATCTTCCAAGTTCCTTTTAAAATAAAAGTTGTGGTTTTGTTTGAATTAACATTTTCTTCTTGCTTGATTAACAGTGGAAATCTTACATCTTCTCTTTTCTCCTTCTCTACAGATCTCTCCAAAGCTCAAAGGGCTTTTTCTGAAACGCTTACCGTTTTCAATTTTGAATGCATCGGTACTTCACAGACGGATGATGAAACAGATATCTGTGAGTGATTTTCATCTCCATCCTTCATAAAACTTGTGATTATTTTGTGTATTGTTTTATATCTTATTGTTTTATCAATTAATCTGAGACTGTTTCCTTCTCCTATACACCATCTTGTTCGTCTGTTTTTGTCTCTTTTGATATCATTTTCTCTTGTGTTATTAAATTTGGAATTGCGGGGATGTCCTATTTTTAAGTTATCTGTCAGACTCATTAGCAGGATATAAAGAGTTTAATATCTTGCTTTGATTGAAAATTTAACAATGTTGAGAACAACCAATTTTGGTAGAGATACAATGCAAAAAGAGAAGCAAGGAATTCATTGGTAAAGTAAAGGTCTATGGATGCATAGAGGCAACAGAAGCCAAACTCCTTTCAAATATATTAAACACCATGAAAAAAACATCATTTTACAGCTTTTTGAATCAATATACAAATCATGTATGCCATCATTCTTTGACGTTCGTTTTCAGGTCTTTGTCAAACCTGCAATCAAATTCAAACAGCCTGAATAAGACTTAAGGCCGTGACACACCGAACGCGACGCGGCGAGCATTTTTTTTAAACAAAAGTGAATAAAACAAAGTAAAAGAAACATTTGGACTCTTGTTTTCATAGATGGATCGTCATCGTATGGCTATTCAGATGATAACTGAAAATTGATTGAAAGGGCGTTCCTACGCCCATTATAGCAAAATTTGTGTCGCGACAGAAAATCACGCCCCACTCAAGCGAATTTCTCCAGTTTGAACAAAGAAGCATTTCTAGCAAATTTTCCAGTATCACCAGAAAGCCTCAATTATAAACTTTACATTGTGTAAGCAAAACTCAAAGCATCTTGTAACATTTGTTTCTTGTATAATTATCTAAAATATCGCTCGTCGCGTCGCGTTGGTTGTGTTACGGCCTTAACTCATCATTTTCAGAATTTTAAGAAAGATAATTAAAATTCATAGGAAGATTTGAGTCGTCTGCCTATCCATACATCAGAAATGCAGCAGATATTGAAAAAATTCAAACTTTGATCAGTCATAACTCACTATTTCTGAAATTTACAGACTGTCCTGCTCAAAACTTGTTCTAAATGCGAGTAGATCCTTAAAGGAAGGGTATCTTCACATAAATTCATCCAGAAGTGCATGCAGCCATGCTGGTAACATCACTTCTGTTTTTCAATTTTCCCCATTGATCACGAGAAATCTGCGATGTTATCGTTTACACGTCCACGGACCTAACATAGAAAGGCCTTCATGTATTTTCGATAAAATCTCAGATTTCTCGCAATCAATCAGGAAAATTAAAAACCATCATGGCAGCGTTTACTTCTAAAATTATTTATGGGACGATACCTTTCCTGTAAAATACAAGGCTTCTGTGAGAAGATGCAAAGTGAGTTAGTGGTAAATTGTTGTTATGCATGGTATGTATTAGTACATGGCAACAGAGGAAAACACACATTGCTGAAAACTCAAAAATGTTATGGATGACCTAAGATTGAAATTGTTTAATATGCCAAGCTCATTTTATTATAATTCTTGATAATGTTTTCCTTCACTTAACTAAGCCTTGTAGGAACTAACAACCAAAAGATCTCCAACATTATATGCCGATCAGTTTTCCATTGAATATTGCATGAGCCAAACAGCTTATTCATAATGCAGCTTTTAACTTGGTGTCTATAGTTTAAGATTAGTTTCATATTCTACAGTAGCCTAACACTCTTCATAGAGTATTCATCTTCCACTTGCCCTCACATAAAAGTTCAGTTTCAATTGTGACTCAGTAAGACCTTGGATCAGTTTTAACTGAAAGTAAAAAGACCACAATGCCCAACAGTCTTAAATCTTTGACCTTTCAAATATCAAACTGGATATTCTTGTTTCTATTTATAAGTCTTATGATTATTTTCCCTATTGAGTTTGTTGTTTTAGGGATTTGTTATAGACCAGTCCTGGCTGTTTGAAGTGCTAGGGGATAATTTTGTAAATGTTTACAAATTACTTGATCATGAAATGTAGTTTATTGATTGTATTTGTAATAGTTTGTAATAGTTTTATAAATGTTTAGACAGGCAAGGAATTGCAAATACCAGCAGTCCCCCTCACCCCACCCCGCAAAGAAAAGAAGAGAATTAGAAAAGATATTAGGACAAATTCTTATGAATTACAGTAGGTTAAGTGCACTCTAAAGTTTTATCATGAAACACAGATTGTTTTAACAAGTGTTAGATATTACTCATTGAAAGAGTGCTGTATGTGTTGAATTTTAGATAGAAGAAAAAGTTTAAACTTCCATGGTATATGTTGAGTACTAAGGATGGGTTTTAATGTTCTGTGGGTTGAATGTTTTCTTACAAACAATCTAAGCTACATGGAGATTGATTTTTGTATCCAACATCAATTTTGACAGACCCAACCTGGATATTTTACATACATTATTTTGACATTCAACCAGGCACTTTACATGGCAGTACTGGCATAAAATACAGTTAAATTGTTTTTAATGTTGTCTTTGCCAGAAATTGTTAAAAGAGCACTAGACCGAGAAGTGAGGGCGTATTCCCTCAAAAATAAAATGCTTATATAGCACGCAACGGTATAGCAAATTTGTAGTTAATATGAATATTCAAGTGACCTTTGCCCTCTCGTCGTCCGTGGGCTATGGAGGCATTAAGTTTATCGACCTGTTGTGGACAATATATCTGTGAAATTCTCAAAAAACAAGTGCCTTCACTCTTCGGTTTAGTGCTCCTTTAAGCATCAATTAAATTCGTAAATTTTGAGAACGTTTAAAGCCTGTTCTTTTATGATCTTCAAGCTATTTTTTGCAAATTGTGTCGCCGCAGTAGACTTCCCAAAAGAAGCAATTTTCATTCCAAAAGTTGACCTATCACACGTGCTGTATTGCTTGGTTGACTTAACTTTTAATTGTTTGATGACTACTGGTTACTTCAGAAAGTATTCAATTCTGGTGTAAAAAATGTTGACATAACTCTTAAATGTTGTTTGCTTTTTCTACAGCCAAGTCCCTGAAGGAGTTTGGTAAACTCATTAGTCTTATTGAAGATGAGCGAGACAGAATGGTAAGTGAAAACAGGCAGTTGAAATTATATTTGGAAGGTTTCATTCCTGATTATTTGTGACTTAACACTTTCAGCTCTTAAAATTTTCCTATTGGTGTGTGTGGTTGCCAACTATTGCAAAAACATTTCTTCTTCCAGGTGACGTTTCCTATTTTCTTTCAAGATTTCTCAAGGAGTCAAAGATTTATACCAAGACTTTAACCAAGACATCAACCCTTGTAAGCATAGAGGCTTTTTAGTTAGGTATACATGTCCCCTTTTCAGTTCTTGCCCAACAAGGTTTGTGCTTTCTCAAGCACTTGTTTAGTCATTCAAGATTGTGACCTCATTCTCCATTCCCTTCAAGATAATCATCTTCTAGACAGATGTCAGCTCCAGAGATGTCAACTTGACAGATGTCATATTGTATTTTCAGATGGTAGTTGGAGGGTCACAGTGTAGTCTTTTTAAGTGAATGATTAAGATCATAAGCATATCAAAACATGGCAGTTAGATTCATCACAAATTTTGTTTCTTACATTTGATGAATTTTGAGCTGTATGACTAAGGCATTTAGGTTGATTGGCCACACCTTGGATTTACTCTTTTTGGATAAGTCCTATGTTTATTTTTGAGGAAAGCACTTTGTTTTGTCAGTCTTGAGAAAGTTTTTTTTTTTTTTGTGTGAAATTTGATGAGGCGAAAATTGTACTTATGTTGGGGTAAAGATGAAACACTGGGGTTTATTGCAATAGCGTTAGGGCATTTATTTAATTGATTAATTTTTAGCACTGGAATAGTCAAATGAAGATTTTGAATGTGGAGGTCTTTGTAAAATGAAAGTTTACAGTCAAATGGTGAGGTCAGATCATGTGTGTTACTTGGCTAAAAATGAAATCTGATCTGCATCCTTAAAGCATAGTTTTCTTCACACACAGCATCCCATATGATTATAGAGATAGGCCTACTCCCACGCAGGTTCCTACAAAATAAAGGTCTTTCTTTTGGTTCACTGAAAGGCTTGGGGTATACAGGGCAATGACTACAAGGTGTTATAGGTCAATGGACAGCTAGATATAGTTACATATATCAATAAATGATAAAGTCATACATGTAGTACAAGTTTGTAAATGTTGAAGGAAAAAACCTGGTATATTCAGTTTTCAAAATATAGTTGAGATTTCAATTTGGAGAGTTTGCCAAATTTATGATGCATGTAAACATTACAGCGCTACGCAAAACAACAACAAACTTGAACATGTCCTTTTTTTTCTAATTTCTTTCCGAAACAATTTCTTTCGTAAATCTAAATGCTTTACAAATGATAAGAAGACAATTTTCTTATCAATTTTGTTTGTATCTCTTAATATTTGTGATGACGCAAACAAAGAAGACTATGTATCCCCACTGCTAAAACAATTACACTGGCTACCTGTGAAGGAGAGAATATTTTATAAGTCTATGCTTTATGTTTACAAATCCCTTACAGGTTTTTCTCCAGCGTTTATTTTCTCCTAATATAATACTGCATCACCCGAGGCGCGAAGGTTTGCATCCGCATCCGACAGAACCCGCTTAAAAGAAAGAAGTATAAATTGATGGTCACTTAAATATGCAGCTGACAAAAATTTCTTTCATATTGCCCCTTAAAACTCTGGAACCACTTACCCATTAGCATTCATACAGCCAAATCTTTACCAGTTTTCAAAAAAGCATTGAAATACCATTTATTTCCAAAGTCATGATACTTCCTTTTTTCTGTCTTTTAGTTCCTTTCATCATCTTGTATTTGATCTCATGTATATTTATCTTTTGACACTGTGGTCTGAATGGAATGGTGTGGTATAAAACCCTATTGTATGTATGTATCATGAATATCATTGAGTAAGGTAAGGGGGTTTAACAAATATCCAGTCAGTAGATTTTGTTTTAACCCTTAGTGTGGTGGTGCTGGCATCCAGTAGGAAAGTTTTGGGTCATATGAAGCTGTCCTCATTGATATTCTTGAAAGGTTGGAGCCTAATATGATCTTGTGTAAACTCTTGCAACTAATTACAATTTGTGATTTTGTTTTTCATAGCTGGAACATGCCAAAGACCAACTCATTACAAGGTTGGAGATGTTTAGAAAAGAACAAATTGGCAATGCAAAAGTGAGTATGATATGCCCTCTGTTTGCATATTTTAGAAACCCCTACTTTAAAACACAAAGGGGTAGGGTGGCAAATGCCTAAAAAAAAGGGGCATTCAGTCAGGTAGCAAGTGCTATACAGCATCAACTTGGAGGCACTTCAAAGATAAATTAGCTGTGAATCAATGAAATAAGTTGTGGATCTACATCTTTTTGTATTGGTAAACAGCATCAACAGAAGGTAAAGCAATGATAAAAGTACAATAGACCTATTCTTGAAAAAAATGTTGATTATAATTTTTGAAAAAAGGGACAGGGAGGGGAAAATTAGAGGCAGGCAGGGTGGGGCACCCTTCTTAAAAGCCTAAGTAGGAGCCTGTTGTAGAGAGGAAAGTCCCTGTCAAGCCAAGTTCATGGCGGTGATCTTGAGCTGCTGCCTGAGAATTTGACTGGTGCACAACATTATTACTTCAATAATAACAATTGATTTAACTTGTATAGCCAACATGCTGTCCTTCTGATAGCTTTAGTATATAAGGTGGTAGTATTGATAAGATGTTGTTACTGTTGATAAGATCTTGGTATTAACATGTTGCCATTATTATTATTAAACGTTGGCAGTATTATTTAGATGTTGGAAGTATTATTAAGATGTTGGTATCATTAATTCTGATATTAGTATGAACAAGTTATTATCATTTGTAGTATTACCATTAATTTTCCATATCTTTGCAAACAAACATACAGAGAACAAATATTAAAACAAATCTTTTTCCTATTAGGGAAAAATATGTGTTGCAGAGATAATAACTTCCGTTTCCTTTTCCCTTTCCTGTTTCAGGAAAGTAAAAAAGTATTTGATAGACAAACAGAAAAATTTTGCAAGTCTCTTGACAATCATGTGAGCCTGACAACAAAGAAAAAGGAAGCCCAGTTGCAAGAGGTAGGTTTACTTTAGTGTGTGCTGTACTGTGTTTGTGACATAATGTGTCACTCTCTATGATTAACTGTGTCACCCTTCATGACTTACTGTGTCACTCTGTGTGACATGATCAGGCTCATTTAAGTGTGTGATGTACTGTGTCTGTGAAATTCTGTGTCACTCTCTATTGCTTACTGTGTCACTCTCTATGGCTTACTGTGTCACTCTTTGTGGCTTACTGTGTCACTCTCTATGGCTTGCTGTGTCACTCTCTATGGCTTACTGTGTCACTCTCTATGGTTTACTGTGTCACTCTCCATGGCTTACTGCATCACTCTCTATGGCTTACTGCATCACTCTCTATGGCTTACTGTGTCACTCTCTATGGCTTACTGTGTCTCTCTATGGCTTACTGTGTCACTCTCTATGGCTACTGTGTCACTCTCTATGGCTTACTTTGTCACTCTCTATGGCTTACTGTGTCACTCTCTTTGGCTACTGTGTCACTCTCTATGGCTTACTGTGTCACTCTCCATAACTTACTGTTACTTACTTGTATGGAGATTCTGAGCTTTAGGTTGTTTGTCCTGATATTACCTGTTATATATTGAATGTGAACTGCATGTTAATTAAATAGGGAGGGGGGGAGTCAAAGAGCACGACATGTTCAAATTGCAATACAGCATTTTATACCCAACTGGATGGAAGGAATGTCAAAGCCCAATGCAACCATGGAAACTGAAAATTAAGTAACATGAAGTGTATTTAGGGGTATCAATATGCATGGCAACCACTTTATGTGATTCTCCATTGTTGCTAATCATTCCTGGAAGTACACCATCTTGGTTTGCAGACAGACAGAAAATCATTTAAGAAATGTAAATGTTAGTTTTGAGTGAGTTTGCTCAGAGGCATAAATACACCTTCCAGCCACTTTACTAGACTAGTTCACCCTTCTGCTGAGTCTTCTCAGAACTATTACCTTCCCAGTTAGGTATGTTACCATGGAAACATATCAAATCACAGATCCACTACTGGAATTCTGGACATTTTTTGCCTTTCCTGAAAAAGGATAACATAAAACGTGCAATAAAGGTTCAAAAAGAAGGTACTGCTCACATGTTTTTATCCAGCTGTTAGGTCAGAGGTTAAATATGTGCACAGTGGAGAAGTTCAAGATTTCATTTAAGCCATCTAAAGGCAAAATTTATTTTGACTGTAAATCATCTTCAAATGAGATCAACCATCTTTGTTAAACCTTTTGAAAGACAGATTTTCAGTTGTATTTCTAATTGATGAAGCATAAATTTTGCAAAGTGGGTAAAATTTCTACAATTTCTCCACTTTTCCTAAGATAGGTTTAGTATTTGTTCATATGATATTTCAATACCATGGAGAGTTGTATAAAAAAATTATATATATATTTTGTTGTTGTAAGGGATTGGAAGTTAGTCTAAGAGACATATACCCTTTTAAAAATGTCCTCCATTGGTTGTCACACTGTATCACACCCTTTAGGCTTATGTTTCATGGGTTTTATTAGTAGCATGGTAACTTCATATGTTATGTATGATTGAATGATTTTGTCTGCAGAGCAAGGTTGTGGAGGTTTATTGTATATTTATGTTATGTCAAGTTACATCTTCTGTGCTATAAATATGCATGTGGGTTAAAAGTGTATGTTTCAAAACTTTGCGGTTGAATCATGCCAGCAATGTTTAGGGTATCAACAATTAAAAATAAATTAATCAGAATCATATAAGCTGTGCATCCTCTAATACACCTGTGTCAAAATCAATTAGGGTTTTTTTAATCTTGGAATTCCCAAAAGTATATTTATTAATGGGTAAAATATGGGCATCCACCTCATGGTTACATTCATAACAAACTCTTAGGGCAGTAGGCACATGTTTTGAAGAATCTCATGAATTTGATTACATTTTTCAATTGTTAGTTTCAATGTGATGATGAGTGATCGCTTGTTAGACTGTATTAATGAGGAAAATATCAGTACTTTTTACTCTGGCTTAGCCGAGATGTGAGAAGATGTGTTTCCAGTGGGTATTCTCCTGATGTACTTCTTTACTAAATTATGTTTCTACTTGCAATAATATCATTTAGTGAAAGCGTTTGACTCAGTACGCAGGGAGAACCTATGGGAAATAATGGCAACTTATGGTATCCCACAGAAAATCATCACAATGGTTAAAATACTTAATGAAGGTAATGACTGTGCTGTGATGAATAGAGGGGTGGTGTCTGATACAATTCTAAAATATATTTTGAGGCTTGCAGTAAAATCTAAAGAAAGGGGAAAAGTAAGTGCATCAGCTCATGTAATTTGAAATAACTTCCCCTACTAGTCCCATTACTGGCATATACTTCTATCAAGAAGCCCATTGTTTACACTAGCTTTAAATAGTTGAGCATACTGTCCTTCTGACAATTCTTGTTCTGGTGGTAGTGGACTGGGTGATGCATGGGATGGCTGGAGCCGATGGTGATGGAGTGGGATGGAGGTTTGTGTCGTAGTTAAAGGACCTTGATTTTGCGGGTGGTGTCCTTCTGGCCTCCTCTGCCTATCAGCATGTGCAGACAAAACTAGCAGGGCTGAAGCAATATGCTGCTCAAACTGGGTTAAAAATGAATAAGAATAAAACTGAACTCACGAAAGTAAATAGTAGGTGCTGTGACAAAGTGCAAATTAATCATGAACATCTGGGAGTGGTACATACGTACAAGTACCTTGGGGCAACTGTAAACATGTGGGGTGGTGGTGAATAGGATGTTGACAGAATTTCTAAAGCAAGAACATCTTTCATGAAATTAAAGAAGATATGGAGTTCCACTATATATTCAGTCCAATATATATTGGATTATTTGACTCTTATTGTTAAATTGGTTCTCTTATATGGTTGTGAGATGTGGAAGACCAATGAGACTGACAGTAATATGATGAGTCATTGAGATTTACTAAGCAAAGAGAATTAGCAACGAAGTCAATGAGAAGGTGGTATGTATTAAGAATGAAAGAGGACAGCCACTGCATGACAGACAGCATTGGCATGGGGCAGCGGGAAGGGGGAGATGCCATGCCGGGAGTGACATAAAGAGGAGCCATGGTGGGGGAGGTAGGGGGTTTAGCGTGGAGTTTTTGGGGTGGGGCCGGACGCATTGCTGGAGGTGGGGTGCATTGGAGAGAGTACACTGCAGCCTTATGGGACACATGGCCCGAAGAGGACAGTGAGTGAGTGATAATATCATATTTTGAATAACAATATTCCTGTAAAGCCTTTCATGATTAAAATCTGTTCAAAATGGTTATGAATCTGGGACAGTCTTCTGTACCCCCAAATTGAAGAATTAAGGCTTGGTATTCTTGCTGTGAAATCTTATTTTGAATTCAGTAGCAGGTCTTTGTTGACAGCTGTGTTAAAGCCAACCAGATTTATGAAAGTCACTTAATATTAAAAACTGGCACTTCTGTTTTTAATTTTTCCCCAAACAGATTTTATCTTTGCGAATTTTGGATATGTTGTTCTAAAAAAAATTCCACTTCCAGTAATACCAAAATTGCTTCTCTGCCATTTTTTTTAGGTTGGGGCCATTTTTGTCTCGAACTCCAGACTTTTTTTTAAGTTCCAAAAATGTTATGTAACTTTTGGTATTCTAGGTAATATTAAGTCATTGGAAAAAACCTATGTCTTTCTAACACGGAAAGTAGAATTTTGGGCCGAATTTTTAACCTTAGGCCATGCAAATTGGCTAGGATATAGAGCTGTGACCATTTAGCGTGTACACGCTACACGCTCGCAAATCTTGTAAACGTTTACTAAATACTTCATTGCGAGTAATATAGTGTCTTGCCGTTGAAAATCAATATTCATGATTCAAATCACACACACATTCGGCTGACAAAATTCTAATTACTGACTTTTTACAAACTAAACCCGATTAGCATAAACCTTTTTAAATGTGCGAATCACATATGCACAGTAATTACCAATGAATAAGGATATTATGCACTTTGATTTCGCTGAAATCTGAGTAATCTAACTTGTAAAATGCACCGCGAATGTGCAGCAGTAAACAGTGAAACTAACAATAGGCCTAACGTTAGGCTATCAGGCTTGAAATCCATTGTTTGACAACTTTTCAAATGATTAGATAATCCACCCTAGGCGCTGTTCAAAAAATAAGCCACTAGCGAAGGCTCTCGCACAAAATGCAACTTTTGACAATGTTCTTCATTAAACCCAAGCCCAAAACGTAAGTGAATGCCTCAATATAGTATTATTGACTATATATATATATTTAGTATAACATAAAGGTGTTCCATGACTAGTATTATTGACTATATATATATTTAGTATAACCTAAAGGTGTTCCATGACTAGTATTATTGACTATATATATATATTTAGTATAACATAAAGGTGTTCCATGACTAGTATTATTGACTATATATATATTTAGTATAACATAAAGGTGTTCCATGACTAGTATTATTGACTATATATATGTTTAGTATAACATAAAGGTGTTCCATGAGTAGTATTATTGACTATATATATATTTAGTACAACATAAAGGTGTTCCATGACAATGAAAGGCATTGTCAAAAGTTGACCTTAGATCGTTGCAGAAAGGCCTAGTTATTGTAGCGCGCAGTCAAAATTCTTCTACACTTCTATGATAACCCAATTCAGCAGTGTCAACGTTATAACCTATAATTATAGCATTTTCTGACCGTATAGCAGCCATGTAGTGGCGATAGCATATACTACAGTCAGATGTCTGACTAGCTAGCCCTGGGCTAGTTGATTTTACATACAGGCTAGCACAATTTTCATCATTCAGGCCTGTTGGGCTAGTCGTATAATAATACAATTCCTGTATGTTATGTCAGACGTGAAGAAAAGGGCTTGTGGAAAGTTAAGTTGGGCTAGTGAAATGTGAGGTGAGAATGCCCGACAGGCTAGTGATAAAACAATGCTAATTTCCTGTAGAATACCAAAAGTTATATAACATATTTGGAACAGAAACAAATTGAAGCGTCAGTTTGTTTAAAATAAAGTGACTTTTATCATTCGTTATCATCATAGTCAAGGGGAAAATTGGGACTTTGCTAACTTTCAGAAATACATGCTGGCTTCTCTCACGACAGCTCAGCATTCTCTGTTAATACATTAATGATCCCTTACGGTCTCCTGTATATCTTGTGAGCTTAGACCGTTTATACATCAATGATCCCTTACGGTCTCCTGTACATTTTGTGAGCTTAGACCGTTTATACATCAATGATCCCTTACGGTCTCCTGTACATCTCGTGAGCTTAGACCGTTTATACATCAATGATCCCTGTCTCCTGTACATCTCGTGAGCTTAGACCGTTTATACATCAATGATCCCTGTCTCCTGTACATCTCGTGAGCTTAGACCGTTTATACATCAATGATCCCTGTCTCCTGTACATCTCGTGAGCTTAGACCGTTTATACATCAATGATCCCTGTCTCCTGTACATCTTGTGAGCTTAGACCGTTTATACATCAATGATCCCTGTCTCCTGTACATCTCGTGAGCTTAGACCGTTTATACATCAATGATCCCTTACGGTCTCCTGTACATCTTGTGAGCTTAGACCGTTTATACATTAATGATCCCTTATGGTCTCCTGTACATCTTGTGAGCTTAGAAATGATAGGGTTTATGTCTTCTGGGAATCCCCAACAATATCTTGATAATTGGGTAACATACTGATACCCACTTCATGGAAACTCATAAAAAACTGCTAAAGCAGTACTCGGCAAAGTAATGGTTAATCTATTTTATGTATCCAAGACATACCATACCATATGAAAGGCCCATTCTGTAATAATTACAATTGAATAAACTATTGAGAAATTTGTATCAGTTTGAATAATAAATAAACAGTGGCCTTTACTGTATTTCAGACCTTGCAATTGTCAGAGTGATGTGACTGATATCAGTTGTTCTGTCTAGCTCAAAGGTGTATGAGAGGAAATTGATGCTTTTTCATTGGCTGTTCTCTGCGAATACTCTCGGCCACAAATTTGATTTCTTCTCGTTCTACCATAATTCTACCATAAAAATTAAGCCTCTATAGATCTAAAACTTTCCAAAAATGCCATTGAGTGTGGTACAGTATCCTGTATGTTTTGTGTATTGAATTGGTTTAATACTGAAAGTACCCTCAGGGGATTTTCAAATATATATTGATGAATTGATTAAAGTACTGGTATTCAGCTATGGTGATTTTTAATAGCAATGCCATATAGAAGTATTTATAGGAATATTCATCAAGTCTTGGTTAGTTATAGCATGACACTTTTGTAATTTGTGACAAATTATTATCGTAATTTCAATTGATTGAAGGAGATTCGGTTGAAAAGGGAGGGCATCTTTTTTTCTAAGTCATGGGACTTGAAATAACACAAGTCTTATTTTTGTTACTTGTGTCATTAAAAAAAAAATCAAAAACACATCAGATTCCCAATTGCAAACATTTTTCAAATCATGCAAAACAAGTCAGGAAGCTTTCTTTAATCATATATATATGTATTGATTTTCAAAATGTATTTGTGTGCAAAAGGGAACAAAATTGAACATTTCACCTTATGATGGTTAATAATGCCTCACTGTTAGACTGCTGCCTTGTCCCAAGCACCCACCACCCCCAAATTCATGCCTGACAGCACCCCACTGCTTTCATCCCTTCTTATCTAAGAGAATCAACAATAACAACATGCTGGAAAACCTGCTAAAGATGATTAAAATAGAAAAGAGAGAAAACCTGTTTCAGTGACTAAAACTCTTGACATAGGCCACATTAAAAAAATGTTGAGCTTTAGCATCATTGATGTTCTGGTTGATACTTATGTCGTTGACAAATGACTTGGAAGTATCCTTAAGGAATTATTGATGATTAATTTAGGCATTAAAATAAAAAGTATTCAGTACCATATCATGCATTAAGATATGTGTTTAAATATTCTTGAGACTTAAGAAAATGTCCGCCCTCACTTATCAGCCACCAGCTCCTTAAAGCTATACAAATATGATGTAATTGAGGAGATGTTGATGTGTGGCCATGATGAATGGTGTACAGCATATGATATCCTCCTTGCAGTATAGGAAGAGATTGATACTGTTTCATATACAGAGGTGTTACTTTGGGAAGGGGAGCATACAACACAGTATTATATATATATCAACACATAAACACTTCCAAGAAAACACGCTGGATGGTTGTATAATTTGATAAGATACACACCATTGTGCAATGTCATGATCAGATCGTTCTTGCTGATTTGTTCCACATGATTTCCTACTTTCATTAAGTGCAAATAGGTTTCTATGATTAATTAAATATGTGTCAGCCAAGCATATTAACTCTGCATTAGGTTGTTTTATGAGAAAATGTCTTCAATTTTAAATGTTGGATCATTATTGTATCTAAAATTTCAGCTTTAATTAATTTCTCCAAATGATTTTTTTTCATTTGTTTATTCACTGTATCAAATCAAATCAAATCAAATCAAATCAATCACAGTAATAATCTTTAGAAACATAATTAGCTTTACTTGATATCTTGACCAAGTACAGGAAGTTCATAAAACAGGTTATCTTCAAAGATTTGGGATAGAATAAACAGAAAGTATATTCTAAAATGTCTGAATATTTTGTAAGCAATTACAAAAATTGGGTCACTAATTGTTGATATATAAGGCTAATTGAAGCGAGACCCATTGGTCACTAGGGACAATGACCAATCCTGTAATGCACTATAAGAGTGATTACGTTGGTCACTCATTCATGAAATTAGTCCACACTGGGGTATAAAGCCTGGTAACGCCCATACGAGGGTATAATTGTATTATATTGCTTTAAAATGTCCTTGATCGTAAGCGTTTGATCTTCACCCTGGAATTGTATTCATCCAAGTTTTGAGATCAAATTGTTCTAGATTTTAGAATTAATTGTCAGATAAGATTATCAAATGGATTTGAATAAAAAAAGTATTGATGAAATCGATTAGAACTTGATCCATGCAATAAGGTTTTTGGTTCCGATGCGATAACATAAGGAACCTATGTAGTCATGCTGACATGTGTGTATGTATGGGTGTATATATGTATGTATGTATATATGTATGTATGTTTGTTTGTATGCATGCATGCATGTGTGTATGTATTTATGTATGTAATGTATGTATGTGTGTAATTACAGTATGTATGTAATTACAGTATGTATGTAATTACAGTATGTATGTAATTACAGTGTGTATGTATGTATGTATGTATGAATGTGTGTCTGTGACAGAAGCTTGTAAACATGATATTTCAAGAATCAGGTGGTGGATTTATGTTATATTGGGTATATGGATGTGTTGTGGTCTGTAGGTGATCCCTATTGCTTTTGGTATTGATGTCATGAATAATAATTAATAGGCGGGCTAAATGTAAAATGCTGTTAACAAGCTTGTAGAACAATATCTCATGAATCGGGTGGTCGATTTATGTCATACTCGGTATATGGATGTGTTATGATCTGTAAATGATCCCTATTGGTTTTGGTTCTGATGTCATGAATATTAATTAGTAGGTGGGACCAAATGTAAAATGATGTTAACAAGCTTATAAGCATGTTATCTCAAGAACAGTGAGGTGCATTTATGTCATACTTGGTATATGGATGTGTTGTGGTCTGTAGATGATCCCTATTTGTTTTGGTGCTGATGTCATGAATTCATAGGGCGGGGTTAAATGTAAAATTCTGTTAACAAGTTGTAAACATAATATCTCAAGATCATTAAGATGGATTTATGTCATACGTGGTATATGGATGTGCTGTTTTTTTTATAAATGAGCCCTATTAATTTTGGTGCTGGTGTCATGAATATTAATTAGTAGGCAGGGCTAAATGTAAAATTCTGTTAACAAGCTTCTAAACTTTTAGTTAACAAGCTTGAAAATACTGATATATACCAATCATAATAATAAATACTATGGTTTCATTACTCTCTAATGAAGCTAGGAGGAGATTATGGGTGAATCTACATCTTAGAATATGTATGTGTTGTAAAAGAGTAGTTACAAGAAATTATGAAATATGTTTGCATAGGAGTATTCATCTTTCAGATGATCTCAAGAACAGTGAGGTGGATTTATGTCATACTTGGTATATGGATGTGTTGTGCTTTGTAGAAGAGCCCTATTGATTTTGGTGCTGATGTCATAAGTATTAATTAGTACGTGGGACTAACTGCATTTCTGTTAATGCTCACATGTCCAAAAACCCATGTCAGATTTCACTTAAACTTAGTATGATGCTGTTGATAAAAGCAAGAATGGTACAGGATGCCACAGAATGTTGAGTTGTTGATTTCCATCATTATTCATGTCAGGTGGAGCCAAATGTAATATTTCATTGGTTGTTGTGATTGTGGCTTGTAGCCTAAGGCAAAAGCAACAAAATATAAAATTCCGTTAACAAGCTTGTAAACACGATATCTGAAGATCATTAAGATGGATTCATGCCATACATGGTATGGAGTGTTGTGGTCTGCAGATGATCCCTGTTGTTTTTGGTGCTGATGTCATAAATATTTATGAGAAGGGGGGACTAACTGTCATATTTTGTTTATGCTCATATTTCCACAAACCCATGTCAGATTTCAATCAAAACTTCAAAAGTATGATGCTTTGGATAAAAGCAAAGGATGATACAGGATCCCGGAGCATGTTGAGTTGTTGACTTTACATCATTATTCATGTCAGGTGGAGCTAAATGTAATTTTTAATTGGTTGTTGTGATTGTGGCTTATAGCTTAAGGCAAACCCCTTAACACTTAAACAAGTAACCAAATATACACAAATTATATGTTCCAGTAGGATAATGAAAAAAACTAAACAAGTAAGAACACAACATTTAAAGATATAAAATAATATAAAAAAATGTTTCTTATCTAAAGTTAGCATCGAAACCATGTAGGATTTCTCCCTCTGGTTAAAATTCTATGGACAGATAGCAACAACGTGAGCTTAGTAATAAAAGATATGCTATAAACCATTTAAATATAGGCAGTAAAAGAAAAAAATGGGTAAGAATTGACCATTTTACAGCATTTTGAATTTATTAAAGCCTTTTAATAAATTGAATATATTATTGTAATTTTGTGACATCACAGGCAAAAAATCTATGAATCTTCTTATGTTAAACTACATTGTTTTTCTATTTAATTTTCAATTTGTCGCCACCATTTTTTGGCTAAGTAGTGGAATATGTCAAAAAGGTTTTAAATTTCCATTACTCTCTCTATCAAAATTTAGCAGGAAAAGATACTCTAACGCTTTCCATATATGTTTAATACTTTCTTCTCAGTTTTACTACCCTTTATAGGATACATATGATGAACATGATTTAAAAAAAAAAATCTTTTGTGGATGATACTTTGTATTGTCAGGTGGGAGCTTCAAGTGACACAATGTACATATACAATGGAATAACATAAAGCTTGACTTAACCTGATAACAACAGAAATAAAACTAAAAGCAATCAATTTAGCTTACAAAAGGTGGAATTTGGAAAGTAAGTAGAACATCTGTGTTACCAAAATGCAGGATTACATTGGTGCCTAAAAGCTAGTAACTTTAAACCAATATTCGTAAAGGAAAACAATTAAAAGTTGAAGAGCAATGGTGTTACACTTTTTCTTCTAAATATATGGATGAATCTTTGAGTCCTTATTTCTTGTCTTTTTCATCTTATAGGCAGATGCGACTCTGGAGATGGAAAGGAGGGAGTTCCACAGGAACTCTCTGAACTATGTTTACACATTACAAGAAGTGCAGGAGAAGAAGAAATTTGAGTTTGTTGAAACGGTAAGCTCATATAATCTCCCCTCCCCCCCCCCTTTCCCCCACACACACACAATTAAAAAGAAAGGCCAAGAGCAGACTTGTTTCATCGTAATAGGTTTGCAATTTTTAGATTTCCAATTCAAGAGTAGATATTGCAAATTTCAATCAATTTTCTAGGTTTTCTCTTTTATGAATGATTACACCTTCACCACTCTTATCTCCTCCAACCTGCTGTAATTTTAGTTTATCTTCCCTCAGATTACACCATTCCTTCTATTATTTTGATATAATTTAACCTCTCTGGCACTATTTCACCTTCATTCTGGATGTACAGACAAGCCTCATCAATCAATCTATTAAATATTCAATCAATCAATCAGTCAGGAAGTCAGTCAGAAAGTCAGTCAGGAAAGAAGGCAAAAACCAGTTCGAAGAACAATGCTGCAATTTACACTTTGTTTATGGACCACTGAGAAAAAACTTTGATTGCTTATCCATTTTGTTTGACCAAAGGTTTGTAAAATAAGAAAAAAATAGGAAATATCATTTGAATTTCTTGAAAATGTAGCAATCCTATTGCAATAAACAACTGTGCATCCCAAAATTCCAAGGGTAAAATTCTTAGCACCCAAAAAGAGTACAAAATGCTTGTGTGAGTGAGCTAATGGGGCTTTGCCCTTGCCCCACCCCTGGTAATGTCACCATGCACTTTGATAAGGCCTAGTTCATATAAGATGTGAGATTTGGTAACACTTTCTCTTTGACTAAACCCATTTTTATGCCCATCCATCATATTTACTGACAAGAACATTTGTTGCAATAAGGGACAAAAGAATAATTAACACGCAGTGGAACTTGCTTGAGGGGTATGAAGCCTGCAATGACTTTCTTCATTCCTCTCTCTTTTCTATCCTTGGCAGCAGCTTCTTCAGTCTGTACCAGGTTCTCCACCCTATCTGATTGATTTCTCCATGTTGTTTTTGCCTGCAAATAAACTGAAATCTTCCTCTCTTTTCTTGTCCCTTCTGTCCAATCCTCTTTTGTTGCTGTGATTAGTTTCTCTTTTGTTGTTGTGATTAGTTTCTCTTTTGTTGTTGTGATTAGTTTCTCTTTGAAGTTCATGACTGATAAGTTTCCTTCACTTTTAGTTACAATAATCAGTGCCTTCAACTTCATTCTTTTGTAAAAGTTGATGATCACATCAGGTCATCATACCCTTCCTTTCTACCTTTATCATGACACTCTTTGTTATTTTACAGCTTCTTGGCTTCATGTACAGCTGGCTCACATTTTATCATCAGGGTCATGAAGTGTCCATGGAGTTCAAACCCTACATGACAGAACTGCAGCTCAAATTACAAAATGTAAGTCATTAGGTTCTTGTTAGATAGTTGTGCTTCAGTCTGTAGCACTGTTCAGCAAGGGGAGGCAAATTACAAAATGTAAGTTGTTAGGTTCTTGTTAGATATTTGTGCTTCAATCTTTAACACTGTTCAGCAAGGGAGGCAACCCCTGTGACTTTCCTTACTTAAAATAAAACAAATAAATAGATAGAGAATGTGAAGGTTCTCCCTGGTTCCCCTGTTTAAGTGTAAGTTCCCCCTCAAGAAAATCCTGGTTGCAGGCCTGCTATTTTATTTATTTATCAACAAATTTAATTATTTTATTTTCTAGTATTTGTTGACCTCGTTCATGAATATTTCATTCCATAAATGAAAAATTCTTCATTATGTTGTTAAAGGGGCACTAGACTCAAAAGTGAGGACACAATTTTTAGAGACTCTAAAATATTCAGCAAATATTTTTGACCCACATGGAGAGCTGCAAAACTTCTCAAACACAAATATTTATACCAAGTAGTTATGTAAGATTCATAAGCAATACAATTTAAACACTTTAACAGGCAAAACAGGTCAACGAATATTTGAAAAATTTACCAAAACATCACACCTCACTAATGGGTCTAGTTCCTCTTTAAACTTCAAACCTCAGGTTTAGAGTCATATATATTATTGTTAGCACAATTGAATTATTGTGAAGGGAAGAGGGGACATATTCTCAGGGCCAAAATTCTATCTTCATAATCTTTAGATATACAACATTGTATTAAGAGAAGTGAGTTGAATGTTTTTTAAACTATTTGTCATTTGCAAATATTTCTATGAATCATAGGTTTGCTACAATTATTAACTTAGTTAATCTATTTAGGGATATTTGTGTATGCTGTGTTATATAGTATGTACTTGTGTAGAATTCAATCACAGATATAATCTTTGATGAGGAAACAGAATACGATATTGAAAGATGATATTGTTCATGCAAGCTTGAGAATGTGGACGTATTTTCTGTTTCTGTATTATTGTTGATGTAAAACATGTAGCCTCATTTCATATTTTAGTGAAAACCTCTCTTAGCTTTTCTGGATATGAACAACATTTGTCAAAGCCAGAGATGAAATGAACATGATGTGCATTGTGTACAAATCATATATTTAACTTACATTGCAAGTTCTGTAAATTATTTAGCATTTACCCTTGACTGAAATTGTGTGTATTACAGGATTAGTTTAGTAGTCAAGCAAGTTCAACTTATGAGCACAATAATAGAAACAAAATTTAAGGGTATCCTGGAATACATGGATGTATTCAAGGACATCCGTCTTCTACAAAAGACTTTGCCAGTCATTTTCGTACAAGTTTTGCTTATAAGTTGAAATTCAATATCTCCTGAACGGAACAATTAAGCAGTTTTATTACAGTTTTGTTTCTATTTTGCTGGGTGACATGTCTGACCACCAAATTAATCCTTAAGCAAGAGGTCATTAATTTTTTGTTACATATTGCTGCTGTTGTGAGATATTGATTCCAAGATTCTTCTCTTATTTACAAGAAGAAGAAGAAATATTTTTAGTTTTGAACAAGTCAGCTTCATTTTACTACGCATATGCTGCAAACTTACAAGCTTATAAAGACCTAATGATACATGTAGTCTTCATTCATATGTGAAGATTGTGTGTTTCTTGGAAATTCATTCAGTACACCTTATAGAGCTGATTGTTTGCTTAGCTCATATGAATAGATTAAAAAATGAATAAAAATAAAAATTTAGAAATGAAAGTCAAGGGGCTTGAACTTGTGTGCCAAGTCTATTTTGCCTTCCTGGTATTTTCAAGTTTAGATGAATTTGGCTTTCCAAATACTGCAAATAGGGGCCAGGTTTAAAACATGGGGAAGGGGCTGGGTGGAGAAAAAGTGGGACAGAGTGGAGAAAAAGAGGGGCATGGTGTAGTGAAAGTGGGCAGGATGGGGGTTAAATGGGTAGCATGTGGAGAAAAGAGGGAAGAGTTGAAGGAAGGAAGGGTAAGCACCCATCCCTAGATGGACAGCCAAGAGCTGCATGTTTCCTGTTTGTCAGCTTGAGTCCTCTTTAAACAAACACATTAATAACCATTTTTCTTGCAGATAAGAGATGGCTTTGAGAGCACCCGGGTGGAAGCTGAGAGTCTCAAACTGAAGATGATGGAGGTGAGTTCAAGTACTTTGTGCAAAACTAATACTGGGCTTGTTATAAAGCAGACTTGCAGTGGCTCAGCAGTTAATGATCATGTGTGAAAAATACTGGGTTTGATTCCTGCCGCAAGCCCGGCTTTGTGTCCTTGAGCAAGACAGATAACTCTGCTTGCTCCAGTTTACTCAGCTGTAAAATGAGTACCAGGCACTGTGGGGAGTTGACCTGCAATTGACTGGCGCGCTGTCTAGGACGAGTCATCCAAGGAAACTGGGATAAGCAACGGCCTGATGTGTCTTCATGGCTCTAACTGGGTTGTAGCACCTGTTGAATGCTCTAAACTAACAATTGTTGATCTGCATCATACTCACCTTTTTAGCATAATCCTTTCTTTGAATTTTTCATTATTCACAATCCACAACTTAGTGATTAAGGAAGATATAAGTAACTCGACCAATGGGGGAATGTTTTAAATAGCTTTCCTTCAAATTATCATTATTTATCAATGAAGGGTGAAATTTATGTCCATGTTTTGTTTCCTGTAAAGTCAATTAGGCTTACCAGTACAAGACTGGTCTAGTTTGAAGTGAAAGTACCAATGGAGTTAGACATACCCTGGCCATTTGGATTTTGAAATGTTTTGTTGATTTACACTTTCAAGTCAACAATTGCCCTAATTGTTTGCAGATTACCTCGTCTTTTATAAAGTTTGCATTCATGATTAAAAAAGAAGAAAAAATGTTCTTAGTTTAACAAAACAGAAAATTTAATATATATGATTTGGAAATTCAGAAAGGGAAAGATCATGAATGGAAAAAGGACAGGTCATGGTGTGGAAAACAAAAAGTAAAGAAAAGATTTTATTTTTTCCCCTCACTTCCCCATCCCCTCCTGTTTTGGTTTTGCAGGTGGTATTAGAGGTTATTCAAGTTGGCATTTGTTAGTATGTATGTATTGAATATATGGTATTAATCGTTGTATTAAGTATTAATCGTTGTAAAAGCAATGTGTACGAGAGCGACGTTACAACTGCTCCTATTCTCCTAAACTATTTTCGCTCCAATTTCTCTCCAATTTGCACCTTTTTGTTTTATAACTTCATTTTCGGATTTTCTTTTCGGTGGATGGGCTTTTATCCTCGGTGAGATCGTTTCTTTTCTTTTTTTCTATTATATTTTCCCTCGTTCTGTCCCGACTTTTCACGCCCTTCGTTACTAATACAGCGGTCCCCATATAGTGGTTCCGCGATTTTTTTTCTAGCTGCCTTGGGTCTCTCGCCCCTTGGTTTTTTCTTTCATAATGACAAAGCGCCTATGCAGTGACCTTGACCTTGACCCCCTCCCCTCCCCGTGACCCACCTGCTACCATCATTGACCATTCTGCAACCCCAATCCCAAAAATCCTTATAATCCATGCCACCAACAAGCAGGAAAGCTTTAAAAAAGTTTCTCCTTTCCTCATCCATAAAGCCCTCTTTGGCCTTGTCGGTACCCTCCCAAAGTCTCTACCCTTAGATCCGGTGATCTCCTGGTGCACTGCACCAGGGACACACAAGCCACCACCCTCCTTTCCACCAAAACCCTATCCAACTCTGGTATCGACATCACAGTCACCCCCCATCGTTCCCTAAACTCCAGCAAAGGCGTCATATGCACCCGCGATCTTGCGTACATGACCGATGACGACCTCCAAGAAGAACTAGCTAACCAACATGTAACCGAAGCCCGTCGTCTCGTTCTAAAGAGAGACGGAGCCGAAACTCCCACCAACACCATATTTCTCACTTTCGCAACTCCAACTCTCCCCTCCCACATCATTGCCGGCTACCTGAGAATCCAGGTCGCCCCTTATATTCCTAACCCTTTACGTTGCTACAATTGTCAGAGGTATGGCCACGGGAAAAACTCCTGCCACAGCCAAGCGCTGTGGTAACTCGTGAGCCCGGACCATGACAACACCTCCTGCACCAACCCCACTCTGCACAAATTGTGACGGTAAACACCCAGCAAACCATCCCTCCTTCTCGAAAGACTGTCCCACCTGGCTTCAGGAAAAACAAATAACTAAACTTAAAACCCTTAACCCCAACATAACCTACCCTGAGGCCAGGAAACAATTCCTCGCTTCCCTTAACTCCAAGCCTTCCTACTCAAACGTAGTCTCCTCTAACTCTAATTCCGCCCCCAAACACAACTAACACAACAAAACTAACTCCCATGCCCAAACCGACCTCACCTGGCTCTTCTTACCTAGTCCTAAGCCCATCACCATTTCCAACAACCCAATCACACCCAATACCCACACCACCTCCACCACCACTTCTCTCCTCAACCCCCTTCCTACTCTAAAGCCCCTACCGCCCCTACACCAACTCCACTAATACCTTCATACATCAAGCTAAAACCAGCCAAGCAAACAACCAACAAACCAACAAATCAACCAGCAAACAACCAACCAAAAAACAACCAATCAACAAACAACCTATCAACAAACAACCAATCAACAAACAACTCACCTCCCAAACCCACACTGAAGAGAGTATGGATTGTTCGATTACGAACACACCGATCATACTTCTCATCCAATTTTCAAAAACAATCGCTCCCAAAGAAACAAATCCAAAGAAAAAACAAGCGAACTCAGACCCAGCAGATCTTCCTCCAGATAACCCCCGCCTCCTTTATGGCATACACCACAATCAATTACAATAACACCCACAACATCATACAATGGAACATTAGGAGCCTTAAGGCCAATTCTGAAGAAATCGACCTTCTGGCCTCCACCTTCAACCCGTCGTCTTCTGCCTACAAGAAACTTTCTTGAAAACCACCGACCATTACTCCCTTAACAACTTTGCTTGCTATCACAAACATCAAGTGGATGCTGACAGGGCCTGTGGTGGCGTCTCCATTCTCGTTAGACACGATATCCCACACAGCCCTGTTCGTGTGCACACCGACCTTCAGGCCATCTGTATTTCTATCTCCCTCCACAAAACTTTCACTCTCTGCAATATCTATCTCCCTCCCAACACCAACATTCAACCAACCAGCCTTAACAACCTCATCTCTCAGCTTCCCACCCCTTCATCCTTCTTGGTGACTTCAACGCTCACAACCCTTTGTGGGGCTCTAATACCACCACCCCTAGAGGCAAGTTCATCGTAAAAACGCTCTCCGTCAGCACAGCCTGTCCTTACTGAACACTAACTCCCCGACCTACCTTCATCCTGCCACAGGCTCTCTCACCTGTATTGACCTGTCTATCTGTTCCCTAACCTCCTCCCTGACTTTAGTTGGAGAGTCACTGCTGACCTCTGTGGTAGTGATCATTACCCTCTTCTTATACACTCCAATCTTCAAATCCCCACTGAGCACACCCCCAACTGGAACCTCGACAAGGCTGACTGGTCCCTTTTTGAAACCCTCTGTGACTCACACCTCTCCCCCCATCTTCTCGAGGATGAGGATCCCATGTCTAACTTCAGTAATATCCTTATCAACATCGCCACCTGCTCAATTCCCAAAACCTCCAAACCCCCAAATCATCCCCCAACCCCTGGTTCTCAGATGACTGCAAAACCGCCATCAAGAACAGGAAAAGAGCCCTCAGGAACTTTAAAACTAACCCGACCACCCATAACCTTAACCTCTTTCGCATCAGCCGTGCAAGGCCAGGCAGCACTATCAAGGACAGTAAAACCAACACTTGGAACAACTTTATCTCTTCTCTCACCACCAACACCCCCACTAAGAAGATTTGGAGAATGGTTAACAGCTTCCACGGCAGAGTAGGCAAATCTTCCATCTCCCATCTCTCTTGGAATGGAGACCTTCTCACCATAAAAAAAGACATCGTTGACCACCTCGCCGCCTCTTTCAGCAACATCCCGGCCTCGACCAACTACTCCAATGCTTTCAAAATCAAAAAAGCTGCGATGAAGCCCGGAGAATCACTTTTCCCTCTGACAACTCCGAAAGCTACAACACCCCTCTCACCCTTTCTGAATTAAACCAAGCCATCAGCGACGCTGGCTGCACCTCCAAGGGCCCAGATAACATCCCCTATCAGTTTCTGAAACACCTCCCCATCAAAGCCACCACTACCCTACTCACCATCTTCAACCACATTTGGTCCTCACACTCCTTTCCCCCTATCTGGAGAACAGCTATTGTCATCCCCGTCCTTAAACCGGGAAGGATAGCACCGACCCCACCAGCTACCGACCCATCGCCCTTACTTGCTGTCTCTGTAAAATTATGGAAAAGATCATTAATCAGAGACTAAACTGGTTCCTCGAGACCAACAGAATCCTCTCTCCTCACCAAAGCGGCTTCCAAAACGTCGCAATACCTAGACCAGTTAATTACGCTCGACACGCTATCCGGGAATCCTTTGCAAAAAGGAACACCTCATTGCCATATTTTTGACCTCGAGAAAGCTTTCGACACTACTTGGAAATACGGCATTACCGGAAACTTCACACCATTGGCCTCAGAGGCCACCTCCCCATCTTTATTCAAAACTTCCTCTCACCCAGGCAGTTCCAAGTTCGTATTGGCCACACCCTCTCCAAGCCGTACCCCCAAGAAGAGGGCGTCCCCCAAGGCAGCATCCTCTCCCCACTCTCTTCAACCTGAGCATTAATGACATCGGGAATGACCTTGGCCCCAGCATCAAACGTACCCTCTCGTGGATGACTTCACCATCTTCTACTCCTCCCTAGCTTTCCTATTGTTGAAAATAGGCTTCAAACCAGCCTCAATCAGCTGCAAGTCTGGAGCAACAATAACGGTTTTAGATTCTCCAAAGACAAGACAGTCTGCATGCACTTTTGTCATTTCAACAACCTCCACCCCAACCCGAACTTTGTGCTCAATGGGAATCGCATCCCTAAAGTTGAAAACACAAAGTTCCTTGGTCTAACTCTAGACCCCAAGCTCACCTACAAGCCACACATCACCAACCTGAAACTAAAATGCAATAGCTCCCTCAACCTCCTCCGACTGCTCTCCAACACTACTTGGGGAGCGAACCGCTATGCTCTCCTCAAAATTTTCAGGCTCACCATTCGTGCCAAGCTTGACTATGGCAATATTGTTTACTGTGTCGCTCACAACTCATACCTCAACCACATTAACACCATCCAAAATGAAGCCCTCAGGCTTTGTCTAGAGCCTACAGGACCTCCCCAATCACTAGCCTTCATGTTGAAGCCAACGAACCCCCCTTTCTACTTAGATGTAAAAAGCTTAGCCTCTCCTATGCTTTTAGAGTCCTCACCAACACTCAGAACCCTGTTTACAACCTCATTAGGTACCCCAATTTCTCCTCCCTCTTTGATAGGACTAAAACCCTATCGCCCCCTTCAGCTTACGCATTAAATCAGACCTCTTTCAACTTGGCATCAACCCCGCCACTCTCGGCACCTATTCCTGGCCCACTTTTCCGCCTTGGGCCACCCCCCTTCCTTCTGTCCACCTAGACCTCTCCACTTATAACAAAACTCAAACTCACCCTAATCTCTTCATCAATCTCCACAACCAAATCAAAGACCAACTCTCAAATTACACCTCTATCTATACTGATGGCTCCAAGGAAGGCAACAAGACAGCTGCTGCTGCCATCATCCAAGACATCACCCTCAGTAGCAGACTTCCTGACCACTCATCCATCTTTTCAGCCGAGGCTAAGGCCATTCTCCTCGCCCTCAACTTTATTGAGTACTCTCCTCTTAGTCACTTTGCCATTTTCTCTGACTCTAAGGCTGTTCTTACTTCATTACTCAATCTTAAATGGGATAACCTCACCTGCCACCTCCTCCTCCGGAAACTCTTTTCTCCCACCCTCTGCAGGAAAAGTGTTCTTTTCTTCTGGATACCCAGCCATGTTGGCATCCCTGGCAATGACAGGGCTGATACAGCCGCTAAGCTTGCCCTTAACCTCCTCCCTTCCCCTTTTCCCAAAACCCTCTCTGACATCAAACCGCTTATCGCTTCTCTTGTTCGTGACCGCTGGCAAACCTTATGGAACTTCCAAATTGATAACAAACTCCATGTTATCCAGCCCACAATCCCGATCAAATCCACCATCAACAACCTCTCTCACATCGACAACGTTCATATTACCCGTCTTAGAATTGGTCACACCCACCTCACTCACTCCCACCTCCTTATTGGTTCCCCCCAACCCCTCTGTAACAATTGCCACTGCATCCTTACAATCCAACACGTTCTCCTTGCTTGCCCCCTGTACAACCTTCCCAGAGCTCTCGCTCCCCACAACTCAATTGCTGAGTTCTTCCAAAAAAATCCTCCAGATAAAATAGTCTCCTTCCTTCAGCATGCATCCCTCTACAACCATATTTAATCCTCCTCTTCCACCCCTCTCTACTCTGTTTTTAGTTTTTCCCATGCACCTCCTCTCTCGATCACAGCTTTCTGGCTTTTGTTCTTGAATTTCTCTCATTCTTCCCCTGGTCTCTTTCCTTACTACCTCTAAAATGTTCTGACCTCTCAGGCACAATTTGACCTTCGTTGTCGTGGTGCCGTTAAGACCTCATCAAACAAACAATCAAACAAACATGTATTAAGTAGAAAGAACCTGGGTTTGTCTCCGAAGGTTTATCTTTTTTAAAGGATATCAAATTAATGCACTTTTCATTTTTTGTCTAATTGTTAAAACTGTTTTCTTTTCAGAAACCTTTTGAGAATAAGAAGAGTAAAAACACACATGAAGGCTACCTCTATTTGTTGGAAAAAAGTAAGTATTTGTTTTGGTGAATTTGAACTTTTTAAATTTTATTCCTGTTTGTTTGGAGTTAAATGTTTATATCAGGTCTCCCAAAGTCAAATGAAATCATGAAAAGGATCAAATTAAGTTTGAACACCAGTTTTCCTCTTCTGTTTAATGTATTAATTGATGGCGTCATTATTTGGGGGAATTACCATTTACCTCAAATAATTGCCATGCTCACTGTTCCTAAAGGTTATTGGGGCAAAAGCCCTCTATCAACGATTGTGGTATCACTTTATCAGATCTTTATGTGTCTATGCATCTCAGCTTTTTCTATCAAACAGTTTTAATTCTGCTCAAATCTATAAGGGCACACTGTCGATCTCTAAATCTACCTTGAAATAGTCCATACTTTTTGCGTTTTTGATCATTGTTATGAAGTTGTTATTATTTTTAAATAAGAAGATATTCCGTATGATTTTATTTTATCACATGTGTAACATTTCTCTTCATTTCTTGATCAGGAGCTATAGGTTCCACATGGACAAAGTATTACTGTCACTACACAAAGGACACTAAAGTGCTCAGAGCCTGTTCGTACGCACAAACATTACAGAAAATTGTAAGTTACAGTCAATTGTAAGTTACAGTCACTTGTAAGTTACAGTCATGTTTGTTTATTGACAGCAGATGCATAATGTTGAAGGAGCCCTCAGACAAAAAGTGAAGTCATGGGAAGTTTAAAACAACACGGAGCACTATGTCGAAAAGTGAGGGCATATTTTTAGGGGTCCCCCAAAAATTGAATGCTTATATAGCACGCAACAGTATAGCAATTATCTAGTTCATATTAATATTCAAGTGGACATTGCCCTCACATCGTCTGTGGGCTATGGAGGCACGAAGTTTATCGATCTGTTGTGGAAAATAATCTGTGAAATTCGCAAAAACGAGTGCCCTCACTTTTCGGTCTAGTGCTCCTTTAAGTGTTTATTAGAAATAATTGTAGTTGATTTGAACTTTGGTATCAAAGATTTTCAGTACCATCTCCTGCGCGAAAAATGTGTTCAAATATTCTGAATACTCCAAAATAATACACTCTCACAATGTAGCTTCGTGGTCCTTTAAATCAAAGATAACACTCATTAGCTGTTTCGGTCCTTAAAAAAATATACACTCGATCCAATGTCCAACAAAATGAGATCGGCCAGACAATTCCTTATCTTTTTCTTTATTTTGTTAAACATCAACAAACAACAACATCATTATATGGAAACCACAAGCAACTAAGCTCAGGTTCCGCTCTGCTGAAATGTTTCCAGACACGTGTTACTCAAATTACACCCACTGCCCAAGCCATCGCAAACTTTCACTGTGCGTGCAGAGTACAATAAACAATGCCCCTTTTAATTAAAGTAGGTATTTCATTCAAAGTAAATCCTGCATGAACTGCTCATCACTAAGTGGGAGCTTTATTTCATAAAGGATAATTGGTTATATTTGAAACAGTATTTAGATTTGTGGTTTGGATGTGCTGGAACAGAATTATAGGGAGAGTCACAGCTAATAAAACCATTTTTACATCTGTAAGTGATGCCAAATATAAGTTTGTAGAAGAAGTTTCTTAAAATTAATTAAATTATGATTTTTTTTTACCAAGAGAATACATAATTTTGCATAAAATGTTTATCCGTCCACATTTATACAAATTCAGTTGTTTAGTTTGTTTCCCTTGTTTTGAAATCACAGGGTTTTTTTTTCTGAATAAGAGGAAGATTTTACTTATTTCCTGATTAAAAAAAAATCATTTTTTGGTGGCTGATAGGTCACTATTTAATGTGGTATATGCTATTTCTCTGCTGGCGTTTCATGTATCTGACTTGATCATATTCATAAATAATAGTCAATTTCTTATCAGGAGAAACATCACAGATTTTTGGAAATTCTGTATTTGTCAACATTTAAATTATATGGGGAACAAGCATATAAAGTGAATATACCAATTGAAATCTGAATCAGCAATGTCCGGAAAATTAATTTCAAGAATGTCACAGAACCGAAATTCACTTGTGCATAATTAACAATCAAGTACTGCATGAAGGATTTTGACCATTTGTACAATTTACGCAGGGTATGGGGTCTAGTATATGAAAAAATATGTGTTTTTTACCAAAAGCATTGTTGTCTATAACTTTTCCTTCAGCAACTACCGCTGTCTGATGGGTTGGTTAACAAAGAGAAAATTCCCTCGACCAGTTGTTTGGCTAATTACACCTTTTGAAATGGTCTATAAAGGTTGTTAATATGCTATTTGAATCTGACTTGACCAATCATTTTGTCTCTTCTTTTCTAGACTTCAGATGAGCACATGACTGTGACATCCTGCACACGGTATGTACCAATGCTGTCATCTAGATTTGAGGATGTAGTGATCAGTATTCGCTCTAGCATGTCTGTGATTTAAAAAGAAACATATCTGACTCCTTTGTGTCAAATCACCTTTGACATCCACATTACTTCAATCACATTTGATGTGAAAGGCAAGCTGCTATTTAGTTAGGGAAAAGCATTGCTAGTTGTTTGGCAGAAAAGCTGTTAAATAAGGTACAAAACTTATAAAAAATGTATTAGTGGGATGGGATCTTTTTTGCCATTTTAATTTGATCTTTGATACTCAATTAACCTTTTCAGGTTTCCAAGTAGGCCACGCCCACCAGAGCAACGCGGTAACTATGTGGGGCAAACAAACCTCAAAGCTCAAATCTGCAATCGTGCATTACCAATGCGTTGACATTTTGATGTTCGCGACGCCTGCTGCAAGCTTTGATTCATTTATGGCACTTCTCCGGATCTTTATTGTTTTTAGCTTATAGGATAAAAAAAATTCAGTTTGCTAACTGTTCTGGATAACAGCAATCAGATTTACAAAGCCCACAGCTCGCCCGTAAGCGCAATTTTTGTTCACCATCTTGTCGTCACTGTGTGTGTGCAGCAATTTGTTTTGTACAGTAAGATGCATTGACCATATGTGCGTGCGCCGCTAGCTAGCTGTACTGCACCAGTACCGCATAGGATGTTTTTCCCCACTTAGTTACGCTCTTTGTTGCTAGGCAAATTTGTGCAGTGATTGGTTAAAACAAGCTGTCAATCATTATAAACCCATACTGGTTGATTATTAATCTGTACAAATTGGGTAATTGTTGATTGAATGTTTTGTGAAGTTGAAACATATCCTAATTTGGTGGTCTTTTAAAAGCAAACCATTATATCAGTGGTTTCACATCAGATAACAAAGGAACGATGGAATATAATTGTTTTAGTTTCCAGGCCTTGAAAGTTATGGAAATCAAAGAAAACTGGTATAGCTCTAAAATAGTCATTGCAATTTTAAAGTATTTGAGTATCTGTAATGTCTTGTTGTGTTTCCTATTCATTTGACAGTGTAACATGAATAGAGAGTAATGAAAGTATTATGGAACTGATGTGAATTTGGTGTGTGTATAATTGTAGCAACCCCACTCAAAGTTATACATACTTTTGATTCAGTAGGTCTCAAAATTCAAATTTCATTGATACCAATCATGGGTGGACACATTATTCTCTATGCATATATTTTGTAATTTGTTGTTTGACTTAAGGATGTCATTTCAAATCATTTTATTGGGAACTCTGGATTTTTTTTCTTCTTGGTAATTCCCTATTCAGTAGATCTATGCTCTTGTCAGTTTGGATAATCTTCTCTCTATGGCATCTTTTTCTTGCAGACGAGTGTCAGAAACAATTGACAAGAGGTTTTGTTTTGACATAACTGTAATGGAGAAGTGAGTAATTTTTCAATTTGCACTCTTATTATTTAAAGATTAATATTGAGACAGAGTGTTTATATATGCATTTACTGCATTGGGCAAAGGACTTTGGCATGAGTGGAATGGTCCGACTCTAGGGGGGGCCATTTTCGAGTGCAAAGTCATTTAAATAGTGCATCAGATGCATATATTAGCAAGATGTCAAAACATTTAACTTTTTTATAAAAGTTCCTTGTTAGATTGTTTAAAGTACATGAAGAAAAACTAAAAAGACTCTAAAACAGTTTACATGTATTTGCTTGCTTGATTAAAACATTCACCTGTTCTAAAAAATGGAATAAACCAAATAATCAAGGTCATGCATTACGGGGATTTAATGCATGGGTCATGACAATGCAAATACTCCATAGAAATATTATAATATTTTTTACTACACTTATAGAACAAGCGCTTTGCAACAATGGAGGAAGGAATGTAACAAAAATATCAGCAGGAAATGAAAATGAAAAAAAAACATGTGTAAAAACTTATTACTGCCAGCTGTAAATGAGGATGTATTAAAATCAGACAGTAGTTATCCTTTTTGATTGTATGCAAAATATCACCTTTTTATAAGTATTGTAGTTATGTGAATTCTTGTTATTAATTAAAGGATTAATTCAGGGGTCAAGCAAGTCCATTTTATATGAAAGAAGACTCTAAAAGAAACAATATGGTGAAGCATGCATTCCAAAATCTTTTTTGCGTTGAGGAGTTCATTCAATAATCTTTTTCGGTTAAGGAGATATTTAAGTTTAAAGTTTGGTATAATTTGTGTAGCAACTGAAAGTAGACTAGTTGTGATGTCACTGCCTCTGATTCTCAGTCTTTATATATTTTATTATATTTTGGTCTTCGATTTTGTGGCTTAAAAACCATTAAATATGTCCAGTAAAGTAGTAAAACAGAATTGGTAACGTTAATTATAATTTATCACCTAAATAAAATTTGAGGGAAAATCATGAAAATAGGTAAAAAGTTAAATATATTTTCTTCGAAATACATTTACAATTGCTAAGAATGTGAGGATAAGGACACCAACCTTCCATTGTTGACTTGCTACACCAGTCATTTCTACAAAGATTAGACAGAGCTTTAAACTAGAATATCTCCTTTTAAAATCAGATTTTTGAATGCTTTTTTACCATTTTGTTTCTTTTATAGTCCTCTTTCATTTAAGATAAATATGTTTGAATTTAAGGATACACATGACATGGATGAATACTATGAATCTATTTTACACATTGCATTCACCTGACATTGCTTTTTTTTCGCAGGGCTCTGCAAGATGTTTTTAGGGGTTTTCGTCAATTTTAGTTCCAAGTTCCCTTAAATCCATCTCACTATGTGTTCCTTTTAATCATTTTAATATGATTTACCCTTTCAGGCAACATATGACCTTTGCCTTTTGACTTACCAAAAAGTCTTGTCAGTAAATTTCATGTAAGGAGACTACCTTATATATTGTCATTATTCAAAACAAACAATTAAGTTGACTAAACTGGTTCCTTGAGACCAATAGAATCCTCTCTCCTCACCAAAGCGGCTTCTGAAACGGCACAATACCCTGGACCAGTTAATTACACTCGACACCGCTATCCGGAAATCCTTTGCAAAAAAGGAACACCTCATTGCCATGTTTTTTGATCTCTGGAAAGCTTTTGACACTACTTGGAAATATGGCATTATCCACAAACTTCACACCATCGGCCTCAGAGGCTACTTCCCCACCTTTATTCAAAACTTCCTCTCACCCAGGCAGTTCCAAGTTCGTATTGGCTACACCCTCTCCAACCTCTTTCCCCAAGAAGAGGGCATCCCCCAAGGCAGCATCCTCTCTCCCACTCTCTTTAACCTGAGCATTAACGACATAGCGGACAACCTTGGCCCCTACATCAAACATGCTCTCTACGTGGAGGACTTCACCATCTTCTACTCCTCCCCAAGCTTTCCTCTTGTCGAAAATAGGCTTCAACTCAACCTCAACCGGCTGCAAGCCTGGTGCAACAACAACGGTTTTAAATTTTAAATGCAGCTGCTAAGCTTGCCCTCACCCTTCCCCCTACTTCTTTTCCCAAAACCCTTTCTGACATCAAACAGTTTATCGCTTCCCTTGTTCGTGGCTGTGGCAAATCTCATGGGACTTTTAAATTGAGTTCAAACTCCACGTCATCCAGCCCACCATTCCGATTAAACCCACCATTTACAACCTATCCAGTGTCGACAACGTCCACATTACCCAACAATGTCCACATTACCCGCCTTAGAATAGGTCACAACTACCGCACTCACTCCCACCTTCTTACTGGCTCCCCCCACCCCTCTGCAACAATTGCCATTGCACCCTCACAGTCCATCACATTCTCCTTGCTTGCCCCCTGTACAACCGTCCAAGAGCTTTCCTCGCTGCCCACAACTCAGTAGTCGAGCTCTTCCAAAAAAAACCTCCAGATAAAATTACCTCCTTCCTTCATCATGCTTCCCTCTACAACCACATTTAGTCCTCCTTCCCCACCCCCTCTCTCTCTACATTATTTTTTTCACCCATACACCTTCTCTCTTGATCACAGCTTTCTGGTTTTTAGTTATTGTGTTGCTCTCAATCTCCCCCTGTTTACTCTCCTTCCTACCTTTGAAATGATCTAACCTCTCAGGCACAATTTGACCCTTGCTGTTGTGGTGCTGTTAAACTCTCATCAAACAAACAAACATTAAGTTGACTTTTCTCAGTAGAGTTTGTACTATTTGTTTTGTAGACCCAATGTCATCACTCTGCAAGCCATCACAGAAAACGAGAGGAATCAATGGATGGATGCAATGGGAGGGAAGGAACCTGTAAGTATGCATAGATAAAAATCCATACGCCGGCCATGAAGGCCAATATCCTGTTTCCTTGGCGTAAGTGGATGAGAACATAAGCTTCCCCTGGACAAGCCGCCAGTCTACCACAGATTAACTTCCTAGCAGTTCTGGTACTTATTTACAGCTGAGTAGACTTGAGCAAATATTTATAATAATATGCAGTTCTTATATAGCTTCTTACCACACATGCATGCTCTTTACAATAAAAAATAAATAAAAAAACCAAGGCGGCAGCCAACAAACGGCACACCAGCCGGTATAATTACCCTGGTCTGATCCCTCATGCTGAGCACCAAGCGAGAGAGCAGCAGGTCCCATTATTGGTTCTGATGGGATAGCATAAGGAATATATGTAGTCATGATGGCATGTGTATGTATGTCTGTGACAGTAGCTTGTTTACACGATATCTCAAAAACCATGTGGTGGATTTATGTCATACTTAATATATGGATGTGCTGTGGTCTGTAGATGATTCCTGTAGTTTTTGGTGATGATGTCATGAATATTAATTAGTAGGCAGAACTAAATGTAAAATTCTGTTAACAAGCTTGTAAAACACAATATCTCAAGATTATTAAGATGGATTTATGCCATATTTGGTATATGGGTGTGTTGTGGTCTGCAGATGATCCCTATTGTTTTTGGTGATGATGTCATGAATATTATTTAGTAGGCGGGGCTCAATGTAAAATTCTGGTAACAAGCTTGTAAACACGATATCTCAAGATCATTAAGATGGATTTATGCCATATTTGGTATATGGGTGTGTTGTGGTCTGCAGATGATCGCTATTGTTTTTGGTGGTGATGTCATGAATGTTATTTAGTAGGCTGGGCTTAATGTAAAATTCTGTTAACAAGCTTGTAAACACGATATCTCAAGATCGTTAAAATGGATTTATGCCATATTTGGTATATGGGTGTGTTGTGGTCTGCAGATGACCCTTATTATTTTTGTGCTGAAATGAATATTTATTAGGAAAGCAGGACTAACTCAACTGTAAAATTCTGTTGATGCTCATATTTTCACAAACCCATGTCAGATTTCACTCAAACTTGGTATGATGCTGTTGATAAAAGCAAGAATGATACAGGATCCCATAGAATGTTGAGTTGTTGACTTACATCATTATTCATGTCAAGCGGAGCCAAATATAATTGTTCATTGGTTGTTGTAATTGTGGCTTATAGCTTTAAGGAATAAACCTTAACACTTACACAAGCATCAAAATATACACAAAGTACATGTTCCAGTATGACAAAAAAAGCTAAATGTGTAAGAACACAACATTGAAAGATGTACGATAAAAAAAATGCTTCTAATCCAAAATTAGCATCAGAACAACGTGGGATTTCTTCCTCTGGTCTTTGGTATAATTCGATCAGGAATTAACCCAGGACCTTCCAGGTGCTCTACCAGTCAACTTGGGTAATGGAGTAAAATGTTTTGCTTAAGGACCTCCGTACCCAGTAAATCTCTGGCATACGAGCATGACTGAATCACTGTACCTTTAAGTATACATGGATATGCTTAAAATCTGTGAATAAATTTAGTTTTCAGACACTAAAAGTTAAAACATATAAAAGAGGCCTTCAGTACAAGGTTGTAGTCATAGGGGGAGCTGAGAGGCTCAACAGGAAATGACAATGATTGCTTTATTTTGATTGAATGATTTTGAAATTTCTAACATGTAAATTTGTGATAATTGATGTTATCAATTGTTTACCTTGATAGGTTTATCTTCATCCAGCAAGAATAAACAAGGCAGATGAGAGTAAGTTATATATTTTCTTGGCAATCAATGTTTATAAGACGAGATAATCTGATTTCTTCATCATTTTTTATGTACCAGATGTGCATTTCTTTCACTTACTAAGTTTTTAAGTGCATCAGTGACTAATTTAAATGACGACAGCACTGTACAGTTATTCTTTGATCCTCATAAGAGACTTGAAATGAAACAACAAAAATCTGCTTTACATTCTCTTTTCATAACTTGAATAGGGTTTACGAAGACAAAGCGGAAGGAAGCATCAAGCAATGTTAAAAGAAGTCTTTCAATAGATATTCATTTTCCTCAAATTTCTTCTCTTGTTCATTTCGAATTCCAATTTTTACTTTCCTTACCGCCATTGTTTACATTTTAAAACTTAACAAAGCTGTAGATTTTTATTTGATGAGTTACACAAACTTGTTTCATTTGAATATTTCACGGTCAAATGTCATCTTCAATGTATGATTTGTTTCACTTTTTAGATTTGCTGAATGATGTAGGTTTCCAGTTTATCAAGAAATGTATAGAAGCAATAGAAAGCAGAGGTAAGGAAGTGGCTTAAAATGTATAGAATTAATGTAGAACAGAAGTAAGGGAGTGGCTTAAATGTATAGAAGCAATAGAACACAGGTAAGGGTGTGGCTTAAAATTTATTTGAGAAATTAAAACGGCAGGATAAGTTGAGATAAAACTATGTAGTCGAAAGGTGAAAGAATGTATGAGAAGAGCATATGTTAAAAATGTTTTGGGATACCAGCAGCTGCTGTGAGATCAGATAAATTGTAGGAGCTGTTTATAGATGAAGGCTTATGTTTAAGAATTCCAAAAATCGAAGGGACAATGTTGTTTTAAATTACCTTTTTGATTTGGTTAAAGTGGACATATAAGTCTGACATAATCCTTATTTTATATGATAAAATTAAAAATAACAAATCTTCTGACCAAGTTTTATACCTCCTGAAGCAATCTAATACATTTTTTTATATTATTAAAAACTTCAATGCTACTACTAAATACTACTATGGGGGCCGCCATTTTGATTTTAAACATGCTGATGTCATCAGCCCAGCAAGATGTTAGAATGCTTTGTATATCTTTATAACCTATCTCTAGTTTTCTAGCCCAAGACAAATTTGTTTTCCATTTGTAAGGGTCAAGGACATTTTTGTGTACACTTGAAATTATCAAAACATGCTGTTAAAACTTTGTATCGCATCATTTTGGAATAATAACTTCAATTAAGTTTTTTTTTAGATACATTATAATCCTTATTTCCCTGTTGGTGAAATTATGTCATCATGCACAAGATTTCAGTACAGAATTGAACAAAATGGCAGCTTCCATGTGTTGACCTCAAACATTAATAACATGAGATAAGAATAACATCTTGACTTGCTCTTTGTGATAGTAGGTTTAAATTGCAATCCTCTATCATATGAAATAAGGATTGGATCAGACTTAATGTTTCCTTTAATGATGATGATTGCATCTGATGATTTTTTTTAAGATGACTAGATGTTATACTTTGTGGATAGAATGTCAGATGACTGCAAAACCGCCATCAAGAACAGGAAAAGAGCCCTCAGGAACTTTAAAACTAACCCGACCACCCATAACCTTAACCTCTTTCGCATCAGCCGTGCCAAGGCCAGACGCACTATCAAGGACAGTAAAACCAACACTTGGAACAACTTTATCTCTTCTCTCACCACCAACACCCCCACTAAGAAGATTTGGAGAATGGTTAACAGCTTCCACGGCAGAGTGGGCAAATCTTCCATCTCCCATCTCTCTTGGAATGGAGACCTTCTCACCGCAAAAAAAGACATCGTTGACCACCTCGCCGCCTCTTTCAGCAACAGCTCGGCCTCGACCAACTACTCCAATGCTTTCAAAATCAAAAAGCTTGCGATGAAGCCCGAGAATCACTTTTCCCTCTGACAACTCCGAAAGCTACAACACCCCTCTCACCCTTTCTGAATTAAACCAGCCATCCACGATGCTGGCTGCACCTCCAAGGGCCCAGATAACATCCCCTATCAGTTTCTGAAACACCTCCCCATCAAAGCCACCACTACCCTACTCACCATCTTCAACCACATTTGGTCCTCACACTCCTTTCCCCTATCTGGAGGACAGCTATTGTCATCCCCGTCCTTAAACCGGGAAGGATAGCACCGACCCCACCAGCTACCGACCCATCGCCCTTACTTGCTGTCTCTGTAAAATTATGGAAAAGATCATTAATCAGAGACTAAACTGGTTCCTCGAGACCAACAGAATCCTCTCTCCTCACCAAAGCGGCTTCCGAAAAACGTCGCAATACCCTAGACCAGTTAATTACGCTCGACACCGCTATCCGGGAATCCTTTGCAAAAAGGAACACCTCATTGCCATATTTTTGACCTCGAGAAAGCTTTCGACACTACTTGGAAATACGGCATTACCCGGAAACTTCACACCATTGGCCTCAGAGGCCACCTCCCCATCTTTATTCAAAACTTCCTCTCACCCAGGCAGTTCCAAGTTCAGTATTGGCCACACCCTCTCCAAGCCGCACCCCAAGAAGAGGGCGTCCCCCAAGGCAGCATCCTCTCCCCACTCTCTTCAACCTGAGCATTAATGACATCGGGAATGACCTTGGCCCCAGCATCAAACGTACCCTCTCGTGGATGACTTCACCATCTTCTACTCCTCCCTAGCTTTCCTATTGTTGAAAATAGGCTTCAAACCAGCCTCAATCAGCTGCAAGTCTGGAGCAACAATAACGGTTTTAGATTCTCCAAAGACAAGACAGTCTGCATGCACTTTTGTCATTTCAACAACCTCCACCCCAACCAACTTTGTGCTCAATGGGAATCGCATCCCTAAAGTTGAAAACACAAAAGTTCCTTGGTCTAACTCTAGACCCCAAGCTCACCTACAAGCCACACATCACCAACCTGAAACTAAAATGCAATAGCTCCTCAACATCCTCCGACTGCTCTCCAACACTACTTGGGGAGCGAACCGCTATGCTCTCCTCAAAATTTTCAGGCTCACCATTCGTGCCAAGCTTGACTATGGCAATATTGTTTACTGTGTCGCTCACAACTCATACCTCAACCACATTAACACCATCCAAAATGAAGCCCTCAGGCTTTGTCTAGAGCCTACAGGACCTCCCCAATCACTAGCCTTCATGTTGAAGCCAACGAACCCCCTTTCTACTTAGATGTAAAAAGCTTAGCCTCTCCTATGCTTTTAGAGTCCTCACCAAACCCAGAACCCTGTTTACAACCTCATTAGGTACCCCAATTTCTCCTCCCTCTTTGATAGGACTAAAACCCTATCGCCCCCTTCAGCTTACGCATTAAATCAGACCTCTTTCAACTTGGCATCAACCCCGCCACTCTCGGCACCTATTCCTGGCCCACTTTTCCGCCTTGGGCCACCCCCCTTCCTTCTGTCCACCTAGACCTCTCCACTTATAACAAAACTCAAACTCATCCTAATCTCTTCATCAATCTCCACAACCAAATCAAAGACCAACTCTCAAATTACACCTCCATCTATACTGATGGCTCCAAGGAAGGCAACAAGACAGCTGCTGCTGCCATCATCCAAGACATCACCCTCAGTAGCAGACTTCCTGACCACTCATCCATCTTTTCAGCCGAGGCTAAGGCCATTCTCCTCGCCCTCAACTTTATTGAGTACTCTCCTCTTAGTCACTTTGCCATTTTCTCTGACTCAAAGGCTGTTCTTACTTCATTACTCAATCTTAAATGGGATAACCTCACCTGCCACCTCCTCCTCCGGAAACTCTTTTCTCCCACCCTCTGCAGGAAAAGTGTTCTTTTCTTCTGGATACCCAGCCATGTTGGCATCCCTGGCAATGACAGGGCTGATACAGCCGCTAAGCTTGCCCTTAACCTCCTCCCTTCCCCTTTTCCCAAAACCCTCTCTGACATCAAACCGCTTATCGCTTCTCTTGTTCGTGACCGCTGGCAAACCTTATGGAACTTCCAAATTGATAACAAACTCCATGTTATCCAGCCCACAATCCCGATCAAATCCACCATCAACAACCTTTCGACGTATCAACGCGTTCATATTACCCGTCTTAGAATTGGTCACACCCACCTCACTCCTCCCACCTCCTTATTGGTTCCCCCAACCCCTCTGTAACAATTGCCACTGCATCCTTACAATCCAACACGTTCTCCTTGCTTGCCCCCTGTACAACCTTCCCCGAGCTTCTCTCGCTCCCCACAACTCAATTGCTGAGTTCTTCCAAAAAAATCCTCCAGATAAAATAGTCTCCTTCCTTCAGCATGCATCCTCTACAACCATATTTAATCCTCCTCTTCCACCCCCTCTCTACTCTGTTTTTAGTTTTACCCATGCACCTCCTCTCTCGATCACAGCTTTCTGGCTTTTGTTCTTGAATTTCTCTCATTCTTCCCCTGGTCTCTTTCCTTACTACCTCTAAAATGATCTGACCTCTCAGGCACAATTTGACCTTCGTTTTCGTGGTGCCGTTAAGACCTCATCAAACAAACAAACAAATTGTTAAGTCACGTACTTTCAAAAAGTCATGCATTTTGTCTTTGTGCAAAAACACTGACATGCTGTGATCAACTTAATGTGACTATCCTTTCTGCCACTGTATGTCTTTTGCTGTTGGCATGCTGACAATTTTTTAATCAATAAACACCTTGTGAGTCAACCTACAAGAAACTCACTGAAGTGGAGCTTTTTCAGTACAAGTTGACACACTTTCAGTGCATTATGTTATAATATTCTGACCCCCTCCCCTTCTTTTATTTCTTCCCAATTAGAGAAAGCATTTGAAAGGGTCTCTTGTTCTTAAATCTTAGAAGATCTTTGCAATTTCCACTATTACAACCACATATGACACCAGGCTTTACCTGACATGTTAAGAACCCCAAATTTTTCTAGGATCTTTTCTTTCCCTTTACCCTAGCTCCTATTAGATTATTCACCTCTAACAGCACTTTGTAAACATTATGTTCCCTAACCTCTGATTGCTCTCACCATTGGATAAATATTCTCTTTCCTAACCATCACATGTGACATTTAATGTTAAATTTGCATTCAACAACCAAATCAAACCAAATCAAATCTACTCTGAAGCATGCTTAGAGGCTTGTGCTGATGGCATATATTGAAAGAGTATATATGTAATACCATTATTTGAAGAGAGGGAATGTGGGGTTGTTCCCTGGAAGGTCATGTCTTCTCATCTGTTGATATTACATTCTCATAATTGTTAAATATTTTGTTATCCCCATCTTAGGCATAGATGATCAAGGATTGTACAGAGTTGTAGGAGTCAATTCCAAGGTTCAGAGGTTAACATCACTTTGTCTTGGTGAGTAAATTTGAGAAAAAAATCACTTTATGTTAAGTAATTACTAGAGAATGGTCTTTTTTGAATTCCTAGCAGGAATGCACTTTCATAATATCTCTGTTATAGCGGAGAATGGTCTTTTTTGAATTCCTAGCAGGAATGCACTTTCATAATATCTCTGTTATAGCGGAGAATGGTCTTTTTTTGAATTCCTAGCAGGAATGCACTTTCATAATATCTCTGTTATAGCGGTGTTATCATCAACTTTGTCATCAGTTTGTAGTTAAAGGTATATAGACAGAGGTGATGTAAAATGTATCAAAACAATACATATAGTTAGAAGACATGTTAAAACAGTTTTAATTCACCATTTTACAGCATTTTAAATTTGCAGGCTTCAATATGCAGATAATTTACCACATTTGTGATAGGCACACCTCTATTTTGTCATGTAAATCCATGGAGTGGATTTTTTTGTAGGGAATAACAAGAAATATGTTTTACTCAGAATTTGCTACCATAATTTATATGTGCAAATACCATGCCTTTCATTTCAGATGAAAGTTTCAATTGTGGCAATTGATCATTTTGATGATTATTGACATCATTCTTATTATTTTTACAGACAAAAGGAAACCGCAGAATGTTAACCTCTCTAATTCAGGAGAATGGGAAATTAAAACAATAACTAGCGCTCTCAAGAATTACTTCAGGTGAGCTTAAAAACTAACAATCAATATCATATTAACGTTTTTACATATTGTCATCAATCTATTTTTTTTTCAAAAAAGCAAGACCAGCCATGAAGCTTTATACTTACATTCTTAGAAGAAATGATAAAACAAGATTATTCATCAGTTATTTTGCTTATTCAACAGCATGTGAGACCTCAGCTATTTAGCAGATTTCCGCTATTTTAATCATTACAAATTTTTTTTGCTCCAACAATCTTTATACCACTATATACTTGCTGTATACCATAGTACCTAATAGTATTAGGTCTATACCTTGCCCCAGAAATCACAAATGTATCCATTTTTCATACCCCCACCATGGGCCTTTTAAGCTGGCCCCTGGGCCCTTCAAGCGGGCCCCTGGACCCCACACCATTTAGAATGCTGCACCTCAGGCTAGAAGCAAACAGCTTCAGCATTTGTAAATCAAATACATTTCAGTTATTTGATTTATTGTTTCGCATTCCTGAATCAAAGATTTGTGGTTGGATTTTAGGTAGCATAAATGCAATGGAACTGAATTCTTCAACACTTGGTAAACTCGTAATTATAGCAGCACAATTTCTGCAAAATGAGTTTCTTGTAATCCTAACTTTATTCCTTTATTAAAATAACTGAAAAGCTTAAGATATTTTGAGGATTTTATCAATTTTGTTTAAATAATCACAACTGAAAATATTCTTGTGAGTTTGTCTCAAAAAATGAAATTTCAGTCCAACAATAAAATATTAATCAAAATCAATCAAGTAAGAAGTGCATAATAAATTTACTTAATTAAACTTTTATATATCAATTTACTGTTATACTAGTATTCTTCCATGCTTTGGTGAAGGTCTTTATTTTTAAATAGTTAATTACAAATTAATGATTTAACTCATGGTACACTACTACTAGGTAAGTTATCATCAATACTGTAAAAGTTGAGCAGTTATAAAACACGACTTCTATTTAGTTTTACAGAGGTTCCAGATGTTGGGAAGAATTCCTGGAAAGACACAGAGTATAACTATTTCAATTTCCAGACCTGCAAAATATGGTCTATGGCCTGGAAAAGTCATGGAATTTCAAGAGTGTTGCAGCAGCTAGACTTTTATAACCTTTCAACACTGATGTTCCTTACCTTCAAACTTTGACAACTCTCATAACAACACCATTCTTCCCTCATCAGTGTTGGTGAAGACGATCATCAAATTTGGGAGTTTCTTTATAATTCATGTGGAATCATTTTCATACATAGTGCCAACCATGAATGAGGGAGATGGGGTAAAAGCTTAGCATTGATAGCATTTGTTACGGACCAAAAATAAAAAAGTAACAGAAGAATGCCATTAGATAAAATCAAGATCAGTGACTTTAAATTTGAACTAATTATATTGAGTGCTGTCACGATATGGCTATATTACGTATCAATTATGGTGGAGAAAAGTATCGCGATATATTAGTATATCGCGATATTTTTTAAGAAAACTGACTCACAACACAAATTGTTAATATCAGTACTTCTATACTTATGTATGCATGAATGATGAACACAAGAGCAACAATGATTTCCATCTTGCAGACAACATGATCGCATGACTATTACGTTCTAGATTTCATCATGCATCGCATGCACATGTTTGGTAGTTCAGCGAACGTGACCATGAAACATCAAAGTGAGAGGCATTTCTGGGCCAAACTTTCGTTCTTTTTGCCAACTTACATCGGAGCATGTCAGTGTGGGGTGAAGGAGCACGATTTTTAATTAGTTTTTTTTTGTTTCACGATAATTTTGCACGTTTTTAAAGTTGATTCAGAAACGATCATGGCCTAAATTTGCATTTTAGATTTACTACCATTTACTACCGTAGTGTTAGTACCATAACATACGAACTAGCCTAGCTCAGTTGTGTGAAAATTTCTTAGTTCTATAATAGTTTTTGGTATTGCAATATGTCTTAAGAGGCATATTTCATGTTGTGGGGAAAAGAGATATCGCGATAATCGACGTATCATTACAGCACTAAATATATCTCCTCTTAGTCACTTTGCCATTTTCTCTGACTCAAAGGCTGTTCTTACTTCATTACTCAATCTTAAATGGGATAACCTCACCTGCCACCTCCTCCTCCGGAAACTCTTCTCTCCCACCCTCTGCAGGAAAAGTGTTCTTTTCTTCTGGATACCCAGCCATGTTGGCATCCCTGGCAATGACAGGGCTGATACAGCCGCTAAGCTTGCCCTTAACCTCCTCCCTTCCCCTTTTCCCAAAACCCTCTCTGACATCAAACCGCTTATTGCTTCTCTTGTTCGTGACCGCTGGCAAACCTTATGGAACTTCCAAATTGATAACAAATTCCATGTTATCCAGCCCACAATCCCGATCAAATCCACCATCAACAACCTTTCTCGTATCGACAACGTTCATATTACCCGTCTTAGAATTGGTCACACCCACCTCACTCACTCCCACCTCCTTATTGGTTCCCCCAACCCCTCTGTAACAATTGCCACTGCATCCTCACCATCCAACACGTTCTCCTTGCTTGCCCCTGTACAACCTTCCCAGAGCTTCCTCGCTCCCCACAACTCAATTGCTGAGTTCTTCCAAAAATTCCTCCAGATAAAATAGTCTCCTTCCTTCAGCATGCATCCCTCTACAACCATATTTAATTCTCCTCTTCCACCTCCTCTCTACTCTGTTTTTGTTTTACCCATGCACCTCCTCTCTCGATCACAGCTTTCTGGCTTTTGTTCTTGAATTTCTCTCATTCTTCCCCTGGTCTCTTTCCATACTACCTCTAAAATGATCTGACCTCTCAGGCACAATTTGACCTTCGTTGTCGTGGTGCCGTTAAGACCTCATCAAACAAACAAACAAACTAAATATATTCAAACTTCAAGCCTTCTTTGTACAAAACTAGAATACAAACAATAATTTTATACCTAGCCTACTTAAAGAACCTAACTCGGGTCTTCTTTACCTCTTTAAGTGATTGTTGGTATTTAGGTCAAGTCCAGTATATTCCAAGATAGTGATCCAGTTCCGCGATGAATTACTTTCATAATATTGATGTGATGATTTCTTTCAAAGTTTTAAGTCCCTAAGATTCTATAAGAGCTGTATAGATCCACTTTGTGATTTAAATGCACAGTTACAGGCAAAAGGGACTTATGATTATAATAAACCTCAAGCAGAAGTCAACGATAATTCAAGTTGACTATGGTAATCCACACACTGAAGGCAGTTAAGTAATTCTCGATGTAAGAGCACAGACACAGTTGTAAATTGATGAAACTTTGAATAAATGTCTTGAAAACAGTCCCTTATGTACACTTCTAGTGAGTTCTATTTTTAGAAATAGGCATAGCCAGGCGTAACCCTCGATGATGTCAGAGTTATTTTTATAAATATTGTAACAATGTTCCAATTCTTGAAGTATGCATCAGCAGGTCAGTATGACTATGAGATAATCCTGGAACTGCGAAATTTAATTTCAATATAATGTTTTTTGTGCAATGATATACTCTGTTGGAAAGTCCTTCCTAATTCTTAGGAAAGGTCGCATATATCAAATTATATTTTGAAATACTGAAGAATGTCAGTGACAGTTTTGTCCAAGGCTGCATCTCTTAAAGTGTGAGGGATAATAGTTTAGAAAATAGTATTTTACAGGTAGAAGAAAATTGTACACTACTCTGAAATTTATAGTCCTTTATTGGTATTTTGGAATTTCTTGTTGTTCTTCTTTTTCAGGAACCTCCCAGAACCTCTTATGACATTTTCCCAGCACCATAAGTTCATCACAGCTGCCAGTAAGTTACCAATATTTTTCATTTGTTTACCCCACAAAGATATCATAACCTCATGTCAGCCAAGGAGTAGTCTGTTTAGGATTGATTTGTTGTTTTCACCAAAAGAGTTTTATTTCACCTTTATCTCAATCCTTTACACCCTCAGTTTTGTTACGAAACAAAACCCATTCTCAAGCTATTCACCAAATACATCTGACTTGTTACTGCAGTTGGAACCAACCTTCTTACTCTCTATTCATCTGCACTCTCAGTTTTGTTAAGATTTGAGATGAAATTTCTGGCTCTATGGACCTGTGACTTTAAAGTGTCCCTATTAAAATAAAATGAACATGAATGACCTATACCCTTTTCTTCATTTGCAGAGCATGACTCCAAGACACTCAGGGTGAATGACATCCATGCGCTAGTTCACTCCCTTCCAGAACCCAACTTTGAAATGCTGGATGTCCTGATTCGCCATCTCAAAAAGTATGTTACTGGAACATTTTCTTTTATAAACTTTTTCAAATCTGAATCGCCAAATTCCAGAAAATTGATTTAAATAATTTTATACGGCTGATATTCCATAATGGACCAATCATATACTGAGAGAATCTTATTGAACATTAACATACTGTGGAATACATGGCTGTCTGCATAATTCATAAGGGGTATGAGACCAAGCATCTAAAAAAAATGCTTGGAAACGCTAATTATACGGGCCTTATTGTGTTATACATGAAGGTATTCGCGTGCGCCTTATTGTGTTATACATGAAGGTATACGCGTGCGCATTGTTGCTTACAACTTTACCTGCAGCAACTGCTGCTGATTGGTTGAGTAACAAAAGGAAAATTTCCCCAGCAGTTGATTGGTCGAAGTACTGAAGTTATTACAGTTCTGCTTAAATCGGTTTTAAAAAGTCGATTGTGCTGGGTTATGAGTTCTTGCAATTCCAGCAAGATCATGGAAGTCATATCAGTTTTTAGATTGGAATGTCATGGAATATGGGCTGCAGCTCAGGATAGTCAATACAAATTCCAAGGTATCTTGCAGGATCTAAGATACGTGAATTCCTGTTCTTGTATCACATAAAAGGGTAGACATGACTGCCTTGATGTATACACTGGGAAAATGGTTATGGAAATTATATATGTGGTCATTAATGATTGGAAACACCCTGGAGTTTGGTTTGTTCTTTAATTGTGGGAACCCTGTCTTATGATTTTGTCCTCGTCATTTTACAAACCAGAGGCAATTAAGAGTATTATTCAATTATATTTATAATTTATTACATTGCTTGCATTACATTATTTTATCCTGTGGATTAGATTTCTCTGCACCTGTTGTAGAGAAGCTTATGAAAGTATTATTAACGTGTAACTTATTAGTGGATAGTTAATTGGCCAACCATATGATGGAGGAAAATTAGAAGAAAAAAATTTAAAGCTATGAATTTGTTTTTAAAGATTGATTTACTTAGGTCAAAGGTCTTTTCAACAGGCTATTATTCTTTAAACATTCAGAAATCTTTAAAAAATATATCTGAATATTCATACATTTATACATCTGAATAGATTTCCCCCTTAATCTTAGAAGAAACTGAATCTAAATACTCACTTCCACCAACATCATTGACATCTTTTTTTGTTCCTTAGGGTTTCAGAAAATGAGGGCAAGAACTTGATGAACAAAGCCAATCTCGGGGTCTGTTTTGGTCCCACATTAATGAGGCCAGAGGAGGAGACCATGAAGGCTATTATGGACATCAAATTCTCCAACATCGTGGTAGAGATACTGATCACAAATTATGACCAGGTTTGTATTTGCTTCATGATCTAGTATAACTAACATTTTGACCATCTAATTAAATCTTGCCAATTAACACGAGCGTTTGGTTGGTTCAGAGGTCCTATGCATAGTTTATGAGTATTGTCAGCTTTTTTCATGGTATATTCAAGGGGTTAGGAGTAGAGCTGTGAACGTTTAGGGATTTTAGTAAACGTGTACACGCCCAAAAAAGCGAGCGTGTATCGTATACACGAGTTTAGTACCGTAATTTTCGGAAATACATCAAAATTGCTTCAAAACTACGAGGCGAAGTAAAAAAATTGTGCAACCAGTATGGCAAAAGTACTGACTGCATTGCCCAAATAGACGCTGAGTTTTGCTTTCCAAATCGTAAAAAGTTTACTTCTACAGTATAAATCATCATTTTTATGGAAAATATGCATGGAAATTCAGTTAAGAAGGAACTGATAACTTCCTTTCAATGTCATCTAAACTCAACATCGTGTAACTTTTTTGTCCTATTCGCTACGGCTTTTAAAGTTCTGTGAAAATCTTGCATACTGAGGCCTATGATATACCTAGCCGTAAAACATTTCAAAATTACGCCACCACCACCAGGAAGTTCTGAAATATCAGTCCTCTCGAAAAATGGCCGCCATCTTTGCGAAGCATGCAGAATTTCAGCCCTGTTAAAACTTTTTTCTGTTTGTTTATTATGCAATATTTTTTCTTTCTTGCATAATTTATTTGACTCATCTGGTAATATTTACTTGTAAATGTACTGATTGTCACGATTCAAGTGTTTTTTGGTCGATAAAACGGGCCTTGATGGGGTTTAAAGCCTTATGGCCTAACGTTAGGCCTATTGTTAGTTTCACTGTTTGCTGCTGCACATTCGCGGTGCATTTTACAAGTTAGATTACTCAGATTTCGGCGAAATCAAAGTGCACAATATCCCCATTCATTGGTGATTAATGCGCATTTGTGATTCGCACATTTAAAAAGGATTATGCTAATCGGGTTTAGTTTGTAAAAAGTCATTGATTGGAATTTTGTCAGCCGAATGTGTGTGATTTAAGTCATGAATATTGATTTTTAACGGCAAGACACTTTGATGTATGAAAAACGATTACTCGCAATGAAGTATTTAGTAAACGTTTACAAGATTTGCGAGCGTGTAGCGTGTACACGCTAAACGGTCACAGCTCTAGTTAGGAGGGTAGAAGTTAACTAAATAGCTCAAAGATCATTGACCCAAATCCAATATTATCCGTTTTTAGCTTGACTATTGAAAGAATAGTAGAACTATTCCACTACCGTTACAGCCCCCAGTTAAAAATTTTGGTTAAAGTTTTCATAAGTTAAGGTATGAGTGGTGTACATTCATGTGACTTAGCATAGGGGTAAAGGAAATAGGTACTGATCAAATGAACATGGTTGGAGGGTTGTGTGTGCATACTGATTAGCTAATTTCCGTAACAATGAAAATATTTGTCAGGTTAAAGTTTTGGTAGAAGCTTTTGGTTAAAGTTTTCATAACTTAGTTATGAATGGTGTACATTCATGTAACTTGGCATAGGTACTGTTCAAGTGAGCATAATTAGGGGTGTGTGTGCATACTCATTAGCTTATTTGCATAACAATTAAAATACTTTTATCTATGATATCTCTTAAATTAAAATGGATGTGGGGAATTTGTTTGCACAAATGATTATATATGTGAAGAGCATTGTCTACACTTAAAGGTGAGGTGGAGTGTGCATATTAATTAGGTTATTTGCATAACAATAGACTTTCGTTCAAAATGTTTAACATGAGTGCATAACTTAATTTATGAATGATGTACATTCATGTACCGTGGCACAGGGGTAGAGGACATGGGCACTGGTCAAATAAGCATGATTGGGGTTGTGTGTGGTGATTTTGCTTAAACAAATGACCATACAGTATATGTGAAGAGCATTGTTCACACTTAATAATGAGGTATAGTGTGCATATCAATTAGGTTATTTGCATACAAATTGATTTTGCTGAGATCAAAAATATATGGCAGGCGAGACTTCACATTTCTAGTTTTGTTATGATAATGACATTCCTGACATGAATAGGAATCAAAATGTTTGTCTTGCAATAAATAAAGTTCTAAGCAAATAAAAGTTTCCTTCTAAAGAATTTTTAATTAGGGGTTTGGGAAATATAAACAGTAAGTGGAATGTGGGGTAGAAGATGACATGATGATAAAGTAGCTGAAGGAATTAGGATGAGTGTGGGATTTCATGTGGGACAGGGTGGAATTGTATGTAGGGCAGGGTGGGATGGGATGTTGGTCAGGATGGGTTGGCATGTTGGACAGGGTGGGTTGGCATGTAGAACATGGTGGGTTGGCATGTGAAACAGGGGTGGGTTGGCATGTGGAACGGGGTGGATTGGCATGTGGAACAGGGTGGGTCAACATGTGGGACAGGGTGGGTCAACATGTGGGACAGGGTGGGTCAACATGTGGGACAGGGTGGGTCAACATGTGGGACAGGGTGGGTCAACATGTGGGACAGGGTGGAATGGCATGTGGTGTGGTGTCACCTGGATTTCAGTTGTGATGTCATGTTGGTCATGCAAGTATGGTAATGACACAGTATCTGGTTTTCAGGTGTGATTGCATGGAGTATAGGCATGGGATGACATTTAGGACAGGTTGGGATGTGGGATAGTCTGAAATATGCATTATTAGCAGTGAGGCGATTTGTATAGTTTCCAATGTCTAGTTTGTCATACGTTAAGCAATATTGTTCCGCATAATTTTGCTTTAATGTTATTGTACATTTTTCATGTTGCTTGACACACATATTTTCTTAAATTGGAAGTTGTATTACAATCCAGGATGTAGTTCTGGGAATGTGTAGTGGTTGGGGAGGGTGTAGGTTGGAAAGGGGGCTTAATGACTTTCTTTCATTGACATTGGCAAGTTAGGGTTTCCTTTCCTTTGTTGTTCAATTGATAGAACTAAAAGAAGTGTTATGGTTATAAAGACTGCTAGCTTTTACATGTTTTCTGAGTTACTGCATGGGTGAGGTAACCTTGAGCTTTGTTTGTCTTAAGATATCTGTATGAAAACTCAAAGATATTTTGAAGCTTATAGTAAAATGTGAAAATTAACAAAGCAAATAAAAACATAAGTGCATCTTTTAAAGCTCAAGTAATTTGAAATCATCTGCCCCTGCTACCCTATTTCTGTATATACTTCCCTCAATAAGTCCATTCTCTATACTAGCTTTGAATAGTCGAGCATACTCTCCTTTCAACAGTTCTTGTTAGTCATAGTTCATGTGTACATTTTGTACTGTTGTAGACATGTAGTAGTTGTTCAGACTTAAAGTTAAATTCCACGGTTAGGTGGGAGGAGAATGTTGTGCCACCCTGCTGCCCTCATTAGGAACACTCATTGCAAATCATGTCTTGTAGATTTTTCAACTTAGAATTGATTTAGGAACAAGATGCAGGGGAGGTCATAAAAAATAAAGAAAAGGTGAACTTGAAATGTTTTTTTTTTTCCCTTTACAAAGTAAATGATGATAAAACGTCAAATACATAGTACATACTGTGATTGCATATTTGCCCATATTTGCACAAAAATCTTCAAAAAGCTGTAAGATGGCTAATTTGTAAATGATTTTAATGACATTTTTGTTTGTTTTCTTCACATGTTTTAATGAATTTTAAATCAATTTATCTAATGTTACCTTAGCCTTCCATATAGTTTAAAGTTGCATCTCTGATGAAGTCTTAGCCAGAAGCATCTATTTTGCTCAATTTTGTTGTTTATATGGTTTTCTACTTCACAGATATTCAAGACAACGCCCATGGATCCCCCGCCAGATATGCACATTGTGAGACGCAATCTGCCCCAGCATACACCTTCCAATGCCTCTTCGACCGCTTCCTCCGCGTCAAGTGTTTCATCCTCAAAGGTATCGCCTCGCCATCAGAAAAGTTCTGCCCCCCAGCCCCCGTTTGCAGATGGCACCTTCCCAAATCAAGATGGCAAAAAGTACTACCCTAAACAACCTCCAGGTGGGGCTGGAAATGCTGTGGTCAGTAAAGGAAACAGCCGTGATCAGTCTCCGCGTCGAACACCAGGTGAGGAGTGTGAGGATTACACGGTCCCCACAGGCCATGTTGCCACAATGTCACGTCGCTATCAGAGTTTGGATTTGGCGCTTAGTGACAAAAATTTAACTGACAAAATCCTGTTTGCACCTGTAAAACCTGTCAAGTTACGAAGAAAGGGCTTGAGAGGTGTTCGGCCAATCACACAATTTTTCACTTCATCAAAATCTAAAGAAATGAAAGAATATTTACGAAGGAAAGAAATTGCCGCGACAAAGCACCCCTCTGAATTTGAAGGTGTCAATGTCAGGGCCCTTTCACGCTTTTTTCACCCCAACCAGAACAACAGCAATAGTAATAATAATAACAATGATGTTGATAATAATCACGTTTCCAGGCTTTCTTCCTGTAGAATGCATATAGTTTTCAAAGGTGAATCTGGTGGAATGTGTCAGAACTGGAGCGCTGGGAAGTGGCAAAGATTGGAGCCAATCAAAAACCAGGCTAGGGTCAAAGGTAAACGGAATGATGCCTCATGGTAACATGCTGCTTCAAGAACAAATTAAAAAGTAGAAAAAAGGGAGAAATTTCACTCATATCAAATTTTTGTTTATTTGAGTTCATAAGCTTATTTTTCAAAAATATGGGTGCTAGATTCATAGACCTTTTTATATTTTCCTTTTTATTTTAGTATTGAGCCTTTTTTGAATCATCCCATGCAAAAATGAACTCTTCCAAGGTTATTCATAACTGCACAAAAAAGTTGACCTCTTTGCCACTATATGACCATCACCTTTGACCTGCATACAAATCACATCTATCAATTCATTGAACAACTGTTAACAGCACATGTCAAATTCAATGATTGTTTTGTTTGTTGGTGTACATGAACTCGCACGCTTCATAGACACAAATTAATTGTTTGTATTTCAATTATTTTTTTTTTAATTAGTAAATGTAAAAATGGAAGACTTCATTTCTGGCAGGGGTACTTTTTTAACACTTGCATAAGATTGCCATGCTACACTAATAATTGTGGGAGATAATATCTTTCACTGAAACCTGCACTACAAATTTTGGTTTTGATTTGATCTTTGTCGCTTCCCTGCACCATTTCACATGAATTCATTTACTGACTAATTTTGTTGGCCGAACCAGCTTTGTTTTTGTTCTTCTTGTGGTCAGTTCTCATTTGGGTAGGTACAAGAACCATTTATGTTAAAGCATTTAAATTGTTTGTGGTCTTCTGTTTTGTTTGAGCATTTTGTGTGGATATGTAACTGGTTGCATTGAGATTTTGCAGAAATGGCCCGCATAATATTTTTCTTCAGGGTATTACTCAGATGGTTGACAATACCTACTACCACAATCAAGTGTTTTTGACACTTGATTGCCAGCCTTCCTCTGAACTACACAGTACACTCTTTTATATATGTCAATTACAACACTTGTTTTCTGGTAATTGAGGAGTGATCTTCATTTGTGATAGTATACTAGTGACCATGAGCGAAGAAAGGGTCACCTCTCAAAAAAGTGTTAAAATTGCTCTGGTAAATTCAGTTTCCATCAAAAGTTGCTAACCCGGAAATATCCTTTATTTTTAGGAAAATTTTCTTTTAATTTTAGGAAATTTTGTCAATTTTTGGGAAATGTTGACCAGGTTCAGGAAATTTTACTGAAATATCCCACAAGTTTACCATATTTTTCAATTTTATGTTAATAATTTCCCAACTTCTCTTTCCAACCGGAAAGAAAGCATGTAAACAGGAAGTGAAATCCTCCTCTCAGAGAAGGCAGTTTGCACCCCCTGCTTCCTACATCTCTGTTGGTGACAGAAAAATCCTCTTTAGTGGTTGAGACAATTTGAACACATTTTGTGAAATAGATTAGAACAGAGTAGAAAAAAGAGTCTTTGGAAGTAGGAAAGGGTTTCAGAGAGGTAAAAGAGAGATTCTATGGGGCTGTGCTTTAAGAGAGCTGTGATATTGATCCCGAAGAGTTTTAACAGGGATGTTATACATCTGGAATTTCCCAGACAAAAACTCCTCACAAAATCCTGAAAAACAATGCCATTAGAACCACACACACGGCTGAAAAAATTCCAACCAAAGACTTTGAGGCCTACAATTCAAAAGTTTAAACAGTATTTGCACAAAATCTTTTAAATGTGAGAAGCAAAAATTGCAGTTATATCTGTACAAGGGAAGCTCTGATTCTGTTAAGATTGTTGAGACCCTGTAATGTGATCCAAGTGTTACAATTGCTAAGATCCTCACAGAAGTGTTCCTCCATCTTTGTGTCTTTCTGTCCATTTGTTCACATATCCATTGTTCAGTCTCTGGAGACAATTGATTTCTACCCTTGGAAAGAACAGCTGGAAAAAATCTAGGGTTCCCACAGTTATAACCCGGAAAAGTGGGAATTTATGGGAAGAATTAAACAAAAAAGATTTCTTGAATAAAACAACAGTATATGTGCTACAAAAATGCCCTCCAGTAATTGTGCGATGAAAAGTACATTAATTGCAAAAGAGGGAAGTATATAAAGATGTATTCACTACATTAGTATTATTTCTGTGCGATTTTTCGTAGAAAGATTTTTAATATCTTGATTCAGAGCTGTGGTAGATTTTATAATTAATTGCAACTCCGGAAAAGAAGTTCCAACTAATTGTGTCTAGCTTGGAAGGAAATTTATACAATAAACAATCTTTTCTCAAAATGACTTGAAACAATTGCAATCCTGGCATGAATAACAATTGAAATATTTGTGTCTGATAGAAAGAAAAATCAGTAGAGCTTTATGCCTCCATAGTACAGCTAGTTGCAGATCTAGAAGAGGGTTCTGGGATTGAAATCCCCTCCCCCTTCACTACTCATATAATAACCAGAACCCCCTCCCCATGATTTTCCTAGATCAGCTCCTGACAGCAATCAAAGAGTTCTTGCAAGAAACAAAATTTAAACATTAATCAGTGGCTGGAACCTTCTCGTGTCACTACCCCTTTCTCAGCCACTGCATAACACAGGTTCTGGCCCGGGTTGAAAGCTGCTTCCAGATCGTCTGTCTTGCATGGCTCTGGTAGCAGAGGGTGTTTCATCACCTAGGGTTGTCTTTGCAGTTGCATAAGTTGTCACTGTTAGTGTCAAAGCCCCACTCCTGCATAAGTTCCGTACATCTTAAAGCACCGACCAACAGAATCCTCTCCCTCACTAAAGCGGCTTCCATAAATGTCGCAATACCCTGGACCAGTTAATTACGCTCAACACCGCTATCCGGAATCCTTTGCAAAAAAGGAACACCTCATTGCCATCTTTGTCGACCTCGAGAAAGCTTTCGACACTACTTGGAAATACAGTATTCATTACCCGCAAGCTTCACGCCATCAGCCTCAGGCGTCACTTCCCTATCTTTATTTAAAACTTCCTCTCACCCAGGCAGTTCCAAGTTCATATTGGCCACTTCCTCGCCAACCCCTACTTCCAAGAAGAGGGCATCCCTCGGGCAGCATCCTCTCCCCCATTCTCTTCAACCTGAGCATTAACAAGATCGCATCGCAGACAACCTTAGCCTCAATATCAACCATGCCCTCTACGTGGACGACTTCACCATCTTCTACTCCCCCCCAAGCTTTCCTCTCGATGAAAATAGGCTTCAACTCAGCCTCAACTGGCTGCAAAATTGGTGCAACAAAAATTAAATTTGAATTTAAATTCTCCAAAGACAAGACAGTTTGCATGCACTTCTGTCATTTCAACAACCTCCATCCCAACCCGAACATCATGCTCCAATGGCAATCGCATTCCTAAAGTTGACCACACTAAGTTCCTGGGTTTAACCCTCGACCCCAAGCTCTTCTATAAGCAACACATCACCAACCTGAAACAGAAATGCAACAGCTCCCTCAACTTTCTCTGCCTCACCACCAACACCATTTGGGGTGCAAACCCCCATGCTGGACCTCCCCCCCATCACCAGCCTTCACGTTGAAGCCAACGAACCCCCCTTTCTGCTAAGGTGTAGAAAGCTTAGCATTTCCTATGCTTTAAGAGCCCTCACCAACACCCAGAACCCTGTTTACAACCTCATTAGGTACCCCAATTTCTCCTCTCTCTTTGATAGGACTAAAACCATATCCCCTCCCTTCAGCTTACGCATCAAACCCAACCTCCACCACTTCGGCATCAACCCCGCCACTCTTGGCACCTTCTCCTGGCCCACTTTTCCTCCCTGGGCCACCCCCTTCCCTTCTATCCACCTGGGCCTTTCCACTCATCACAAAACCAAAACTCACCCCAACCTCTTCATCAATCAACCTCCACAACCAAATCAAAGACCAACTTTCAAACTACACTTCCCATCTATACCGATGGCTCCAAGGAAAGCGACAAGACAGCTGCTGCTGCTGTCATCCAAGACATCACCCTCAGTAGCAGGCTTCCCAACTACTCATCCATCTTCTTGGCCCTATATAGCCCTATCTGATTTGTAAGGGAAAATGTTGACTACAGCATGTTTTAAGTAGCTTACTTGAAGAGTTGTGTTCGCTGTCTTTAAAAGGTTATCAAAAGATGGAAGGAGGAAAGATGAGTTGATGGTGGGTTGTTGAGTAGAGGGTAAGTTGGCTAGAGTTTGTGGGATATATGACATGGAGGGGATGGGAGGGTGGCTGAGTGAGCGGAGGGTGGATATGTGGGGGCTGGTATTTGGAGAGTAGGTGATAAGAATGAATATGTGAGTAGGAGTTGTGCAAATAAGTAGGTTTCATTGGTTGATTATGACTGATGGGATAGTAGGTGGGGATGTGAGTTAGAGAAGGGAACATTTTGGATGGAAGATGATTGGCCATGATTAGTGGGAGATACAGGAAGTGATTATGGATGGAAGATATTGATAGTGATTGGTCTAGTGAATGCTATAGACCAAGTGAAAACTGAAAGTGACTGAGATGCAGAGGGTTACTCACTGTTAGTAATATGTATACAAGGCATGGTATTAGTGGCATGGGGATTAGTAGCATTTTGCAATGCCTTGTCAGAAATCTCTATCAAGATTCATAAGCCTAATAATTGATCCCCTTTGGTGAATAATTGTCTTCCCATGTGCATCTAATGTTTAAAGGTTCAAAATTAAAGTGTAAGCTGCAGATGTTTCTGTGCTTTTATTTTGGTTCGTTATTCATATGCTAATATTTGTTGTGCTTCTGCTCTCCAAATTGCACTAATCATTTATTTTTGCATGAAACTTGACATTTGTTATCATATTACTTCAATACAAATTTGCTTTTTAGGTTTTGCAGCTTTAGCAGTTCATGATATATGTAATGCTTCTGTTTTGTTATTTTATCATTTCCATTCCAGGGTTTTGTGTATACATAATAAATAGGAAAAGGGGTATATATTTTTAAACCTGTACATTTCTGTTTTACTATTTATTAGCTTACTCTTTTCACACCAAAGATACTCAAACAGGATCAGATTTTTCTTGCATCAGACATAACTGCCAAGAAATGCGCTATTGTGTGAATCTTCTGTCATGATACACATTTTGCCTATTTCCCTAATATGCTCATTTAATTCAATTAATCGTCCAGAAAATCCTTGTTAAGTTACTTCCTCTGAAGTTTCAACATAATTTTTTGTTTTTCATATTTTCTAAAATCTCCCATCTTATCTTTGTTGTATGTGAAAGCATTTGTAGGAAGAATGTGTGTGTTTTTTTTTTTAAGTTAGTGACATAACTTGAGGCAGATCGAGGTGTATTTGTGTTGTGTGCCAGTTGATTTGTTTGAGGCTGACATGAGAAGGGTAACATTTATATTTGAATTAGTGCACAAAGTAAATTTCTAATATGAGAATGCACAGAAGTTCATACTATTGCCAAAGCTTTGTGATGTCTGCTCTTTCCCCTTTAGGGATTTTAACACACATATTTTACCATAATGGGCAAGATATAAATGTATGTACCATGCAAATTAATTAAAATCTGCACCATGCAGATGACTGGATAATGATATAATGAAGATTAAAATCTGCACCATGCAGATGACTGAATAATGATATAATCAAGATTAAAATCTGCACCATGCAGATGACTGAATAATGATATAATGAAGATTAAAATCTGCACCATGCAGATGACTGGATAATGATATAATGAAGATTAAAATCTGCACCATGCAGATGCTGGATAATGATATAATGAAGATTGAAATCTGCACCATGCAGATGACTGAATAATGATATAATCCAGATTAAAATCATGCAGATGCTGGATAATGATATAATGCAGATGACTGAATAGATGCTGATATAATCAAGATTAAAATGCTGGATAATGATATAATGATGATTGAAATTGCACCATGCAGATGCTGGATAATGATATAATGAAGATTGAAATCTGCACCATGCATGCAGATGCTGGATAATGATATTAATGCTGGATAATGATTGAAGATTGAAATCTGCACCATGCAGATGACTGGATAATGATATAATGAAGATTAAAATCTGCAGATGCCATGCAGATGCTGGATAATGATATAATGAAGATTGAAATCTGCACCATGCAGATGCTGGATAATGATATAATGAAGATTAAAATCTGCACCATGCAGATGCTGGATAATGATATAATGAAGATTGAAATCTGCACCATGCAGATGCTGGATAATGATATAATGAAGATTAAAATCTGCACCATGCAGATGACTGGATAATGATATAATGAAAGAAATTAAAATCTGGATATAATGAAGATATCTGCACCATGCAATGATAAATTGATTGAAATCTGTACCATGCAGATGACTGGATAATGATATAATGAAGATTAAAATCAAACCATGCAGATGACTGGATAATGATATAATCCAGATTAAAATCAAAGCATGTCCCATTCAAGGAACTGGGTTTCTTTCTGCACAGATTATGCATGTACCATGAATATGTTTTCTACAGATTAATGGATATTTGTACCATACTGGTTGGTAGATGTACATCTGTACTGAGCAGATTAATGAATGTCCAAACAATGGTTACCCTACAGATGAGTGGATATCTCTACCATGCAGGTAGCTAGATATCTCTACCATGCAGATACATGTACCGTGTATGTAGCTGGATATTTATATCATGCAGTTAGCTGGATACCTGTACCATGTTGTCAGCTGGATATCTGTCGCATGCAGATAGCAAGATATCTATACCGTGCAGATAACAAGATGTTTTGAAGTTTAAAAAAAAAAACACTGTATGAGGGTGTCCGCCTCACATTTTGGCTATGCTTTTGATAAAGCAAGGTCATCAAAACCACTTTGTGCCACTCCTATGCATCTTTTGTTTATAATAGTACTCTATTGAGACAGGTATAAAGCAGAGATATACCCTTCATTCTTTATGAAATTTACGTTGAGTCCTTACCTGTGGCCTTAATGCTAATCAGCTTGGCAATAAAGCATTGCAAATTTACACATAGCATGAATATTCAAAGAATATTTGGCCTCATTTTAAAGAGCCAATATTTGGTTCCTTTTGAGGTGGTATTTGATTTATTTGCAGCCACTGCATTAATATTTCTTTCCATACTTTGTCAACTTTTTGAAGGAAATGACATATCATTCCTTCAGCTTTGTTGTACATGGTGTTATTTTTTTCTCTCACAATATGAACAATCTCATCCGTGCCTCATCTAGTCAAGTTTCTTGTTATGTATACTGCTTGGATGTTGATTCACACCAGTTTTATTTCTTCAAAATAGCTGATACTGTTAGCAATACTGTATCAGGATATTGCAAGAGGGTTAAGTAACATAATAAAAGGTAATAAAAGCAGGACAATGATTAAAGCCTGTTATTTTTTGAGTCTGAACCTCTGAAAAAAATAAGTTATGAAATGCCCTCTTGGAAAAGTACAAATCAAAATATATTAGTGAAATATGAAAAACTACAATACATAGTGATTGAAATAAGTACAGTATTTTTGTAAAGAGTCGTTGAAATTCTGGCCTTCACCTTTTTATCAACAAAAGGTGGGAGAAAGCAGTATAGAAAGAAGTTAAAATGAGATAAATGAATTGTCATGTAAGTATACAATTAGATGACTCGTGTTTCTGAGCACTAGTTACACCTAAGAAAAGGTACCAAATGAAATAGCACACTATGCTCAGCAAGAACAATCCACTCCTGTACTACCACTGCTACCCACCTCCGCTACTAACACTCAAATTAGTCCAGAGGCATTACTCAAGCTTTCATTAAATACAATCATGTCACATGTTTGACTCATGATTCAGTTTTGTAGATATTGTTATTTTCATTGCATTCAATGATTTTGCAGAAAATGGCACATGATGAAAATGTATTCATGCAGGAGATGACATATAAAACTTTTTAATTGTAATCTCCTTTTTGCCCCTTTACTAAATATAAGTCATTTGATATGCTCATCCGTATGCTAACTTTGAATAGTTGAGCATACTGACCTTCCTCCAGTTCAAGTTGTTGGATTCAATGATTTTGCAGAAAATGGTACATGATGAAATGTAGTTACGAGTCACTAGCAGATGCCATATAAAACTTCTAATTGTAGTCTAGTGAAGCAGAAGTAGTCTTTTGTTGCTGTTGTAATTAAAACACAAAAGTGAACTTTATCACATGACCATATCACATGACCATGTCACATGACCATATCATGATTGTTGTATTTTTTATGCTGAAACACCTGTTTATTGTAATAAACTGATAAAAATCCTTTCATATTTGAAAGTAATTGGATTTTTGTTTTCGTTTCATTTTAGCTGCAACTGGAGATCAGTACAGTTCTAGTAGTAGTCGTGAATCCATCAGTTCGCAGTCCTCGATATCAACCCACTCATCTAATTCATCACCCCCAACCAACAAAAAGCCAATTCATTATCAACTGGTGAGTTGTAAAATAAATATTAATAATAAGTGTTTTTTTTTTCTTTCTCTTTTTGTTCTCTTTTTTTAGCTCAACAAAGTTGAAAATGGGACTTTTCTGTTAACTTTCATCTCCCATTTTTGAAATGTATCTAATCAGAAGTTTTTGGCCAGAAATTTATGAAATTTGGCATTCTTGAAGAGCATGAAAATCTACACACAGGGTGTATTTAGTTTTTCATTTACTGTTTGCATATCTGAAATAGAACAATTTTTATTTTCATTATTTTTATGTAAAATCTGCAGTCAAGTTTGGAAAATATGTGCTAATGTGTAAATAATTGCCTGCAACTGACTATTCACACCTAGAAAATGATAAGACACAAGGAGGTACCACGTTGTTCACACTACAGTACAGTATCCTCTTGTGAGGCCAGCATGGAATACTATCCCTGTTAATAACCCTCGCTTGTTATCTTTGCCTGAGTGACTTACCCTCATTGTTGCAATGTAAAGTAAATTTGCAAACTTTAAAAGTTTTTTGCAGCTCTAAAGTTTCTTCAATCTAAGCATGGAGCTATTGAGCTCCATGTTCTAAGGTACATGTATGACAAAAAACGTATTGATTTATGAAACTATTTTGCTTTTAAAGTTGAAATTTCAAATTAAGTATTGTTATTTTCTGAAAAAGTGGGAGTCTGAAGCTTCTTTCTGCTGGTAATTTGGAGGAAGGAGACCCCCTAGATCCCCACCCCCCTTACCCCCTCTCAAAAAAAATTATGGAATTATCCTTCATTTGAGGAATTTTAACAACAAAGATGAAGATGCAACTTTAGTAGGAGATATCTTGTTAATTATCTCATAAATGATGAAAATATTTTTGTTTATAAAAATTGTTGCTGAAGGAGCCTGAAGTGCACTTCCTTGGATTTCATTGGAAAAGTCCTAGATTTCTATTAATTTTTTCCTTTCTTAAGGAAAGTATTGTCAGTATGAAGTACAAAATATTTATAAATTGTTTTTTCTGAAAAGTGTTGTGAGGGGGAAGTATACTTCCTGCAAATCCAGAGGGACAATCTCCCAATTTCCAGAGGTTGCTCCTTTTCTGGAGAGAATTTATTATTTTTAGCTAACACATGTGTAGACAGAGTCAATTGAATCTCCAAACAGCTTAGGTTTTGACATCGCCTGCCTCAGCTGAATTGACTCATTTTAATGGAAAATAACTTACAACTTTTGGATTGGTGGCATGATCTCATAAAACAGACATGTGTGAAAGTCTTGCTTACTGTTTAGGCCCACCAAGGATGTGTTCGTACATCCTTGGTTTCACATCATATAGTTGGCGCATTTTTAGACAAACTAATTGAAAGAAAGGATGTACAATGTAGAGTAGAATCAATGGGAGTATTGCAAAGAATAAATTGCTTCTTATAGATTCTATTAAACGACAGTAGACCATAAATGTATATTTTTGATGCAAAACTTGACTTGAAAATGGCAACTCTTTATTTCACCTTCCTTTGATATCATCTTTACTACTCTTTGGAACATTTTTGTGATAAAGTTGAGCTTCAACATCATTGATGTTTTGGTTGTATAAATTTTGCCACATTTCCGATTTATAACACTCAGTATGTCATAAAACAAAAGGAAACACCAAGTGTTGGTATGTTTTGAAGGTTGAAAAATACATCTGAACATGTTTTCATGTAAATGGGGGTAAGAAATTGAGAGCTTTTTCATAATAGAAAAATATGTTCATTTTTGTGTTGAAGCAAATCAGACTGGAGGTAACAAGCTAGTTTTGTTTTCTCTGTACCGTCAATTGGTTCAGGCATTTACAGGGACAGTCATCCATAGTGACAGGTGCTCGTCAACTTCTTGACTACCTTTTCAACAGTTCAAAGCAAAATAGATTAATGGATCTGAGGAATTTAAGTTTTGGATTTTACTATACTTCTGTGGGTTTTATCGAATTATCACGTACAATGACATGAAAGATTGCTCCTGCCTTTATTTTTGATGGCATCTCTTTTATTTTGATGTTTGATCATGTGCAATAGGAAAACAATTTAGTAGCCAAACTAGTTACAGATGCAGGTCTTATATGTATTCATAGCCATCATTACAACTGTTTTGTGCTATTCATTGGATGAAACTGCAGGGGATTTCGGCCTACAAACTTTAGGGAGTGTAAGGTTTTATCCAGCCCCCTTCATCTCAGGTTTCTATATTAGATCAGACTTGAAGTCAATACAGCTGAACATTTCTGGTATAGTCGAGGAAAGCTTCTAGGAGTTTTCCTTTTTTTTTTCTTTCTGCTATATAACTTGTGAATAAATAAAGCAACCTTTTTATGTTCTAAGATTATTTTTCTTTAATTTAATTTGATGAATTTTTTTTTAGATATTATCACTTTTCCCTTTTTTCTTTGTAGAAATTAATGTATCTTGAAACATTTCTCAGCATGTTAAAAGATTTTGTGTTTGCATTTACAAACTAATGTGACCCAATGCAGTGAATACACATTACACATATTCACATCTTGTCTATTGTCATTCATAAACATATATCACAGAAACTAATTTTTTTGTTCGTAATTTTGTTGTTAGTTCACTTTTGTTTAGTTCTACTAAAATTGTTTGATAGATTAATGATCCGTTTTCTGCCAATTCTCTAAACTTTTTCTAATTGCCATCGGTAGTATTCTGGAGATCCATACAAATGAGGAAATACCCCAAGTATCACACATACCATGGTAAATACTGCCATCACTTTCAGTGTTTCATTCCCTACGCTCATTCCAACATTACCCACTTTTGCATAAATACATATTTATCCCAGTCACACTTTCCATATGCATGCTGCTGTCATATGTTTGTACCTTTGGAATTTTCATGTATTTTGGCAAGAGGTCATGAGTCAAGGTTTGGTTCATGCATATTCATCATATAATTCATCTTGAAAATATATGGAATATTTCACATGGTTGAAGATACTGGAGCACTTATGCATTTGACACTTTTGGAGGGTTCAGGCGAATATGTGTTTATTTGCTGAAAAGTACTTACAATTCTGAGCTAAATTAGAACAAAAAGTATGCACTGTGGTTTGCATAATTGTTTTATTTCTCATAAAAAGGGTGCATTAAAGGAATATTCCCATAGATTTTTTTAAATTTTTATTTGAAAGAGCATACGTTTAGAGTCAATTGGTACAAACATCAGGTTGATATGATATTCCGTTCAGGAGATATGGATTTTTAAAGATATGGATTTTTAAAGTTTTTGTAGAGTATGATGAATTCGTGTTTGATGATGTCATAGAGGCAATTCCATTGCAAATGTTTATGTATTTCTTTGGACATTAATTGGTTGTTTCTGAATGATTAGAAACAATTTTTCTAAAAGTTATTAAAGTAGGGTATATTTGGCAATGTACATACATACCTAACTTTCATCAATTTATATTTCTAGCAGGTTTCACTAAAAAAAGGACAATAGATTTTAATGAAATAAGTCAACTTTGTGGGAGAATGTGTTGTTGTGATGTCATACTGAGCCTTTTCCTATTCGTTTATTGTCATTTTTTGTGAACCTTAAAATTTGAATATCTCCTGGTAGGAATAACACATCAACTTGATTTTTGTACTAAATAATTTCTATTTTTTTTTTTTATTCTAATGAAAGGTTATGATAAAACATGGGAATATTCCTTTAAGTTATGACTAGTAGTATGCGTCTGTGGAGATGTTAAGTGTACATGTTGAATATATGCACCGTTAGTTTTGTCTATTTTTGGTTCAAGTGTTGCAGTTAGAATACCAGTAGTTATGTGATAAGTTGACAAAATCTATAAATGGTTGAGATGTGTTGAATTTCAAAATATTTTGATATTTTGAAATATATATATTTTATTTGTAATTTAAAGGTTTGTATATGTATAGGTAACAATAACCAAAATGCTGTAAAATCCATTAACAATACTCTTGAAAAAAAAAAAAAAAAAAAAAATCAATTGAAATTGATTAAGAATGTTCTGGTATCATTATGAAAATTTTATGCAAATGTATGAATGGGCAGACCTTCAAAGGTATATGGACAGGTAGAAATTTTGCCATAAATATGTTCCTTTTAACATTCTGAACATTTTATTAAGATACATCAATCAAAATTTCCACTCCTTTCTGAGATATTCGCCAAAGAGGGAAATATTACGCCCCAAGAAATGATTGAATCAGACATAAGAATATCGCTTAACCAGTGATATACTATGTTAGGACATTTTCTTCTTAATAAAGAGGAAATGTCGACTCAAGTTCCGATCCATTATTTTTTTATGATTGGTGAACTTCACTGTTATGTTAGGCTGTAAGTATTACTGTTTGGTACACTGTATAATTTTTACATTACATTAGTGTTGTACTGTTCTATCCTTACGTCACGATAAAACCAATATGTAATGAGCATTTGTTTGGTGACCTAGAAATAAGCCAGATTTTTCACATTTTGGGATAGATTTTGTAAGAAAGTGTTTGTGGTGAGTGTTTGTGATGGGCATTTGTATCAAATTATACAAAGTGTTTGTGGTGGGTGTTTATGAAGGGCATTTGTATCAATTTATGCAAAGTGTTTGTGGTGGGTGTTTATGAAGGGCATTTGTATCAATTTATACAAAGTGTTTGTGGTGAGTGTTTATAAAGGGCATTTGTATCAATTTATACAGTGTTTGTGGTGGGTGTTTATGAAGGGCATTCGTAACAATTTATGCACAGTGTTTGTGGTGGGTGTTTATAAAGGGCATTTGTATCAATTTATGCAAAGTGTTTGTGGTGGGTGTTTATGAAGGGCATTTGTATTAATGTATGCAAAGTGTTTGTGTTGAGTGTTTATGAAGGGCATTTGTATCAATTAATACAGTGTTTGTGGTGGGTGTTTATGAAGGGCATTTGTATCAATTTATGCAAAGTGTTTGTGGTGAGTGTATATGAAGGGCATTTGTATCAATTTATACAGTGTTTGTGGTGAGTTTTTATGAAGGGCATTTGTATTAATGTATGCAAAGTGTTTGTGGTGGGTGTTTATGAAGGGCATTTGTTCAATTTATGCAAAGTGTTTGTGGTGAGTGTTTATGAAAGGCATTTGTATCAATTTATGCAAAGTGGCTGCTACTTGACCATATATCTTTACGAATGTTTCTTGGTGTTAATCTATTGTATTTTTAGTCATCTACTGTGATTTTCCTCAGGTCTGTAGCTGATTATGACCAAACGTTTTTGGACCTTCGTCCATCCCATTTCAGAATCTAAGCATAAAAACTTTCTCTTCATTTTCAAAGACTAAAAGGAAGGAAAGAAAACTAAAGAAGCACAGATTTTCAGTAGATTACCCTTTCATACATCATAAGTTTTGCAAAGATTGATAAATGATTAAACTATGATCAGTCATAACTCAGAAGCTAAAATTTGCTATTTTCATAATTCAACAAGTGATCAACGCACAATTGCATGCCCTGTTCAATTTGAGTATTCGGAAATCCGGGCATTTTATCACAGTTTACGCACGCTTAACTAACCAATAATAGTTTCTGAATTTGTTATAATTTAACCAGTTATTTTTTCTTAATCAGGCAAATCAAATATTTTGAAAACTATTTTGGCATATGGGATCTTGATATTCTATATAATATTAGGTCAAACTTTGATCCATAGGCGGCAGGGAAATAAAGGGATATTCTTGCCCATTGGCCCTTTTAACCAGTAGGATATAAAACACTTTCTGTAGCTGGCTGTAGACTTTAAAGCAGACTTCAAACAAACTTCAGCTAGCCCAATCATAATTTGACAAAAACTCTTTCGTAGTTCATATTTGTTTTGAGTCTCAAATGGAAGGACCGATCCTTATCTGAATTATACAGTTTTTAAAATTCATGCATGAAAGTATATGAACACACAACACTGCATAAACTGCACTTCTTGCATGATTTACCCGACATATAACAATTTTGCTTAAATCCGTACCACAAAAACCTTTACAAAGGTGTAATTTTGATTGCATGTAAGCACTTTGTAGTACTGTTTGGTAACCTTGTCTTTTCATAGCACAATTTGTTAATGCTGTGGATTACTATATATAACAAACTTCTTTTAAAGGCCAAGTGATACACAAGAGGTGGTGGCATCAGCTGCATTAGTGAAAAATGAATTGAAAATCACAAATAAGTAATTCCATCAAATTCAGTAAGAAATTGATCATTTTGGAGCTTTTTGAATTTTCATTCCTTGTCTAAGACAATATGCAAATTGTGATGTCATCAATGAACATCTTAATGTAACTCTACATTTAGTAATTCTCGGCTAGAGGTAATATTTAGGTGGATTGGCTATCTTAAAAATCATTAATTGTTTAATTCTAGAGAGAGAAAAATACAATGGTGAAAAATTCACAATGTGCTGTGCTGCTTTTCACATTGCATCACATACATTATTATACATTTTCATTATCACATATTTACAAAAAAATCAAAATTTGTAGATATTCAATTTTTTTTTAAAGTCAATATTTTCAGAAGGAAGAAGAATATTAATGAGCTTTTCCTGGAAGTACTAAGAATAAGAAGTATGTCAAAATTGTTTGAGTTTTGGTGAATTGTATTATTCCTGAATAGATTTTCAATTGAGGTTTCAGGAAGTTAAATTTCTTTAATTTTTTTACTGCTATTGATAATCTGGAGATCATTCACTTAAATTTGCTTCCCTGACATTATTGATTCTTATATTTTATGGAAATAAAAGTATGTGATCCACATTTATTGCCAAAGTGCTTTCATGCCCCCTCCCTTCCCCATGCACTCAAATACAATAGCACATTTCTAACAATTTATGTAATATAAAACTAATTTTTGTACAAATTATGTAGAGAACCTAGTACCGCTACACTGAAAATTTATAAACTGAATTTATAACAATTGTTATAATCTTATATCAATTGTATCTTATAGCAATTGTTATACTGAATTTATCAGCATCTTATAACAAGGGCAAGTAGTTGATGCAATATTGATATATAGAAAGTAAATCCAAAGGTGTCTCCTCTTTATTGAAATCATGTTTTTTTAGACTGTTTACATATAAAAGTAAAACGTTTAGCAGGAATTGAGCTTTTATAAAAATACACCACATTGAAACTTGATGTGTTTGAAAGGCATTGGAGAGCTGTGTGTGGATGGTGTTGCCTGTATTCTTGATTGTGAATAGTGACAGTGTGAAGTAGAAACCAGCAGGTGTCCTCCTGCCCTACTTGTCTCTAGTCATATAAACATCGGCGAGATACAAACAATTCTCTTTCCATGATACCAAGATTGTTGGGTCTCTACTTTATCAAGCTGTGTAGTCAGTTGATATACTCTTTTTTGTGAATGGATTCTCAAATTCAATTGTATATGGAATGTATGCATTTAAAGTACAGGAAATTTGATTAGTTGTGAAATATTAACTACACATTGTAAAGTAAAACGCTATTTATATCAAGTTTTCTCAATTTCAAACATTTTTGAAACATTAAAGTACAAAGAGTATTTTCTTTATAGGACTTTTACCACTGAAATAATTTAAACACTCATTTTTAAACACTTTTATGTATCATACTTGATGTTGTATTTTTACATATTTAAATTGTTGACAGTGAGAAAATGTTTTGTTGTTTCTTTTGTTGTATTTCTGTAAAACCTTTGTAATATAAATTGTCTTTTTGTGGGGTACAAATCTGATTCTGTATTAGTTTTGAACAGCTTGAAGATCATCTACGTATATTTTCATTAAAAGTCTACGGACGTGCAGCAATTTCTCTATTGGTCGAAAGAATATTCAGTTATGAGCAGATCAGTTTTTAAATTTTGAAAATAGTACCATTAGGTTTTGAGTTAATTGATGCAAGATTTGTGATATATGACAGCCTGGCAGACAACTCAAAATCATTATGTAATTCTTTAAAAATTCTTTCCTCAATCTCAGTCACTGAAAATGATGTTTGCCTACAATATGCAAATTGACACCTGAGATTTAAAATGCTGTAAAGTGGTTATCTTTAACCAATTTTGATGTGAAGTTTTGCTACTGTAATAGTTTTTACTGGATTTAAAAGCAATTTAGCTATTATTGCCTCTGTAAAGTGTAGGTAATATATTTCAATTTGCGTGTTTTGATTGGTCGAAACACACAATGGTGCAATGTGCACTTTGATATATTGATAGGCCAATCGCTATCATTTTGGAATAAATTGTATGCCACCACATTTTAATCATGATAAATGGCCTGTAAAAACACTGTATGTAGCAAAATGAGGAGGGGGGGGGGGGAAGTAACCAGGAAATGTTCAATAGAAATGACTAAGGGATTCAGGTGTTTCAACAAATAAAACTTATTTATCTGAAGTTCTTGTGTAGGACCATTTCAGCACTTGGTCTCATGTATTAGTGTATACTCAATGTATGCCTTTCCCATGTTATTGGAGCCATTGTTATTTGTATTGTTTGGTTGTGCTAGTGTCAATTGTGTTCCTCTTATTGTTTCAATATGTAATTTGGTTTTCTGTGCATGTGTTGTACCCAAAGTTAGGATCATGAAGTATTATACATAACTATTTCTTCTTTAACTGAAGAAAGGATGTTTTTAAGTTTGTTTTTACGTTAAGCAATAATAATTCTCTCCACAAGATCGTTGGGTGCATTGGGCAAGGGTAACAGTAATTAAATGATGCATTCATTGGTGTGACATTATTTTCATTCAGTAAAATTTGTTACATAAATTTTCAAGTGAGATGCATTACAAAAGTTTGAGGGAGATGATTGTATTACATCAATCTGAGGAAATATTTATGACAACTTAAAAATCAAGTATATCATGAACAGATCAATATATAGCACTAGTTTCTTCACTGTGTCTCTCGTATAAGATAGACACTTGTCTAAACAACAGATGAGAGGAAGGATAAATAGGTGAGGGATGGAGGGGGTAAATTAAGAATCTGTCCCACTCCCCATATATCTTTTTAGAATCATTTTAAGGACTTTAACTGTTGTCTTCTTTCCATCTCAAAAGGGAGTTTCCAGATCGGCCATGGAATCCCCTTGCTCACAGCCCTGTTGTAATCATACGGATGATCTTATTGATCAAAATATGTATGGGTGATTCAGTGTCTTTGTATATCTGAAGGGTACAAAGGCATTTGTTTGTTTTGACTTTTTGTATTCTGAAGAAAAGAAAAACTTTTTTCCTTTCAACTTTTCCAGCAAACAGTGCTATCAGTTTTCTACAGATACTCAAAAAAATCTTTAGGATATATTTTTTGCAGGACATTTCTATGAAACAGTGTAGAATTAGACATTGATCTTCAGTGTAAAAGCTTTGGCTTTACTTTAAAAAAGGGTTAAGAGTTCCTCCTCTTGTCAATGGCACACAAATCATCAATAGAAGATCAATCCGTCCAAGAATGGATTTGTCTTTTTTAGATAGCTGTAAATGTCACATTGTCAGCCATTGTTTGAAGAGGCCCTTGTTTATTAATAGAATAAAAAAAATAAAAAATGACTTTGGAAAAGGATTTGGCTATAAAATGTTTAGGTTTAAATTTTGCATAACAATATTTGTGTCTTTGGTCAGTACTTCTTTCTTAGATATGTTTTTGATGTTACATTATCAGCCACTGGTTGAAGAGTCCTTTGTCTATCAATAAAGAATTGATTATTGACCATTTTGAAAAAAAATTTGCTTAAGAAAAAAAACAATGTTTTAGGTTCAAATTTTGCATAACAATATTTGTTTCTTTGGTCAGTTTTTGTTTGTTAGATAGTTTTAAATGTTACATTATCAGCCACTGGTTAAAGAGTCCCTTGTCTATCAATATGAAAATAATCTATATTGACCATTTTGAAAAAATCTTTGGTTAAGAAAAAAAATGTTTTTAGGTTTAAATTTTGCATTACAGTATTGGTTTCTTTTGTCAGTGTATTCTTGTCTGTCAATAAAAAATGCAAACATGACTTTGAAACAGGAATTGATTAAGAACAAATGGTTTTTAGGTTTAAATTTGACAGAGTATTTGTTTTTTTGGTCAGTGTATTCACCACGCTTCTTGTCATGTGACTCACTCTTATTCATTTTGCTTTCTCTCCTGGAGGCGGGAATGAGGCACCGCCTAACCTGCCAGGACCGGTGAAAACCGAGCGTAGCAATAGCTGCCATGAAAGTAAGCTACGCTTCCTTCCTTCCATCCATTACCATTATGCTTGTGAATGTTTGCATGGACTTTAAATCATACAATGTTTGCAAGAATGCGTTATTTTGATCAAGCATGATAATTTCATTATGTTTTTCGAATGAAAAGCTTTACATCAACTGTATTATAGGTATTACCACCAAGATGGTTATTTTTTTACTTTATCATTTTATATTTTTGCTTTGGCAATTGTTTTGGCATGAATGTAAAACAACTTTGAATAATATCTTTCAAATGAGAATTTGAAAGATTAGCTGTGGAATGCTGAGACCCACTAACACTTTCTAGACTTTCAAAGTATCTTGAAATATATATTATTTTTATTTGTAAAAATTGGTGTTGCCAGAAGGATTTTTTTTTTTTTTTTTTAGATAAAAAGAAGGATAGTGAGAGACAGGGACTTTTAGATCTATTGAAAACCATGCCCCTCCCAGGTAGCCCTAGTGGGCACATTTCAAATTTAGGTGCTTTTTGCACATTGATATCCTTGAAAAGCGATCTGTAAAGAAGCAAAGAATATTTACTCATATTTGGGGGTGCTTTGTTCTGCACAAGTCATAAATTTTAGACCAGAAATAATGTTTTTTTTTTAGTTCATGAAATGTTTTAAACACCATTTTCACAACAACAAAAAAGAGAAAAAAACAATGGCGTGTTTTGTTGTTTCTTTAGTCTTGTCTGCCATTGTTCTTTTTATTCTATGAGATGACTTCTGAATCTCTAGTTTAAAACATTTCATCATAAATTTTATGTACTGTAAATTACTGAAATTTTTAAAACCCAAAGCATTTTTGTGTAAAAACGAATTTGACTATTGATTTGAATTACCACATATGGGACAGAATCTTATTAAGGTTTGGTTAGAGTGATTTTTCTTCAAAAATAGAAATAAAATGAACCTCTGAGATGTATTTGACTTTCTTTGTTGATGTGTCGGCAAATCTAATTGTATCAGAAAAGTTTGAATTTCCCCTATAAAAGAATTCTAGATTTTTCTTGTTCCATATCCATTGCAACTGCTGCTACTGTCTACACACTGATCTGAATTAACAATAACCCATTATGAAGAAAATGTCCTTAATTGATGTTTTCCTGCGTATGGCTTGGAATTATGTTTGATTATCCATTGTTTTAGGTGAATGCAACCTGACGATTTGGCATGAAACATTTCCTTTTGATGCATTCAGTTATTAGTTTGTTTGGATAAGGCTGCACTGATTTTACTTTCTTTGCTTGCTTTTTAAACAAGAGAGTTGTTAACTCTGTGGCCTATGGCCCAAGTTTTCTCATTTTGCATCGTGAAGCAGACTGTCAGTTTTCAGTGAAGCACTTGTGGGTATGTGATGTGGAAATAACTACAAGTAGAAAATGGTAGTGCTTCCGACACGCTTGTCAGCTGACCATCAAACACCGATATTCATTTACACAAAGTGCATACATTCTTTTTGCAAAGAAAACTTGGAAGATTTTCTTCAAATTTGGAAGACATTTAAACGGATATCAGTTATTCAATATTGTTTAAATGAAAAATTAAAGACCTTTTGTTATCCTGATGACCTAGCAGCTGGTCAGCTTGTATACTACCATTTCAACCTTAGTAGTCAGTTGGGTATGATTCTTACTTGATTAAAAAATAATAATTTTGGATGTCTTTCACTGTTTTTATGTTTACAAAGGGAATTTCTCATCTACATTATGTGTGTATGTATTACAGGAACACTCTGCTGAAAACTAAGGATGTATTATTCTTGGGTCTCAAGAGTAATCTATATTTCTTGTATGCAATCAGAGAGAAAGTCTCTCTTACATCTGTGTGACATGTATTATATTAAATGCTCTTGACTTGCAAAAATTGAAGGAGTGGGGGTGGGAGGGGGTTGAGTGACTAAAAACATTTCTAATTGCTGTTGAGTGCAATATATGGTCACTTCTGACACAAATTTGCACAGAAATGCTCCCACTTTTCCGCTGAGTGTTTCTGTGAGCAACTTTGTGATATTATTATGCTCTTAACTCTACAAATTCTTTTTTTTCCCCCTTCATTGAAAGATCTCTGGTCAACTGTTTCTACATTTAGTGATTGTGTAGTCATAAGCTATATTTGTGACCTTGGTATTATGATAATGACCTGGATTGGTAATTTGAATATCAAAGAATGAAAGAAAACACTTTGTTGCTTAGCAAACATTTCTTAAAATCTGCTTAATGGAGTTAGTTTTTCGAGAAGCTGTGATAACAATTTTTGGTTTGTTTCGAATCTTGGCCTGAAAAGTTGTCTAGAGTGAGAGGGATTTGTGATGATATGCTTCTACATGGTTTTCAGAAATGTAAACAAGGATTGATCAGGCTCTAGCTCAGCTCTTTTATTTGAGAAATTACCTCATCAGAACTTTTGACATAGTTTCGAGTTGATTTCCATAGAAATTAGAGATACTTCATTTACAACCTGTTGTAAGCTTTCCTATCATGAAGTTTACTTTTACGATTTGTTCTCCTTCGAAACCATTCATCAGGCAAACCTCCACCACAGAACCTAGAAGAAGAACAAGTTAGCCCTCTTCACACCTTCAGGCCCCCAATCGAAATAGCTAGGAAATCCTCAGGTACCGTATCACAGTGGACTAGTTGTGTCTGTGTACCTATTTGTTCTGTGTATTAGTGTAGTGGATATATCACTTGTACTTCTTGAAGTAGCTTGGATGTTTTGTACTTCTGGTTATTGTGTATTAGTCACTATGGTGCACACAATTTAGTTGTAGGTATGTATTAGTTTCTGTCTTATTATTGGTGTTAATGTCTTTTATCTGTGTTCGATGACCGAGGTAGCAGAGCTTGTATATTGTCTGCTATCAAAGGATTTATATGTACCATGAATGTGGTATAATTGGTGTTGTTAGTCTAGTCACTCTCTAATACATCCCATGTATTGTAGTATTTTACCATCTATGTTACTAGTGTTAGTGGTGATGATATGTAGAAAATCTATAAAGTAATGCAGAACTTTTATAAATAAGTTGTTGAACTTCCTTTGACAACCAAACTTTGTACCCTGGCAGACAGATTTGCTAGCTCTGCAACCAGATTTTGTATTGCATCTACACAGTATGCACAAGTATCTCAGGACAATTTAATAAATCCCTACTCGGTATGCACAAATATCTCGTGACAATTTAACCAATCCCTACACAGTATGCAAAAGTATCTCAGGAAAATTTAATCCCTACACAGTATGCAAAAGTATCTCAGGAAAATTTAATCCCTACACAGTATGCACAAGTATCTCAGGACAATTTAATCCCTACACAGTATGCACAAGTATCTCAGGACAATTAAATCCCTACACAGTATGCACAAGTATCTCAGGACAATTAAATCCTCACACAGTATGCAGAAGTATCTCAGGACAATTCAATCCCTACACAGTATGCAGAAGTATCTCAGGACAATTAAATCCCTACACAGTATGCACAAGTATCTCAGGACAATTTAATCCCTACACAGTATGCACAAGTATCTCAGGACAATTAAATCCCTACACAGTATGCAGAAGTATCTCAGGACAATTAAATCCCTACACAGTATGCAGAAGTATCTCAGGACAATTAAATCCCCTTTTCTTTAATGTAAACACCAGTGCCTAATGGACTGGTTATTTTCTGGTTAGTTTGTTGAATTCTAGATTAGTCTATATTTTGTACCCCTTGTTACTCAGTATTTCACTCATAGACAAATTTGAAAGATTGTGTTGCTCAGACATTCATGGTATTAGCATGAATTTGCTAGATGTCATATATTACAGCATTTTCAGCTCTCTGACCATAAATATTTTTTCTCTCATTATTGGGGAGGTTCAAACCGGCATTATTTTGTCAGTTTGTTTTGTTTCTATTATCAGTGCCTTTATAGAGCAAACTTTTCTTCATTTTTTACACTAAATGTCATTTATTGATTGAAATTATCATCAAATTATCTATACACAATTGCAAAATGCATTGACGGGGGAGAAACGTGGAACAGTTTGGAGAAACGAGCAATCTTTATGTAGAAAATATGAAGTTATGTTTATTACTATATGATTTGTACATAGTGGGATGCATTTGGTAATAAACAACTATAGGTAGAAATTAAGGGTTGTATGCATACTTTATGTACAAAAATACATATTAACAATAACCATAAGAAAAACACTCCACACCACTAGCCCCCCCCCCCTCCCTTCCCTACACTCACACACTTTCTCCATCTTTATATATAAAAGAAAAGAGTGAATATAATCCAATGGAAACAAATTGAAGTGTATTCATTATGATTGAAGCAGGTAATGCTGCACCCTTAGATCAAGCAACATCTTTTTATTTTAGTGTTAAATTGTTTAAAATGCATTGAAAACAACTAAAAGGAATGAAAAACCAGAAAAGTTTACACATATTTTATTGCTTTAAAAAAAAAAATACCCATTTTGAAAATGGAATAAACCAAATAATGGTGTTCGTGCATTAACGGTATTTAATGCACAAGTCATAACAACGCAAATACTCCATAGACATTTTATAATGGTGTATAATATGTGAGTTTTTAGGGACTTCTTCATTACTTACAATTAATTGAAATGGTGGATTGCATGAACTACAGATGAAGATGAAAGCAAGCTACATGTGATTTGAAAGGTCTAAAATTCCCAGCTGGTAACTCATTTTCTACTAATAAAAGACAGGAGGAACAAGCAGGACTTTCCATCATGAAACTATGCCTGCTTTCAATAATTTATGTGCATGAAGATATTTGTACTTTTTAATATTTTTTGTAGCCCTTTTCTGTCTTGCATGATAAGCTGCATGAACTAAGAGTGCATACTAAATCATTCATGGTGTGATGCTTGACTATAAGCTTGTGCAAATTACCAAAAGTCAGTATTCAATGTAAAGAAAGATTTGGTTAAGTTACATGTTTAATAAATAGATGAAAATAGTATAATCTATTTAGAAAATTTGAAAAGGATCAGAATTAGCTATTATTCGTTGTAAGTAACCAAAAGCATTGAGTCCATACTTGTAACTTCTTGGCTTACAGTTTAGTTCAACAATCAAGAACTCAATTTGTGTCCAAAGCTTATAACATGTTGTTAGATTTGAAGATTAGGATGGAGTAATGCAGAAATGAACCACTCATGGATTGCCATCTTTTGTAAGTACTGCTTTAAGGAAACACATGGCTTAGACCAGCCTGAGATGCTGGAGGTTCTAGATTGAGTCTCATGAGATTCATAAACATGTTTCTCAGCACTTGGAGAAAGCAGCAAAGAATTAGCTGTTCATAAATAACCTCTTTTGGCACATATGTCTGACTGTTAAAGATTTATGGACATGTAGCAACAAGTTGATCTTAATTGGGAAAAAGTAGGCTATAATCCATGAAAATAGCAAAAAACTTCTCAAATTCTTCAAATTTAATAAGCCATTACTCGGATACGACAGGTATTTTTGACATAATTTAAAGATTTCTGTTGAGAATTAAAGCTCTTTCTGCTGAATATAAAATCTGCACTTGCTCTTGGACACAAACAAACAATGACAGGAGATCCAACTAGGAGGTTTTTCAACATATACAGATATGCTTGAAATAATAATGATAATAATTCTCTGTGAAAATATTTTTTTTAAAGTTGCAAGTAGTGTTGTAAAATTTCATGTTTTTGCTGTTCAGTATCCATGCATTTTCTTGTGGAAGGTATTCTTGATGTTTGATTTTGTTTTAGTAACACTTACTGAAGTATTCAATTTATTGCTGTTTAAAAAAAAAAAAAAAAAATTAATGTTGTTGTTGCCGTTAACTTTAAAATGGCTTTAGTTTCAAAATGTGTAAAGATGTTATAATTTCCTTAAATAATTATCCCTCAATGACCGAGCCCCCCCCCCCCCCTCCCTCATTTTCTCTACCCCATCAAAAACCTGTATGTGTTGAAGATTTTTTTAGATTTCACAAAACGAGTAAGTAAATGCTGGAGGTGCTCTTGGGTCTTGTAAAATGCAGTGTTGTTGAGATGGGAAGATGAACAGTGAAATCAGAAATGGCAAGTCGCCCAAAAGAAGAGGCAAGATTGACAAATCTTTCTTGCCTACTCATCAAACTATACAATACCATTATCACCTGATGTTGCTGCTCCAAGTGATTGTTTTAAATTAGCTCCACTTCCTTCAAAAAGACTGAAAAATTGTTTATTATAGCAGAAAATGTTCTGAGATCACTGAATAACTCTCTCCGTGTACTGACCTTACAATTTTTAACTCTTCATATATCCACTCTCCCGTGAGATGTGCTTGAGATAAAAATGAAAAGAAACTTAGTCCTATATCTCCATTGATGTTGTAACATATAATGACTAAGGTCATCTTTCAAATGTAAGCAACTTGTTTGCCATAATCAACTTTTCCACAAAACAATTGTAGCCAAATAAAGTATGTTCTTATACCTTGTACATTTTATGCTAACATATCTGCATTAAAAACAATACAAAAATTATTGGACCACTGTAGGAAGGAATTTTATTAGGTTGGTAGGGTCACTGCAAATATTTTTGCATGATTTCCAAAGGGTGGTTTGCACATCGCAGCATGCCATTGTAGCATATTGTTTTAGTGTTGTAATTCCGATTTTTATGTTGTTGTTGTAGAATTCTAAGAAGTATTTATATCAGTTTATTTAGTATGTGTGTTCTTCATTTTAATGTCAACGACACAGATAAGCAGGAAGATGTTAACTTTGACCCTTAATTTAAATAAAGCCTTTTTTTACAATTTTCCTCTTTTTGCTTGCATTTATATAAGAATGTTAATCCAAGTTTAGGTTCATCCTTTTGTTAAGTGAGTTGACATTATGTTTGTTGTCCGTGTTGTGTTGTTGGTCATTTGCATTTACTCTTGATACAGAATGCACCCATTATCGCAGACTTGTGTTTTATGTGTCAGACCTTACCCGCCTTTTCAGAGAATGATTGTTTTTATATTATATTTCATCGTTTGATTACCTTTTTGATTGTGTTGCAGGACCGCCCACTTTTTCAAGACCTCCTTTAGCAAGAACAGACGAAATGTAAGTAACGCTGCCACCATCAACTCCCTCACTCTTCACCTTTCTGTAGTATTATTACTGAATGAGATTGCTTAGAACAATTGCAAGGATTGAAAGTGTTTTCACTTGCTTATTAATTTTTTACATCACTTTAATCTGTATGGAAAGGATGGCATAGTATTTGTTTCCTGCACACAACTATTTGGTGTGTGTTACAGGGTATATATTTGGTGACTACTTAGTCACTATTATGGAGAATAGTTTAAGTGAAAGGGGGAACATTTTCATGAGAAAAAAAATTCCAAGACCTATACTATTAAGTACTATTAGTATTAATTACTTCTAGTATTAAGTACTATTAGTATTAAGTACTATTAGTATTAAGTACTATTAGTATTAAGTACTATTAGTATTAAGTACTATATATTGCAAGTCTTGATTTGGCTGCTCTGTAAATGGCAGCCCCTTCCAAAATGTTCAATCAGACATAATTTGTCGTCAGAAATATCTCTGTCTTCTAAGAGAGTGGGCTTTTAAGCTCATATAATATTGCATATATTTTTACACAAACTTATTTAGGGTAAGTTCACATAATACTTTCATTCATTTGGTAAATTTTTTGTGCTGATGAGACCATAGGAAATAATGATATTTTAGCTTTTTTCCTGCCAGGTTGTTCAAGAAAATGTAATCTCTATGAAATGACTTTCCCTTTTAACTACTTTTTCTAGGGAGAGGAAAAGGGCATTGTTAGGGTAAGGCTCTTTGCATGACACAATCGCTCAAAGCTTATTGCAATTCCTATTAATACTATTTATCAAAAAAGCTTTAGCTAATTGTTTTCTGTCTTTAGTTAAATGTATGTATTAGGCCTAAAATAAAACTTGTTTGTTTGCCTTTTCTTGTGGAAAATTGTAAGAGAGGGAGTGGCAGTTTCTTTCCCACCAATTTGGACCTTTGTAAGGATACAATAGCTCGACACAAAAATGCTCATTTTTTTGGTATACAAAGACTGTTATCATGCTGATGACCGACATATTTTCTCCTCGATTGCCTACACATGGGGTATCAATGCAAAAGTGGTTGCCATGCCATTTTTACGAAACAGATTTTTGGAGATAAGATAAAATAAATATAAACAAATTAAATGCTGCCCCCCCCTTTTTTTTTTTTGGCGAGTTAGGGGCAGCGGGAAAGGGCAAGCAAACAACTTTTTTAGGCCTTATGAAAACTTGCAGAAATTGAGTAAATATAAGGTTTTGATGGAGCTCACTAGAACCAACAACTTCTTAAAGGAGTATTCTCATGTTTTTTTGTAACTCTTTATAAGAAAGGGATAAATATTAGAAACAATTTAGTGCAAAAATCATGTTGATATGTTATTTCTACTAGAAGATATTCAAATTTTAAGGTTCACAAAAAATGCCAATAAAGGAATAGGAAAAGGCTCAGTATGACATCACAGGAGCACATTCTCATATAAAGTTGATGTATTTCATTAAAATTTATCATCCTTTTTATTAGTAAAACCTGCTTAAGAATAAAAGTTAGGTATTTATATACATTGCCAAATATACCCTACTTCAATAAATTTTGGAGAAAAAAAATTATAATCATACAGAAACCACCATTTAACATTCAAAGAAATACATAAACATTTGCAACGGAATTGTCTCTATGACATCATCAAACTGTACAAAGACTTTAAAATGCACTTGGGAAATTTTAAAAATCCATATCTCCTGAACGGAATATGATATTTACCTGATTTTTGTACCAAATTAGCTCTAAAAGTATGCTCTTTCAAATAAAATTTTACAAAAACCATGGGAATATTACAAAAAACCATGGAATATTATAGAAAACCATGGGAATATTACAAAAAAAAAAAAGCATGGGAATATTACCAAAAACCATGGGAATATTACAAAAAACCATGGGAATATTACAAAAAACCATGGGAATATTGCAAAAAACCATGGGAATATTACAGAAAACCATGGGAATATTACAGAAAACCATGGGAATATTACAGAAAACCATGGGAATATTACAAAAAACCATGGGAATATTACAGAAAACCATTGGAATATTACAGAAAACCATAGAAATATTACAGAAAACCATGGGAATATTTCTATAATGAAAGGGAGAGGTGTCAGCACTCATGAATGAGAGGGCTGTCTCAGTCTTATTGGTGCAATCCAATATATCTCATGAATGGGAGTCGGATCACAGGTGCATCTCCAAGATGATATTTGAAAGAATTCTTACTTTTTCCCCAAAAGAGTGGTAGATTTTGAGTCAACACTGACTGGTGTCAAGGTTAATTTTGCCCAAAAGAGTGGTAGATCTCAAGTCAAAACTGACTGGTGTTAAGTTTAATTTTGCCCAAAAGAGTGGTAGATCTTTGAGTCAAAACTGACTGGTGTCAAGTTTAATTTTGCATTGATGATAACCGTTAATTCTTTACCGTAAATTTGTGTTTATGAATCATTCGCAAATTCAGTCACTACATGCTAACAACGTTAAAGAGAAATATCAGGTACGATTATTTTTATTGAAACTCATGGAAGTGTTCAATTTCAGCATCTTCTGGAAGGGCTATGGACGCAGTGCTTATTTACATGAAATTGAAACTATGAGAAGATCAGTCCCTAATGTTAATAATAGCATTTAGTTTTAAGTTAAAAGCTAACCAAGTTTGAGAATACGTAAGCAAAAATTGTGATGCATCAAAGGAAATAGAGCGGAAAATCTTGATTTATTTATTAAAATCCTGTCCTACAATTTAGTCATTAAAATTAATGAAAAGGTATTGATTGGTGGTATATCTGTTATAAAAGATTCTTAGTCAAACCTGTTTTTCTCTTTCTAAGAATTGTGGCAGAAGATTTAAGAGAGAAAGTATTATATTAGAAAAAGATAAGTCTAACCAGTCATATTTTTGCATGAAAGTTTATATAAAGACTTGAAAATGGAAAAAAAAAAGCTTAGCCATGTTTTTATCTGAAGTTGGTGGGATTGTAAAACACATGCTGAGCTATCCTTAAAATTGTGAGCAATCAAGTAGTTTGTCAAAGTGTTTTGAAGAGATTGTACCTTGAAGGAAGAAATGAAAATGAATGAGTAACACGACAAGATATCAAGAGGACATCTTTGATGTTAAATCCATATGACAGTATTGAAAAAGAAATATAATATTTCCCCATAAACTTATGATTTAAGGAATGCAATGTGCGCTCATAACAAATTTCAACTTACCGACACCGACAACATGCCAGATTAAAATTCTTGGGGTATCTTTGTGAAGTATGAGTGGAAGTAATGTTGTGGTATTTAATTCCTTTATTTAACATTTATTAGAAAGATATTTATAGCAATTGTATGATATGTAAATTGCATTCATCTCACCCTCAAGCTTCAAATGTGTTAAACCCTATACAGCATATTTTAACCCTTCCCTCAAACAATTAAAACCCTGAATGAAACTGCATCATAAATATACTCCCATAATGCATTTCACCCAGCAGGGATAACCACGATATGATGCCGGAGAGGCAGAAGAGCCCCTCCGTGAGCTCGACCACGTCAACCGTTTCACAGTAAGACAAAAGCATGCGCCCTGTAGCTATTCCCTTTTGTCGTTAGCTTGCTCCAGTCACTAACCAGAGTGCAGTCAACCCCAGTTGCTTCAGCCAATGCTCCTGTTTCTTTCTATGCATCTCTTGTATTTGTTGTTTGCCATAACACTTAGCACTAGCAATATAATTCTGACAACTATTTGGTTGTAAATTAAGTCCTTTCACAATGGACCTCCATGATTTACAGATACCCTCATTATTAGAGATATCCCCACAGTCATATATCCTCATGTGACATTCCACCATTACATGATGGTTGTTTTAACAGGCAGCACCATTGCCTATTAATACCAACAGGCCGGCCTGCATAAGCCCAGTGCAGATATGGTAATAGGCCCCTACATGTCCTTTAGCGTTTGACAACTTTTTGACAACTTTTGTCTAGTTTTCAAGCTTGGAATTATCTTGGGCAAAATTTGTGAATGTAACCTTTCCCCCACCTTCAAGCTCTATGGTCCTATCCAGGTACCCTATGCAATCACTCCGCTTCGGAATGGGTACCCTGTGCAATCACCTTTCTTTGGATGGGTACCCTGTGCAATCACCTTTCTTTGGATGGGTACCCTGTGCAATCACTCCGCCTCGGAATGAGGAGTTGACATTGGTTTTGGCCTAAATTTTTGTGAAAAACCACTCTTTAAAATAAAAGAGTTTTTGAAACAAGGAGAACTTTAATTAACAGTATCACCAGAAGTATGCCCAAGTCTAACAAGGACTATTTTTTAACAAACCTGGTTTTACCAATAAATCTCGTAATCCTTTTGTTTTTCCCTTGAATGTGTTCGTCAAACTTAGTTGCATAATGATTTACCAACCTCTCCTTAAGGCCTACAATTTTTACAAGATCTTTCATTATGTAAGAAATAAGTCAAATAACTGCAGCTGGTAACCCAAACTTTAAATGAATGTGCAAGGCAGGGAAACTGGCAGAGTGCCTGGTGGTTCACAATGAAAGTCACACAATGATTCAACTCAAGATTTTTGCCAAATTGTACCCTTGCATCAATCAAAAAGGTTGTTCTTCTACATCACACTTTTTCCTCACTCATTGTTTGGGAAAAGTATATAAGGGTTGGGTGGAGCTTACCTTTAGTGATATTAAATGGTGGTCCCAATGGCAGGCTCCTCACCTCCTGCCTGGTTCTTGGAAAGAGCATGGTGAAAACCTGCTCTTCATCCACTTTCGATCTAGCCACTACCAGTAGCTGACAATCATTAACTTTATATATTGACCCAATAGGGTGGTTGTACGGGAGTTACTTCATTAAAAACAAAAAGGCAAATTAATGCACATATTTGTAATGAATAATAGTGATATTTGCATAAAGTAGGGATTAAATTTGTTAAATACTTAGATTTGCATAATAATGAGTCTGACTTTCTTTTATTGAAAGTTTTAACAATAAAATGTCTTTGGGTTCTCAAATTTGATAATGGTTCATTTTGACAAAAGATTTGCAGGTTTTAACACATTCCAAAGCAATCTTTAAGTTGTTTACCCTCTGTCCTTATGCAAATGAAAATTTCTCATTTAAATATAACTGCAGAGCAGCTCTGTCTACACTGTATATGCATTTGTATATGCAAGAACTACATGAAAACCTTCACTCTAGTCTGATTTGATGCATTCTCTGCCCAAAGCGTTTCCAAATTTTCATTGCTAATAATAGCATCTTTTCACAGAAATTTCCTGCTGATTGTTTTGTAAAAGAATTTTTGCTAAATTTCCTTTTTCGGTATTTTGGAAAAGATTTGTAGGTGTAGCATTTTCCCAAACCTTCCTTTCTCTTTTACAAAGGGGTGAATATTTCCAATTTACAACATGACACTTTTGTTTGTAGAAGCATCTATGGTTTTAATCATGAATTGAACACTCAACTTGAGGAACACTGAGAGCATATTAATGTTGAGTCCATAGAATAATCTTATTCTTGTCTTGCATATTACAATATTGGAAGAAGTTTCATGGCCATTCAAAAACAATGTTTGAATTAATATACCATTTCTCTTCCAGCCAAGCTTATTTGTGTGTTTAGTTATGTTATATGGTAGTAAGGAGACATAAGGTACTAAAGAGACATAAGGTACTAAGGAGACATAAGGTACTAAGGAGACATAAGGTACTAAGGAGATATAAGGTACTAAGGAGACATAAGGTACTAAGGAGACATAAAGTACTAAAGAGACATAATGTACTAAGGAGACATAAGGTACTAAGGAGACATAATGTACTAAGGAGACAAGGGACTAAGGAGACAAGGTACTAAGGAGACATAGGGTACTAAGGAGACAAAAGGTACTAAGGAGACATGGTACTAAGGAGACATATGGTACTAAGGAGACAAGGTACTAAGGAGACATAATGTACTGAGGAGACATAAGGTACTAAGGAGACATAAGGTAATAAGGTACTAAGGAGACACTGTGAAGAGACAAGGTCTTGTTTTTTCTTCGATCGATATGATAGACATAATAATTATGTCATACGAAGAAATTTTACATTGTACAAAGCAATTTAGCATGTTTTTGAATTTTTTAAAACATAAATGGGAGTTGCCATTTTGTTCATACGTCCTCTGAAAATTGATGTCACACACCCAATACAGATGAGTATATTAATGTATTTCTTTATAATCTATTTTAAATTTTCTACTTCTAAGAAATAATTGTGCCTTTGCATGGGTCTACTGATATTTATTTGTATATGATATTAATTTTTAAAGCATTTTGGAAAGAAAATTTTAAAGAGAACTCTAAAGAAATACATTATGTGTGCTTAGCACATATGGGGCAAATTATGTCATTGGCATGATTCCTAAAAAATGAGACAAAATGTCAGCATCTATGTTACAACTTCAAACTTGAATAAATTGAGTATAGAATAAGATTTTGTGATGAGGTTTTTAGCAGTTGGTTTATTTTTAAGTCATCATATCAAGGTAGAATACTGAACTTATGTCTCCTTTAAATAGATTCTTTGAATGGGTCAGCATGGCACTAAGATAGCTGAGTGTGAGGTGTAGTGTTTTCTAGTGGAATTCTCAGTAATTTAAAGGGAACAAAAACACAATGCCCTTCAGTCTTGGGTTGAATGCTCCTTCAATTTTCCCAAACTTGAAAATCTTAATTGAAGATACAAAATTTCAAGTAGCATTAAAGGAGTGCAATAGCCCAGTGGTTAGGGCATTGGTTTTGTACTCAAAAAGTTACTAGGATCGAATCTCAGCCAGGGTGCTGTTCTGTGTCCTGCAGCAGGATACTTGATCCCATTTGTTTCAATTCACTCAGCTGTAAAGTAGTACCAGTTTTGGTTGGGAGTAAACCTGCCATGGACTGGTGCCCCATCCAGGGGGAGTCTAAGTACTCTAATCCACTTAGCACCATGGAAACCGGGTATAAGCACTAGCTTATGAGCCCTTGAGGCTTACTATGATTTAACATTGTTTTCCCTTTTATATTTTTGCTGATTTTGTTTCCTTGTTGTCAGTCTTTGTGAAATGATATTTTTTAGTAACAGTTAAAACATTTTGTCAGCTTGGTAAGCTTATATGGGCAATTGTGGTCTGAAAGTTCTGAGTATTCTTAATCTGTCTCTTGTTTTTTTGGTATGTAATTTACAAGCTAATTTATATTCACCCATTTGTTTTAAAGAGTTATTTTGTTCTTTAGTATTTTATAGATTGTATTACAAGCAGTGAGTGTGGAGGCCATAGATAGATCAAACTTTAAACAATTTGTAAAAATAGTAGTGAGTGTGGAGGCCATAGATAGATCAAACTTTAAACAATTTGTAAAAACGGTTTCAGTATTAAAGCTTGTTTAATAATGCCCTCAAAAAGGGTACCAAAGTGCTAAAAAGTTAGGGATTTGTAAGGCCCCAGTCTTATGTTACCTGGCAGAGTACCATCAAGCTGGATGATAATCTTAACAAAATTCTGATAAGAATTATGAATACAAAGTTTTCAGACCTTGATGTGAGATTTTTGTTCAATATAAAAGTAAAAACATTTTTTAACCCCTTTGGCTAATTTTTGTCATGATATGCTGCATGAATTGTTTGGAAATAATAGAAATGGGAAATCTTTTAAGCATAGGAATATATCAAGAATATATACTGCGTTGGAATTTAAAGGTGTTTTGCTTTGAGATGAAGGTGGCTGCTGTTATGACAAAGAATTGGAATGTTTGTGATCTACCATGACATTAATAATCAGAATGTTGATGTACTGGTAAACTGATTTTGAAATGAAGGTTGGCATTGTTGCATGGTTATGGGTTTAGAGTTTGGATGTAGAATGCATGGTAGATTGATTCCCAAATTAATCATATTTTATTTTTAAAAATGGTATATTATACTATATTGTGGTTTTGATAACCATTTGTGCTTTAAAACAGAAATGTCTGAAAAGGTTAAGCAAATATTTGTTAGACTGTTCTTGAAATTAGGAAAAATTCACATTGAATACATTAGACCGTTACTTAAATGGGAGAACAAGTTTACATTGAATATATCTGACAAATTTTTTCCTTAAATCGTATCACACCAGTCCTTCAATTGGTACTTGTCCCAGCCTTGGTATTTACAAAAACCAGTCTGCTTTTGCAGACTGGTTCACTGTATTTTACCAGAAATTTAAAGCTTTCAAATAGACTGTTTTTGCTTCCGATGCAATAATATCAGGAACCTATGGGTCTGTGTGTATGTATGTATGTAAGTTCAGGTGTGTATGTATGTGTGTATGTATGCGTATATGTAGATATGTATGTATTTGTGACAGCCAGCTCATAAATGCGATATCTCAAGAACGGTACACTAGATTAATGTCATATGTGGTACCCATATAGCTCTTCACTCAACTGCAATGAGAGCGATGTGACTTCTGTTTCTCTTCTCTCAAACTATTTTGTTCCGTTTCGCTTCACTTTGCACCTTTAATGTTGTTTTATATCTCCATTTTTCGGATTTTTCTCTGTGGATGGGCTTCTGTTTTCGGTGAGATTGTTTCTTTTATATTTTCCCCTCTGTTCTGACCAGACTTTCGCGCCTTTCGTTTCTAGTACAGCGGTTTTCATATAGTAGTTCCGCGATTTTTTTCTAGTTGCCCCAGGTTTCTCGGCCCTTGTTTTATTTCTTTTTTTTGATGATGACGAAACGCTTCTGCCTTGACCTTGATCTTGACCCTCCCTTCCCTCCCCGTGACCCACCTACTACCTCTATTGACCATTATTCAGCCCCAATCCTTAAAATTCTGATAATACAGGCCACCAATAAAGAAGGTATTTAAAAAAAAGTTTTCCCTTTCTTAATACACAAGGCACTTTAAGGCCTTGTTGGTACCTTCCCCAAAGTCTCCACCCTCAGATCCGGCGATCTCCTGGTGCACTGCACCAGGGACACTCAAGCCACCACCCTTCTCACCACCAAAACCCTAGCCAATACGGGTTTGATGTAGCGTCACCCCCACACCATTCCCTAAACTACAGCAAAGGTGTGGTCAGATCCAGAGACCTAGCCTACCTGACTGATGAAGACCTCGTAAAAGAACTAACAAATCAAAAGGTAACTGAAGCCTGTCGTCTCGTCCTTAAGAGAGATGGTGCCGAAACACCTACAAATACCATCTTCCTAACGTTTTCCACACCAACTCTCCCTTCCCACATCACAGCAGGCTACCCGAGAATCCCAGTCACCCCTTATATTCCGAACCCCCTCGGTTGTCATAATTGCCAGAGGTATAGCCATTGAAAAAACTCCTGCCGCAGCCAAGCGCGCTGTGGCAACTGTGGAGCCCTGGACCACGGCAGCACCTCCTGCACCAGCACCCCACACTGCACAAATTGCGACGGTATTCATCCAGCTAACCATCCCTTCTTCTCCCAAGAAAAACAAATTACGAAATTAAAAATCCTTAATCCCAACAGCACATACCCGGAAGCCAGGAAGCAATTTCTCGCTTCACTCCATGCCAAACCATCCTATTGAGCGCAGTCTCCTCCAACACCAATATTGCCCCCTTCTTACATAACTAAAACTGACTCACATACCCAAACAGACCTCACCTGGTTCTTCTTACCCAGTCCTAAGCCCATCACCATTGCCAATAAACAAACCTCACCCATTACCCAAATGACCTCCACCACCACTACTTCTCCCCCTAACCTTCCTTCCTCCTCTAAGACTCCCGCCATCCCCTACGCCAACACCTCTAATGCCATCAAACATCAAAGACGCTGGCTGCACCTCAAAGGGCCCAGATAACATCCCAGACCAGTTCCTGAAACACCTCCCCATCAAGGCCACCACTACCCTACTCACCATCCTCAACCACATTTGGTCCTCACACTTCTTTCCTCCTATCTGGAGGACATCTATTGTCACCCCCGTCCTTAAACCGGGGAAGGACAGTACCGACCCCTCCAGCTACCGCCTCATCGCCCTCACTTGCTGTCTCTGTAAAATTATGGAAAGGATCATTAATCAGAGACTAAACTGGTTCCTTGAGACCTACAGAATCCTCTCCCCTCACCAAAGCGGCTTCCGGAAACGTCGCAATACCCTAGAACAGTCAATTACGCTCGACACCACTATCTGGGAATCTTTTGCAAAAAAGGAACACCTCATTGCCATTTTTTCCGACTTCGAAAAAGCTCTCGACACTACTTGGAAATACGGCATTATCCGCAAACTTCACACCATCGGCCTCAGAGGCCGTCTCCCCATCTTTATTCAAAACTTCCTCACACCCAGGCAGTTCCAAGTTCGTATTGGCCACACCCTCTCCAACCCCTACCCTCAAGAAGAAGGCGTCCCCTCAAGGCAGCATCCTCTCTCCCACTCTCTTCAACCTGAGCATTAATGACATCGCGGACAACCTTGGCTCCAACATCAAACGTACCCTCTACGTGGAAGATTTCACCATCTTCTACTCCCTCCCCTAGCTTTCCTCTTGTTGAAAATAGACTCCAACTCAGCCTTAACCATCTGCAAGTCTGGTGCAACAATAACAGTTTTAAATTCTCCAAAGACAAGACAGTCTGCATGCACTTCTGCCATTTCAAAAAACCCCACCCCAACCCGAACCTCGTGCTCAATGGCAATCGCATCCCTATAGTTGAACACACGAAGTTCCTGGGTTTAAGTCTAGACCCCAAGCTCTCCTACAAGCAACACATCACCAAGCTGAAACTAAAATGCAACAGCTCCCTCAACTTTCTCCGCCTCCTCTCCAACACCACTTGGGGTGCAAACCGCCATGCTCTCCTCAAAATCTTCAGGCTTACCATTCGTGCCAAGCTTGACTACGGCAATATTGTCTACTGTGTCGCACACAACTCATACCTCAACCACATCAACACCATCCAAAATGAAGCCCTCAGGCTTTGTCTAGGTGCCTACAGGACCTCCCCAACCACCAGCCTTAATGTTGAAGCCAATGAACCCCCCTTTCTAGTTAGATGTAGAAAGCTTAGCCTCTCCTATACTTTTAGGGTCCTCACCAACACCCAGAACCCTGTTTACAACCTCATTAGGTACCCCAATTTCTCCACCCTCTTTGATAGGACTAAAACCTAATCCCTTCCCTTCAGCTTACGCATCAAATCAGACCTCTTCCATTTTGGCATCAACCCCACTGCTCTCGGCACCTTCTCCTGGCCCACTTTTCCTCCTTGGGCTACCCCCCTCCCTTCTGTTCACCTGGGCCTCTCCACTCGTCACAAAACTCAAACCCACCCTAACCTCTCTATCAATCTCCACAACCAAATCAAAGACCAACTCTCAAATTACACCTCCATCTATACTGATGGCTCCAAGGAAGGCAACAAGACAGCTGCTGCTGCCGTCATCCAAGACATCGCCCTCAGTAGCAGACTTCCCGACTAGTCCATCTTTTCAGCCGAGGCAAAGGCCATCCGCCTCGACCTCAACTTTATTGAGTACTCTCCGCTCAACCACTTTGCCATTTTCTCTGACTCAAAGGCTGTTCTTACTTCTTTGCTCAATCTTAAATGGAATAACTTCCATCCCACCTCCTCCTCCGGAAACTCCTTTCGCCCACCATCTGCAGGAAAAGTGTTCTTTTCTGGATACCCAGCCATGTTGGCATTCCTGGCAATGACAGAGCTGATGCAGCCGCTAAGCTTGTCCTCAACCTCCCCCCTACCCCTTTTCCCAAATTTCTCTTTGACATCAAACCGCTTATCGCTTCCCTTGTCCGTGACCGCTGGCAAACCTCATGGAACTCCCAATTTGATAACAAACTGCACGTCATCTAGCCCATCATTCCGATCAAACCCACCATCAACAACTTCTCTGGTATCGACAACGTTCATATTACCTGTCCAAGAACAGGTCACACTCACCTCACTCACACCCACCTCACTCACACCCACCTCACTCACACCCACCTCACTCACACCCACCTCACTCACACCCACCTCACTCACACCCACCTCACTCACACCCACCTCACTCACACCCACCTCACTCACACCCACCTCACACACCCACCTCACCACACCCACCTCCACACCCACCTCACTCACACCCACCTCACTCACACCCACCTCACCACACCCACCTCACTCACACCCACCTCACTCACACCCACCTCACTCACACCCACCTCACACCCACCTCACACACCCACCTCACTCACACCCACCTCACTCACACCCACCTCACCACACCCACCTCACTCACACCCACCTCACTCACACCCACCTCACTCACACCCACCTCACTCACACCCACCTCACTCACACCCACCTCACTCACACCCACCTCACTCACACCCACCTCACTCACTCCCACCTCCTTATTGGCTCCCCCCAACCCCTCTGCAACAATTGCCATTGCACCTTCACAATCCATCACGTTCTCCTTGCTTGCCCCTGTACAACCTTCCCAGAGCTTCCCCCGCTCCCCACTACTCAATTGCTAAGTTCTTCCAGAAAAACCCTCCGGATAAAATTATCTCCTTCCTTCATTATGCTTCCCTTTACAACCATGTTTAATTCTCCTCTTCCACCCCCTCTCTCTACTTTGTTTTTCTTTAAACCATGCACCTCTTTTCTCGATCCCAGCTTTCTGACTTTTTGTTCTTGAGTTTCTCTCATTCTCCCCCTGTTTCCTTTCCTTTCTACCTCTAGAATGATCTGACCTCTCAGGCACAATTTCACCCTCATTGATGGGTGCCGTTAAGCCCTCATCAAACAAACCAGATGGCTCATGGTACATATATGTGCCCTATTGTTAGTGCCGTTGCTAATAGTATAAGGAACCTAGGCAGTCATGCTGGCGTTTGTATGTGGGTGTATGTATGTGTGTCTGTGACAGCAAGCTTGTAAGCACGATATCTCAAGAACAATACACAATTAATGAGTTAGGCGGGATTAATGTGAAAATCTTGAAATGCTCATATTTTAAAAACCAAATGTATTTTTTGTTACATATTTGGTATAATTATGTTGCTAGCTAGTGTGTATGTGTTCATGGTATAAAAACATTCAATTTCATATATGCATGCATAGCAGGGCTTAATATGAATTTGCTGAATAGAGCTGGTAAACATGATATCTAAAGAACAATAATCTGGAATCATGTCATTTGTGGTACACAAATATCCCATGTGTCCTATTGGTTTTGGTGATGATGTTATGATAGCAATTAGTAGGTGGGGCTTAATGTAAAAATCATCGAATGCTCATATTTTAACAACTTCATGTTTGTTTTGATTCATACTTGGTATATTTATATTTTTAGCCAGTGTATACATATTCATGGTATAAACTAGTTGAATATCATTATATAGTGGGCAGGAATTAATTGGTTTTGCTGAAAAGAGCTTGTAAATACAGAAACTCAAGGACAATACAATGGATAAGGTCATATGTGGTACACAGATAACCCATTGTCTGCTTGTGTGCCCTATTGTATTTGGTGGTGATGTCATGCACATTGCTTAAAGTGGGGAGAAGGTTTAATATAAAATTTAAAAAAAACTTTAAAAAGTGTTGTCAACAGGTATTTCATTCATGTATCATGTACATGGTGGGCAATGGCTTTTGAATTTAGGTTATTATGCATAATATGCAATGCCAGTTAGTATAAACTAACCAACAATGAAAGAATGCATAGGAGCCACTAAACATTTTTGTTTTCTGGTTTGTAATGGTGATGTCATGCATATTAATGAATAGGCGGGGCTTAATGTAAAAATCTGCAAATGCTTATTTTTACAATAACATGTCTGTTTTGTTTCACATTTGGTACAATTATGATGTTAGCTGGGGTGTACATGTTCATTGTGCAAAAATGTTGAATTTCATTAATATGCATAGTGGGCAGGGCTTAATTTGATTTTGCTGAAAAGAGCTTGTAAACATGGTATTTCAAGAACGGTAAACTGGATTCTTGTCATATTTAATTTTGGTAGGAATTACTTAATCATATGTGAATTTGCTTAATGATATAAATACCATATCTCATGAAATGTATATCGGATTTCTGCCATGTGTGGTACACTGATGGGTTATGATCACTACATTTCTTCTAATGTTGTGGTAGTAATGTCATGAATATTAATGAGTATTAATGAGACTTACTGAAAAATTCTTAAAATAGGATGAATGAGCAACCATTTTTGCACCATACTTAACTATGATAATGTTGTTAGTTATTTTATTGATCTGCATTGTGGGTGTGGCTTATGAATGAATATCATGGAACAAATATTTCATGATGTGCAATAACATGACAGTTGATACAAAACTTACAAATCAATCAGCATATGAAAAAAGCAACGGAACCACACAACCTTTTCGTTCTGGTTATTAAAGTGTTTTTATAAACAAATATATATGTTAATCATTATACTCTTGAAAGACACTTTCATCTGTTTATAAATGAAGGGTAATAGCTAGAAGTGTCATTAAATATTTGGCCATAAAAAAGTTTCGATTTTTCATCCATATCAAATAAAGTAATCAACAATTTCTGACTTCCTTTGTAAAATCTACATTTCCTATCATAACTCTTAAAATTGAAAGACAGTTCTTTTTTCACGTCCACCTATCTTTGAGACTTGTCTCCTATTTTGTAAGTTCCCTTATGCAATTTTTCATTCGAATTTTCTTCATTGACCAGTAGTATTCATTCCAAAAATACAATAGCATAGCATAAAATATAGAACATCATCTTTGTGATATCTTTTTATTCAATTTTGAATGTACTTTTTTACTTTAATAACAGGGCGAGTGGTTCTTCTACGGATGCACAGTCTCCAAGTGATATATCAAGGCTTTTAGAGGGAGGAAACAAAAGGTAAGTATATCAGATAGCCAAGAAACATTTTCAAGCATATTCTGCAATATGTTCATTTAATGAGCACTCGACCAGAAACTGAGAGCATTATTTCCTCGTAATTCATTCAAATTTTGGAACATCAGATTCCTCAACTTCATCCATACATTTTGAGTGCCCACTGCTCTGAGTAATTATTTGGTATTCATACTGCATGATTACAATTGATATGAATATTCTTATGAAAGATTATCTGCACCGACACTTGCACGAATCGTATTACAATACTCCAGGGTCCCCAGGATATTCTGCCCTCCCTATTTAGTCGAGTGCTCTGAAAATGAAGCTTTCATATCATGGGAGCATGGAGTAAGAATTACTTATCTAAGAAACAGACACACTATGATACATACATAGTGGATATATTACTAGGGTACCTTGGAAGATGTGATAGTCATAACAAACAGAATGAAACGGAACTCGTTGATGAGGCAACAAACAATAAGCAACACTTTGGGTTCTGATGCTGCACCTATGCAGTCATGCTGGCGTGTGGTGTGTGTGTGTCTGTAACAGCAAGCTCGTAAGCACGATATCTCATTAACGATACACTGGATTCATGTCATATGTGGTACACAGATAGCCCATTGTCTGTAGATGTGCCCTATTGATTTTGACAGTGATGTCATGCATATTAATGATTAGGTGGTCTTAATGTAAAAATCTTCAAATACTCACATTTTAACAATAGCCTGTCTGTTTTGTTTAGTATGTAGTTTAATTATGATGTTAGCTGGTGTGTACATGTTCACGGTGTTGAAATGTTGAATTACATTAATATGCATAGTGGGCGGGTTTAATAGGATTTTGCCGAAAAGAGCTTGTAAGCACGGTATCTCAAGAAGTGTAAACTGGATTTATGTTATATTCGGTACACAGGTAACCTTTGGTCTGTAGATGTACCTTGTTGGTTTTGGTGGTAATATCATGCATATTAATGAGTAAGTGGGCTTAATATAAAAGTCTTGAAATGCTCTTGATTATTTTCATAATCACACGTTTGTTTTGTTTCATATTTGTTATACTAATGATTTAATTAGTGTGAACATGTTCATTGTATAAAAACATTGACTTTCCTTGATATGCGCAGTGGACAGTGTTTAATAATTTTTTGCAAGCAAAACGCTTATAAACACTGTATCTCAACAACCATGAACTGGATTAATGTCATGTGTGGTACACAGATAGCCCGTGGTCTGCAGATGTGCCCTATTGTTTTTGGTGGTGATGTCATGCAAATTAATAAGTGGGCAGGGCTTAAAGCGACAATTTTGGAAATGTGATAAATGAGCAATGTATGTTTGTTTTGCATTATACTGGACATGATAATGTTGGTTATTGTGTAAATGCTTATGTTATCAACAGATATCATTAATATGCATGGTAGGCGGTGCTTAATGTGAAAGTGCTAGATGATGTAAACGCCATATCTCATGAATGGTATATTGTATTTAGGCCATAAGTGGTACACAGATAGGTTATGGTTTATACATTTGTTCTAATGCTGTGATAGTGATGTCATGAATATTAATGAGTAGGCGGGGCTTACTAACAAATTTGTGAAATAATATAAATGAGCAACCATTTTTGCATCATACTTGCGATGATAATGTTAATTATGTGTAAATGCTAAAAGTTGATTATTGTGTAAATGCTAATGTAAATGCTAATATGGAACAAATATTGCATTCCTGATGGGCAATGACATGACTGAATACAAAACTTGCAAATCATTCAGCATAGGAACAAAATGCATCGGTACCACAAAACCTTTTGGTTTTGGTTATGTCATAGGAGGTATTTTTTCTTTCAATGTAATCCCAAAGTTCTTTGAGATAAGCACTACCAAACTACTGTAGGTCCATCATGGTCTACTGAATTGCTTGCCAAACAAAAATGGATGTGTTCTTACATTTTAAGCTTGAAACTTACATTGAAGCGTAGTACACACATTGGTCCTAACATTATTGGTGATGTTAACATTTATTGTCTGATGGTTCTGTGTGATTATATCTTTATTTGAGCCCTTTTGATTTAAAGCTTTGTCTTTGTGCAAAATGCTAACTTCCAAGTGGCTAATGATTGTGTTATGTAGTTCATAATTTGTTTGAATGTTTTTCATCTCTGTGACTGGCAGTTATCTGTGAGAAAAAAGTGCATTTCAAACCTTTAGAAAATAATATCTTATGTTGATTTTGAGATAAATTCACTAAGAGTTTAAGATAAATGTGCAACAAATATGTGACCATTAGATTAGACCTAAGTTTATGTTAGGTCCCACAAAAATTATTCAAGAATCAAAACTTCTTGGAATGTGCGTTAAGCATTTATTATGAATGCATAACAAAAATGAAGCAAAGTTTGTAAAAATGTCTTATGGAAATTTCTTGTAAACTTATTGTGACTTGATGTGATTTATGATATTCTGGGAATATGATTAGATTGAATAGGGTATGTGCATGTGGAGTCATATGTGTTGAGCTGGACAGCGGCCACAGATTGGTCCAGAAGCAAATCAGCAATAAGATTTTGCTTCATGCCCATTGTACAACAAATATTCCATGTACACAAACGCCACTCTATGAAATAAGAGTGACTCTTTGGGAAAGGATATGACACTATGAAATGGGAGTGACTCTTTGGGAGAGCATGTGACACTATGAACTGAGTGACTATTTGAGAAAGAATATGACACTCTATGAAATGGAGTGACTCTTTGGGAGAGCATATGACACTATGAATTGAGTGACTATTTGAGAAAGAATATGACACTATGAAATGGAGTGAGTCTTTGGGAAAAGATATGACACTTTGAAATGGGGTGACTCATTGGGAAAGCACATGACACTTTGAAATGGAGTGACTCTTGGGAAAGCATATGGCACTATGAAATAGAGTGCTTTTTTTGGGAAAGATTATGACACAATTGAAAGGAGTGACACTTTGGGAAAACAAATGACTCTCTATGAAAAGAAGAACCTTTGCATGTTATCAAGTAGTGTAACCACTATTGTTTCTTTATATGGAATGCATATGTTAACCACAGGAGTATTCCTTCGAAACTGCTAAAGTATTGTAGCTTCAGCTTGCAATGATCACAAAATGTGTGTGGAAAAGACTAATTTATTTTTTGAAAGAAAAACTGCTGCAGTGAAATAACATCTTCTCTTATTTATGCCCACAGAATATTGAAAATTAGTAATATAGAGTGAACGCCATATTAAAACCAGCACAATGTGTGAAAATAAAAATGCTATTTGCAATAATCATAAAAATAAAACCCTGGGAGCAATGGTAAAGCGAATACAACCCTGGGAGCAATGGTAAAACTAATACAACCCTGGGAGCAATGGTAAAACTAATACAACCCTGGGAGCAATGGTAAAACTAATACAACCCTGGGAGCAATGGTAAAGCTAATGCAACCCTGGGAGCAATGGTAAAGCTAATACAACCTTGGGAGCAATGGTAAAGCTAATACAACATACTCTTTTAAGTTTTGTTGCAAACTTTTTTGGGGATTAATTGGATGCAATTTTTGGTAGAAAATCTTGATCAATTCCTATTGGCTCTAATATTTAAATGATGTTAGGGGAGTTTCAAAAAATAAGTTGATAAGAAGGCATCTTCGTAGTTGTTTTTAGCTCAACAAAGTTGAGAATGGGAATTTTATGTTAAATTTCGTCTCCCATTTTAGAAATGTATCTAGTCAGAGGTTTTTGACCAAAGACTTCTGAAATTTGGCAGTCTTGAAGAGCATGAAAATCTGCACACGGTGTATTCAGTTTTTCATTTACTGTTTGCATACCTTAGATAGTGCAATATTTATTTTCATCATTTTCATGAAAATCTGCAGTCAAATCTGGAAAATATGTGCTGATGTCTAAATAATTGCCTACAGCAAAAAAAAGACACCGAGGAGGTACCACTTTGTTACACACTACAGTACAATATCCTCTGTTGTGTGGACAGCATGGGATACTATCCCTATTAATCACCCTCGCTTATCATTTTGCCTGAATGAATTTTCTTCATTGTTATTGTTGCAATGCAAAGCAAGTTTGCAAACTTTTAATGTTTTTTGCAGCTCTCGACTTTCTTCAATGTAAGGTATAGCAAATTACAAAAAAACATTGAATTATGAAACTTTTTTGCTTTGTAAGTTGGAATTCCAAATAAAGTACTGTAATCTTCTGAAAATGTGGCAGACTGAAGCTACTTTTTACTGGTAATGTAGAGGAAGGAGACCCCCCCCCACTTAAAAAAAAACAAATTAAGATGCAACCTAAATAGTAAGGAATATCTTGTTAATTATCTTATGAATGAGGAAAATATTTTTATTTATTAAAATTGTTGCCAGAGAGGCCAAAAATGTACTTTTTTGGATTCCATTGGGAAAGTCCTAGAGTTCTATGGATTTTTCCCTTTGTTAAGGAAAGTAAAGTGCTTTTAGCTAGCAAAAATAAAAACATTCCCAGTTACGTAGTAAGACAAGTATTGTCAGTATGAAAGATTTAAATATTGTTTACTCTGCAAAAGTGTTGCGAGGGGGATGAGGTATACTTCCTGGGAATCCAGGGGACAATCCCCCCAATTTCCAGAGGTTTCTCCTTTTCTGCAGGGAATTGATTATTTTTATTTTTATCTAACACATGTGTAGACAGAGTCAATTGAATATCCAAACAGCTTTGGTTTGATATCAGCTGCCTCCAGCTGAATTGACACATTTTAATGGACAGTAACTTGGGTCTTTTGGTTGGAGGCATGGCCTCATAAAACAGACATGTGTGAAAGCTTTGCTTATTGATCAGTTTTGCCAAGGATGTGTTCGTACATCCTTGGTTTCTCATCATATGATTGGTGCATTTGCAGACAAACTAATTGAAAGAAATGATGTACAATGTTAGAGTATAAGCAATGGGAATATTGCAAAGAACTGAATAAATTGCTTCTTACAAAATATTATTAATCGATGATAGACCATAAGTATATATAATTTTTGATGCAAAACTTGACTTGAAAATGGCAACTCCCCATTTCATTTTCCTTTGATGTCATCTTTACTACTACTTTGAATATTTTTGTGATTAAGTTGAGCTTCAACATCATTGATGTTCTGGTTGTTGAATCTTGTTTGTGTGAATAATCACATCTAAGATCGGTCCATTGTGTTAGAGGAGGTTTATGAATTATGAAGTATACTAACATTAAAAACACCCTGATATTTGGTATTTAGTGTATGTTTGACCTTTATGCATTCTCAGAATGGCCAATTATTGTCTATTTTTAGCTCTTGTCTCTTTGCATAGATTTGTTAATTAGTTACAGTTTGAATGTTTGTGTGCACAGGTCAAGTCTGCTTCTGCAAAAAAAAACTCCACTTTCCCTTAAATTCTTACAACTGTAGAATTTGTTTTTGTCTGATTCTGTGAAAGTTTTTATGGTCCTCAGTTTTCTTGCCTGACAGGTCAAAGTTTTTGACCTCTGCTTTGCTAATTTGCATATCACATGTTGGGTTCTAAAAATAAGCACAAATTGCCAGTTGAAAATTGAAAACAGGGCTAAAATATTTGTTTATGAAGATTCTTTTCTTGTTTTAAAATGAGCAATTTTATTGTTTAGATCAAAATCTTGATTATTTAGGAATGTTGGAGAGTGAAAGACATTTCAGGTAATATTAATCTGATAATGTAACGATTGGGTAGGGTTGTAGAGGAGTCAAACTAACTTATCAATTTATCACAGATTAAATCAAACTGGATATTTAATAGTTTTAATCAAGGAATCATCTCACTTTTAAGTAGATTTCCTGCTGTTGGTCAAACCTGTAGCAGATGTAGCTAAAAAAATATAACAAGATGGCATTTTACTGTGTTGCTGATCGTAGCGCCTCTGCCACATATAATTTGACATGTGACATGTCACAACCCTCTATGACCTTCCACCAACCCACCAAGTACCAACCTAATATCACTTATGGTTTTCCCAGAAAGCGCGACACAAATGTAACTATTTTTTATATCAATTATTTGACCTTTACAGTACATGACCCACCATGTGCAGGACAAAATCACATCACCCCACATCATTCCACCAAGTTTCAAGTTGATAGCTTTCACGGTTTTCTCAGGAGACACGCCACAAACTTATGTATGCTCACACACACACCCACCCATCTACACAAACACCCACCCACTAACACACCCATCCACCCACACCTCCACCCCCACACAAATGTGAGTACAATATTTATCACCATATATACTATATGCTGCGATAAGGTAATAAACTAGCAAACAATAAGGGGAAAATGTGAAAAGAGTAACTTAAAATGTAGCTTTTGGCATTACATTTTTTTCCTTTATTTTTCTTGAATGCTGAGGAAATTAAAAACAAGTGAAGGTCAAGAAGCAGACCCACAATTTATCAAATGGAATTATCAAGCTCTCTGTAAGAAACTGAAAGGTCAAGAAGCAGACCCACAATTTATCAATGGAATTATCAAGCTCTGTAAGAAACTGAAAGGTCAAGAAGCAGACCCACAATTTATCAAATGGAATTATTAAGCTCTCTGTAAGAAAATGAAAGGTCAAGAAGCACACCCACAATTTATCAAATGGAATTATTAAGTTTTCTGTAAGAAAATGAAAGGTCAAGAAGCAGACCCACAATTTATCAATGGAATTATCAAGCTCTCTGTAAGAAACTGAAAGGTCAAGAAGCAGACCCACAATTTATCAATGGAATTATCAAGCTCTGTAAGAAACTGAAAGGTCAAGAAGCAGACCCACAATTTATCAAATGGAATTATTAAGCTCTCTGTAAGAAAATGAAAGGTCAAGAAGCACACCCACAATTTATCAAATGGAATTATTAAGTTTTCTGTAAGAAACTGAAAGGTCAAAAAGCAGACCAACAATTTATCAAATGAGATTATTAAGCTCTCTGTAAGAAACTGAAAGGTCAAGAAGCAGACTCACAATTTATCAAATGGAATTATTAAGCTCTCTGTAAGAAAATGAAAGGTCAAGAAGCACACCCACAATTTATCAAATGGAATTATTAAGTTCTCTGTAAGAAACTGAAAGGTCAAGAAGCAGACCCACAATTTATCAAATGGAATTATTAAGTTCTCTGTAAGAAACCGAAAGGTCAAGAAGTAGACCCATTTTTTATCAAATGGAATTATTAAGTTCTCTGTTAGAAACTGAAAGGTCAAGAAGCAGACCCACAATTTATCAAATGGAATTATTAAGTTCTCTGTAAGAAACTGAAAGGTCCAGAAGCACACTCACAATTTATCAAATGGAATTATTAAGTTCTCTGTAAGAAACTGTTCAACCATAGTAAGGAAGTCAAACTGACAAAGCATCGTTTGAGATTGTGTAGCTACCAAGTGGAAATAAAATGGATGCAATGAACATCTGTACCTACACACTTTACAAGTATAACTCCATACATCACTGGAATTTCCGTACACATATATTGCTTTCTTCTTCATATACGTGTAACGTAATGCATCACATAGCATTTTACGTTATTTTAATATCTTTTATAGAAACAGCTCATTATGCCATCATTTTCAATGTCTGAAACACAAAAAATGAAATTTCAATAATTATGATAACTTAGGTGTCTTCCCTCTCCTGTATCAACATATTTTCCACCTTGGTAAATCTGAAAGCAACTTTCATACCATTTTTGTACTCGGAATTTAAAGCTCTGTTATATCGTTATCAAACCATAATATCAAAGGAAGTTTCCATATGCCTTCAATAAGTGGTTAGTCAATTTCAGTTAGCTTTCTCACAAATTCCAAAACAACTGCAGAAGTAATTAGTGGCTTCAAAGATACCTGGTGATGTATAGGATTTTATGTGGATGGAAAAGGTTGGGAGGTAAACATATTTTTCCCCTCAGGACAATTAAGAGAGAGGGGGAGGGGGGACATGCTTATGGATAACATTCTTCATGGTGTATAAGCAGGGTTCTTGTACCTTGTGTAAAGTGCCTGGCATGCGCTTGTTGGACTGGTGACATAATTAGTGCATTTGACTGTTTAGAAACTTTGCCTTTTATTGTAAGTATATAGATCCTGCTTTTGTCTGCTGTATAGATGGTGTATGTTTCTTGAACACTCACATTTTTGCATCTTTCAGGGGTATTTGTGTACGAACGTTGTATGCTTGCGATGCTGACAACGAGTCTGAACTCTCTTTCCAACCCAACCAAATCATCGTAAATGGTCAGTCATGCCTTGCTTGCTTTTTCTTCTTATAAAGTATACTTTTTATTCGTTAGTTGCATCAGTTATGCCATAATGGTATTCTATATTCTGTTAGGTTTGTAGTGGTTAGTCTATTAGTATTTTGTTTGTAGATGCTATATGTATCCTTGTGTAAATATTCTTGTAATCTATTTTAATTATTTTACCGCTTTTTAAATTTTGCTTTGCATATATACTGCAAGGAATGAATACAAATTTGGCATGAATGGTAGTTAGACAAGTTCATTTTTCCTTCAATGTCTATTTACTTTCTATTACAGAATAAAAAGCATGTTTTTAAAGCATTGTTACATAAAGCATTTTCTTTTAAAAATAAAATTTACATATTTGTGTACCCCCAAAAAAGCTTTAATTGTTATTTTTGGCAAAACAATGTTTATCCTTGTTTTTGAAAACTGAAGGTGCTGGAAGTATTTGAGAAAGGTATAGAAATTTATCTTTGATAACTTAACCCTGAAGTACACTAAGATGAAAGTAAAGAAATGACGATGAAAACTTTCCTTTAGATGATACTACTTGTCCCCCTCATCCCCACTACTTATATTTTGGTATATAGTGACTATCAGTGCCATGAAATATTCAACTTGTTGTCATTTGTGGTTACTTTGAATTAAATGTTGGTATACTAATGTATAATCACTGACTGATTTTAATCCTGTCTGTAATATTATTTGAAAGTAATTGATCAGATTTTGACTTGATCTTGTGTAATAAAAAGGTGTGTTAAGTCACTCCTTGTGACCTGGAATACATGTAGATCAGAAAGCATATCTTCCAATAATAATATGAAAGAATGCATCATTATGCAATACTGTAGGAGCAATGCACAGCATGGAGTAATGCAGCATGTAAGAGCAATGGGTTCACGTACAAGCAGTGCATAATCTGTGAGTCAAGATACGTTAATCAGCAACCGCTCTCATTTTCAAATGTTATATATTGTTGAATAATTCTGTCAATGTTATCATATAAAGCATTTTAATGATGTTCTTAGCATACTGTTACAGTTTCTGTTCACATTAATGTTTACGTTAGCTGCACTCTGCTCTCATTTATTTTTCTCTTCATTTTGATAGTCCGCAGCTCAAAAGAGAGGGGATGGCTTCTGGGAACACTAAACGGAAAGACAGGACTAGTACCCGAGAACTACGTTGAACCGTTAACGTGATGATGGATGTGATTTAGGTGTTTTTGTTGTATATCAAATGATAGTAAATTTGTGTATATGCCACGATGATATGAATGTATCCGAGTATTCTGGCATTACTTTCTGATGAAAGGTTCAGCTGAAGTTTGTACAGATGTCAAGATCACTTTGAGAAAGAATGAATCATTTTCATTAGCTGCGGGTCATTTTGTGTGTATATTTAAAATGTCATATTCAGTAAGGTTGAATTGAAGAATGTCATTAAAGGCTTGCTTTTTGTGCAAGATTGTATTAAACATAGTTTTGAATATAAGTTGTTTTGGTAAGTAGTTTTTATTTATGCTTCCTCTATGCAAGATAGAAAGTGTGATTACTCTTATGCTTCTACTCCCTTTGTGTGATTACTCTTATGCTTCTACTCCCTTAGTGTGATAACTCTTATGCTTCTACTCCCTTAGTGTGATTACTCTTATGCTTCTACTTCCTTAGTGTGATTACTCTCATGCCTCTACTTCCTTAGTGTGATTACTCTTATGCTTCTGCTCCCTTTGTGTGATTACTCTTATGCTTCTACTCCCCTAGTGTGATTACTCTTATGCTTCTACTTCCTTAGTGTGATTACTCTCATGCCTATACTTCCTTAGTGTGATTACTCTTATGCTTCTGCTCCCTTTGTGTGATTACTCTTATGCTTCTACTTCCTTAGTGTGATTACTCTTATGCTTCTACTCCCCTAGTGTGATTACTCTTATGCTTCTACTCCCTTTGTGTGATTACTCTTATGCTTCTACTTCCTTAGTGTGATTACTCTTATGCTTCTACTTCCTTAGTGTGATTACTCTCATGCCTCTACTTCCTTAGTGTGATTACTCTTATGCTTCTGCTCCCTTTGTGTGATTACTCTTATGCTTCTACTCCCCTAGTGTGATTACTCTTATGCTTCTACTCCCTTTGTGTGATTACTCTTATGCTTCTACTCCCTTAGTGTGATAACTCTCATGCCTCTACTCCCCTAGTGTAGTTACTCTTATGCTTCTACTCCCTTTGTGTGATTACTCTTATGCTTCTACTCCCTTAGTGTGATTACTCTTATGCTTCTACTTCCTTAGTGTGATTACTCTTATGCTTCTACTCCCCTAGTGTGATTACTCTTATGCTTCTACTCCCTTTGTGTGATTACTCTTATGCTTCTACTTCCTTAGTGTGATTACTCTTATGCTTCTACTTCCTTAGTGTGATTACTCTCATGCCTCTACTTCCTTAGTGTGATTACTCTTATGCTTCTGCTCCCTTTGTGTGATTACTCTTATGCTTCTACTTCCCTAGTGTGATTACTCTTATGCTTCTACTCCCTTTGTGTGATTACTCTCATGCCTCTACTTCCTTAGTGTGATTACTCTTATGCTTCTACTTCCTTAGTGTGATTACTCTCATGCCTCTACTTCCTTAGTGTGATTACTCTTATGCTTCTACTTCCTTAGTGTGATTACTCTCATGCCTCTACTTCCTTAGTGTGATTACTCTTATGCTTCTACTTCCTTAGTGTGATTACTCTTATGCTTCTACTCCCCTAGTGTGATTACTCTTATGCTTCTGCTCCCTTTGTGTGATTACTCTTATGCTTCTACTCCCCTAGTGTGATTACTCTTATGCTTCTACTCCCCTAGTGTGATTACTCTTATGCTTCTACTCCCTTTGTGTGATTACTCTTATGCTTCTACTTCCTTAGTGTGATTACTCTTATGCTTCTACTTCCTTAGTGTGATTACTCTCATGCCTCTACTTCCTTAGTGTGATTACTCTTATGCTTCTACTCCCCTAGTGTGATTACTCTTATGCTTCTACTCCCTTTGTGTGATTACTCTTATGCTTCTACTCCCCTAGTGTGATTACTCTTATGCTTCTACTTCCTTAGTGTGATTACTCTCATGCCTCTACTTCCTTAGTGTGATTACTCTTATGCTTCTGCTCCTTTTGTGTGATTACTCTTATGCTTCTACTCCCTTAGTGTATTACTCTTATGCTTCTACTCCCTAGTGTGATTACTCTTATGCTTCTACTTCCTTAGTGTGATTACTCTTATGCTTCTACTTCCTTAGTGTAGTTACTCTTATGCTTCTACTCCCTTAGTGTGATTACTCTTATGCTTCTACTCCCTTAGTGTGATTACTCTTATGCTTCTACTCCCTTAGTGTAATTACTCTTATGCCTCTACTCCCCTAGTGTGATTACTCTTATGCTTCTACTTCCTTAGTGTGATTACTCTTATGCTTCTGCTCCCTTAGTGTGATTACTCTTATGCCTATACTTCCTTAGTGTGATTACTCTCATGCTTATACTCCCTTAGTGTGATTACTCTCATGCTTATACTTGTTATATGTGGTAGGGAAAATACGCTACAAAATACAATTTGATTTGCCAGGGCATCAAAATTGTTCTAATTAATTACCGGCCTGAAGTGAATGAACAACACAAACTCAGTGTGTGTTTTTTTTTTGCCGTGCCAGCAACTTGTGTGTACATAAAATTATGTGTGCAGGGAGGGCTAGTAGGTCTGATATTACGCTAGTGGAAACAAGGATTAATACATTTAACCTAAGCTGACAAACATGTACAATTTTGAATCCTTCTTTTCTGTATCTGTATGGGAGTTTTTCAATCTTCTTATAGGATTTATGATTGGAAACACCCTTCAATTTAACTCTTCCCTATCAATCTGTTTTGATAACTTAAGTTTTGAAAGTGGGCAGCATTTTAGTCTGAAAGTTTTTTTTCATTCAGCATCAAGCATTTAAAATTTTTAGGCAGTAAGGTATTTGCTCTAAAGGTGACAGTGAGATGCTTCATAGGTGACAGTGAGATGCTTCATAGGTGACGGTGAGATGCTTCATAGGTGACAGTGAGATGCTTCATAGGTGACAGTGAGATGCTTCATAGGTGACAGTGAGATGCTTCATAGGTGACAGCGAGATGCTTCATAGGTGACAGTGAGATGCTTCATAGGTGACAGTGAGATGCTTTAGAGGGGACAGTGAGATGCTTTAGAGGTGACAGTGAGATGCTTTAGAGGTGACAGTGAGATGCCTCAGGGGTAATTTCTCAATAACAAGAGAATCAAAAATTACACCTGTGTTTTTTCCTTCAAAATTCACATGACATAGCACAAAACATGCTCTCAATTTTCAATTGAAATTCATTTCAAAAGTCAGATTTCATTAAACATTTTAACATTTTCTCAGTCAAAAAGTTATTACATTTTTAAAGTAAAGCTGTTATCTGCTGAAAGGTGCATCTTATAACAATTCATTTCTCTTAATTCAAAAGTGTTTATTTGTAAGAAATATGTTTTTCCATGTTGGTCATTATTTCGTTTCTTGTGCTTGTCCAAAGATATGCAACTTGGATTTTTTCTACCTTTTTTTATTTTTTTATTTTGGGTGGCTAAATGAATAACTGTTGCGGTTTAATTATGGGATGTATGGAGCTTCTGAATTTCTCTTATTGCCAATTATATAAAAAATTGGAGGAAAGAAATCAGCCAATTTTCCAGTCAATTCGTCAAATTTTCAAAGAATAAAATCCCCTTATTTTAGACCCTTTAGAAAACAGGTGAAAAGAGATCAGCCCAAACAATTTTGGGAAAAAGTTTCAAAGTGAGTTTAGCCCCTCCCCCTCCCAAGAAGAGATAAGTCCCATAAGCATATGATTGGATAATCTTATTGGGTCAGGTGCAAAAAAAAAAAAAAAAAAAAAAATCCACAGAGGTAGCTCACCCCTTCCCCCACCATCCTTCGAATTTCTTTTTTATGGTATCCCCCTTTTAAAGATGTTTATTTTACTATTTAGCTTGATATGTTCTTATGCAGGGAAGCCATCACGTGAGTGTAGTTCTAGTAAATGGTAGGAAAGAGTCAGTGTTATGTGATTATACTGTATGTCTGAGTTAATTGTGTCAGCGATGAGTCACTGCAGGGATGAAACTTACATTGAAATGACCAACAGGATATCTAGATATGAAATAATAACTTTATTGTATTCTGCTTATGTATCAAATGTATATATTTGTGCCTGATTTTGTGTACATTGATTAGAATATTGTACAAATCAAGAGTTGTTAATTTGAGGCCATTTAAGAATTTTACGCAAGTTTTTAATGCATATATTCCCTTTTTTTTTTTAAATGCCTCAATAATTTTTGCATAGCAAGGAAACCCTTTCTAGACTATAGTAACAAGATAGCTCTTTTTGTTTGTTTTTATTCATTTTATAATTTTAGTCCTTATTTCTGCTTTGTTTGATTTCGATGTAGATAAAGAATACAATTGTGCTACCTCATAAAAATGCATAATGAAATGTACACTGCAAATTTGATGTGTTTGTTGATTATTTAGCAGACACTAACTGAAGGTACTTTGTATCTTAGACTTCATTTTAAGGAGGATAATATGAACAATTATCAAACATTTATTTTATCATTTGCAGTTTTTACTTAATTTGCATCAGAAACGAGGAGCACTGGCTTGTTCTTTTGTTACAGCATTGTACTTTGACATTTAACCTGTACATGTGACATTCGGTAAGCCGAACAGCATTTTCTGGCTTCGTCTAGATTCTATGTGTACTGTGATGCAGCAGAGGAAAGAATGATAGGAACGAACAATATAGTTACATATAAAATGACTTTTTAATGAAATTGGAAGACACACATTGTGAAGGTATGAAACAGTAAATTACTGTACTTCCACAACAGTTGTGAACTTGTTTGTTCCAATGTCTTATTTAATTAGACAGTTGGTGGCTCATTTTATTACAAAACTTGGTGGGAATTTCCTTGTTTAATTGACCATAAATAATTAATTAATCAAGCATGTTCAAATCTTAATCAAATCCTCCCTTTCTTTTGAGTGTGATGGTAGTCAGTCACATTACAAGGAAACACATAGTTTCTTGCAGTTTACATATTATCTGCTCGGGTAGTCATCTTTTATATTTGCAAAGTTTTGGAGAGGACTCAAAAAATAACCACAATTTGTTCCTCTAATAGTAGCAAAGGCATTTTGGAGATTGATCTGGTTGTAGACGATGGTATGATTTAGGAATATTTGACTAAGCTGAGGATGTTATGAAGTGGCAGAATATCGTCTGTGCACATGCCAAGGACAAACAATCCTTGCTTTTGGTATTATCTTGGTAATTTGAACAAATAAGAACATACCCCAAGTAAAGTTGCCACTCGAAGATCTTGTGCGAATAAGAAAGTATGGCATTTTCAAGATTAATTTAGTTTGTCTGAGAAGCAGGGACGTAGGAAGGGTCACATCTTAAGAACCTCAAAAACTTCCCTGTTGCAAGCAGAAATATTGCACCGGTATTAAATTGAGTTTCCTGCAAATGTTGCTTCCTATCGGATATCTCTTTCAATTTTGAAGAAATTTCCTTCATCAGGAAATTTTGGGAAAGTTTGATCGTTTTGGAGAAAAGTTTGTTCGTTAAATTTTGTTCAATTGTACCAATAATTGTACTAATAATGTCCCAATTTTACCTCCTAAGGGGGAAGAAAGCATGAGACATTGAGGGGAGGGCAAGTAGAAGGTGACATCTTCTCCTTGCCCTCCCCTCAATGCCTCTGCTGACAACTATCTGACCTTCAAACATAAACAGAATGGTGTATAATTTAGGATACTTTCTGTAGTAAGTGTGGTGTAATCCATCTACCACTCAAGATTTCCTTTCATGGCTAGCAGTAGATTAATGCATCTTTAGAACCTTATAATTTGCTTTTTGGTTCCAATTATAATAGCATAAGGAACCTATGCAGTCATGCTGACGTGTGTATGTATGTGTGTGCATGTATGTGTGTCTGTGACAGCAGGCTTGTAAGCACGATATCTCAGGAACCATACACCCGATTCATGTCAAATGTTAGACACATATAGTCCATGGTTTGTAGATGTGCCCTATTGTTTTTGGTGGTGACATTATGCATATTAATGAGTGAGCAGGTTTAATGTGAATATCTTGAAATACTCATATTTATACAATCTCATGTTTGCTTTGTTTCATATTTGGTGTAGTTATATTGTTAGCTGGTGTGTACATGTTCATGGTACAAAAATATTGATTTCATTAATAGGCATAGTGGGCGGGGCTTAAGAAGATTTTATTGAAAGGAGCTTGTAAGAATGGTATCTCAAGAACAGTAAACTCAATTTGTATCATATTTGTTGCACAGATAGCCCATGATCTGAAGATGTGCCTTATTGTTTTTGGTGGTGATGTCTTGCATATTAATTATTAGGCAGGGCTGAATATGAAAATCTTGAAATGCTCATATTTTATCAATCAATTGTCTGATTTGTTTCATATTTAGTATAATTATGTTGTTCGCTAGTGTGTATGTGTTCATTGTATAAAACCGTTGAATTTCATTAATATGCATAGTAGGCGAAGCTTAATATGGTTTTGCTAAAAAAGACCTTGTAAACATGGTATATCTCAAAAAAGACAAACTGGATTCACGTCATGTGCTGTACACAGATAAACCATAGTCTGTAGATGTGCCCTATTGTTTTTAGTGGTGATATCATGCATATTAATGAGTAGGCCCTAATGTTTTCAGTGGTGATATCATGCAGGTTAATGAGTAGGCGAGGCTTAATGTAAAAATCTTTAAATGCTCATATTTTAACAATCGTTTCACATTTTGTAGAATTATGATGTTAGCTAGTTTGTACATGTTCATTTTATTTATAAAAAAAAAAACAATAAAAAAAACATTGAAATTTATTAATAAGTATAGTGGGCGGAGCTTAATATGATTTTGCTGAAAAGAGCTTGTAAATACTATCTCAAGAACGGTTCATGTCATGTCAAATATTTCATGATATAAAATGGCATAACAATTTATACAAAATCAATCAGCATAGAAAAAAAGCATCGAAACCATAGAAATGTTTGGTTTTGTTTAGTGGTAAAACAGAACGTTCTAAACGCTTCCATTTCTGTTTGTAAACCTCTGAAATGCTTCTTATGTGATTTTTTATACATCCTCATTTGCTACCAACTATATTCTTACACTCTGCTTTCCTCCAATTTAAATTTTCTTTTCATAACAATATTTTTTATCCCTCCACATTCAAACTCCTTATACAGACTAAGGCTTGAGAGAAAAGCAGTTTAATTCCATGCTCTTTTTCATTACTTTTTTAATAACTTGACATTTTGTATTCAAGAAAGAAAGGTGAACACAGATTAATTGTTTTTTTTCACTCAAATGCACAAGAAAACACTATATAAAGGTCTGCTGAATAGAACCACCACTCATGTTAGTTGTTTCTTTGTACTCTAGAGCTTTATTTAGAAATAAAAGCTGATGCTGTAGTTCTGCTTATCAATTACCCTATATGCAACCTAATGATGCTGCAACTTTAACACTTTTCCTTTATATTTAGAATTCCACACTATTCACAGAAAATCAAATCAGTGTTTTTATTGTGTTTTAGAATTCACAAATGGTTGATAAACTAATTATGCTGCATTTTTAACCCTCTTCCTTAATAGTTTGAAGTCAACATCATTCACAGAAAATACAACCGAAGATATCACACAGTTTTGCATTGCACTTTTTTTATATAAAGAATTTGTCAAATCTAAGTTTTTTTCTCCCACTGATTAGAATTCCTTTTGATAAGTTTTGTGAAACAAAAAAATGACTAGGTATTTTGTTTTGTACATTTGGTTATCATCATCTTACCCTGCTATTTGTGAAAGTTTTTATCAGATTTTCTTATCAAAATATTTGAATAGTGAACAAGAAATTCTTTCAGGGAATGTGATCCTTTACTTATATTTTCATTTTCTCATTCATTTCATTCTTTAATGCATTTGAAATTCCTCTGACACTTGAGATAATTGTATTTGATGTTTAAAGTTGTTCATATTTATTTGATGATGAGGGTCTGAGTATTTCTTTGTATTTTACAATCCAGTGTGAGCATTAGATGGTTCAAATTATTGCAAAGAACAGAAATCCAAATTTCAATATACTGTAAATAGATAATATCATTTCGATTTTGATGTTCTGAACAAAACAATGTGCTGTTTAGTTGTGACCCCAGCTCACAGTGGAATGAGTGCGAAGCCATGCCTGTCAAATATTGTGCAAACTTTTCTGAAGTAGAATCCATTTTGTATTCTTTTTACTCTGCAAATTGCCTTTTTGCAATGAATTTATGTAAAACTTTTTAATATAAGGATTCCTTGAAATTTTAATGTTAATTTTCTGTATGTATTAAGACATTTACTGTGTGTATGAGTAAGATTTTATGTGAGTGGTTGGTGAATTTTGTCATTGATATTGATCAAGTCCCAATGTAGAATAAAAACAAGTCATCTTATAAATGTCTTCATTATAAAAATTGCATTTTTAACAGCAAAGTTGGGAATAAAACAGCAAGTTAATTTAGAAAGATTATCATGAATATTTCTCATCAGAAAAATCAAAACTACTCTATTTTATTTACATTGCAAAGGGTGATTGTAGGGGGAATGGGGGCCATGGAGCTCAAGAGCTTATATTGCCTTGAGGTAGGATGAAGTCACCCCATAAAGGCCATCAGTATGCTTTTCTTCCAAGTTTGCTTCCTACAATCCAAATATTTTGTGACAAATTGCCATTTTGTTGCAAATATAAATGACAAAATTATGACTTGGCCCCTGACAAGGGGTCCCATGTGTGGATATTTCTGTAATTCTTATGTTTTGGAGTGTTCAACTTAATCACAAAAGAAAATTAAACCTGGGAATTTTAGGTTAAGCCACAGGCAAGTAAGCCTTCCCTCCTCCAGCCTTCATCCTGCCTATTGGGCTAGGTTCATGAGAGTATTTGTGTGTATATATTTGTATTGTGTACACACAGCCCTACAGGTATTTTTTCCAGGTTGTTTTAGGTGTGGTGGTTGGGAAGAGGGTTAGCCATGGGTTGTTGAGGGGGAGAGTTCATTATATTTCCCAGCAACATGTATTCATGACAGTATGTTCCATGTTAAACAACATTTTACTGATTTTCCTGAAATATGCAGCTTTTTATGAAATTTTAAAAGAAGATTTGGAAATTAAATATATTCTCAATATTATCTTTCTTAATGGTGGGAATGGAATTTATAGATAGTTTCATTTGTTGGAGAATGTAGACCAATAAAGCTACAAGGTAAATCAAAATAGAAACATCGCTGTTTAGAATAATTGCCAAAAGGTTTTGAATATTTCATTGGTAATGGAGCTAAAGAACTGCAAATGCTGTGCTTACATTAACATTTGGAACTATGTAGGTCAAATAGCAACACTTTTTTAACATTGTAAATATTTGGAGCCTATCAACGTTTATGTGCAGTTAGTGGACTTTTTTTAAATAGATTATATAATAAATTGTAACATCTTGTAAATTACAGATTTCTTTTTCTTCATTTGGGAGTAGCTTTGCTTTTTATCTTGTATAATCTTGTAATGTTGAGTAGGAAATACTTTTGGCAATCGTAGATTTGGATATCTTAATCTTGATCTTTGTTATTACCAAAATATTTTTGCCAAATGTAAGCCTGTATGTTCCTTAATTGTACATCTGAGAAACAAATAACTTAATATCAAAATATTGTCATTAAACAGTGAGTCTTTGTTTTGTTTGTTTGTTCTTCTGTTCTGAAATGTACAGGGTTTTCATTATTCCTATAACCAACAGTATGACTTAACCCCCTCAACCCATTCCCCCAGCTGCCTATTACACCACTCCACTCCCTCCCCTCCCCACTCCACTCCCTACCCACTCCACTCCCTCCCACTCTACTCCACACACACTCCACTCCACACACACTCCACTCCACACACACTCCACTCCACACACACTCCTCATACACTCCACTCTCCTTCCACACTCCTGCTCCACTCCCCTCCCACACTACACGTATTGCCATAATTGTCTTGTATGCATTTCTTCATTATACTTTGTTTGATCAGAGGCTGTAGGAAGCCTTGACTCCCCCAGTAATTTACCAAGTTGTATAGAAATTCATATGTATACCATATGCATAATGCAACATGACAAAAAGGCTAGAGCTCGCCCCCCTCCCCCTCCCCTAAATAATCCAAGGTCCTGTATAATGAGCAAAAACCTAATAAATTGTGAGGAAAATGTCTGATATATGTATCAACAAAATTGTAAGTCAGATAACAGCGATGATAGCTTGCACGTTAGCACATTACACAGAGCGCCAAAAAACGTACGCGTTAAAAAGTAGGCGCAAAAGGGGAAAAGCGTGCAGATAAAAAAAGCGCTTAAATGCACTACGGCATGAATACAACAGAAGGACTAATGAGACGAAGTGGAAGTGGAATTATTTTCCCTAAAAACAAAAAAGAGAAAGATAAGACAGGTCTTTATTAAGTCCATGGATGTGGCTCTTAATTTTAATCATGAATTGCAATTCAAACAACTTTCTATCTTCCGTGCCTTTAAAGTTCCTCCTGATGAGAACCACCTTCAAATGTTCCAACTTATGTCTAGGCAAGTTGAAATGCCCTGCCACGGGATAACCCTCACTGTCACCGTCAAAATCGCGAATAGACTGCTTGTGGTTATGGAACCTTAATCGGAAAGAGGTTCCAGTCTCACCAATATAAGAAAGTTCCGGACATCTCAGCACATCACGCATTTGAAGAATCGCAGGAGAAAGTTCCTGGTTTCTTTACGTGATTCCTCGGAAGAGATACCGTCTCATCTGTGACTAGGTGCCTGCAGATTAGACAACGTGGCTTCCTGCAGGGTTTATTACCTCGCCCAGGCATCCTGCGCGATATGTTGGAACGTACCAACAAATTCCTAAGACTCAGCGGCTGCTTTAGTGCCACAACCGGTGGTGCAGAGAAAATTTCTTCAATCTCTGGGGCCTGTTTTAATATCCCCCATGACGATTTAATACACTTCAAGAGAGGCTGTATCTGTGTACTGTGCGAAACTACGAGGGGAATGCGTGCGGACTTAAGTCTTAATCCGATCATCTAAAAGCTCACTGTGATTGACTAGAATTACCTTGTCCATGAATTTCCTTAACAGTTTCAAGGGATAGCCCCTTTTAAGAAAGTGCCCCGACATAACGTTAAGTTGGATCTTGAGATCATGAGAGTCGGAATAAATTCTCTTAAGACGAAGAAACTGGCTGTAAATTCCTTAGTGTGTTGGGGATGATTGCTATCATAAACTAGGTAAGCATGACTATTAGTGGGCTTAGTGTATAAGGAAGTAAACAATGTGCCCTCACGGATTTTGACCAAAGCATCCAAGAAAGGTAATTCATCCTGGGAAAACTCGTAGGTAAATTTAATGGATGGGTGATAATTATTCGCAAAACCAATAAATTCCTGGAACGAAACCTCACCATGCTGCCAAATCATAAAGATATCGTCAATATAACGGACATAAAAGGAAGGAGAGAGTGTGGACTCTTGTAGTATCCCACCCTCAAGATCGGCCATAAACAAATTCGCATAACAAGGAGCCATCTTAGTACTCATAGCGGTTCCCTTGATCTGGTGATAAAAGTTGTCATTAAATTTGAGGCACTTGTGAGTAAGAATAAATTGGATGAGTCTACCGATATCACAAACGGCATTATCATCGAACGAACCAGATTGCCTGAGATGCTTAATACATGCCTCCACCCCATCCGCATGAGGGATATTCGTATTAAGTGAAGACACGTCCATCGTTACCAAAATAGCCGTATTGTCTATCCTATCTACCTCGATTGATAACCTGTTAAGAAAGTGAGTTGTATCCTGGACATAGCTAGGGATAGCACGAAGGAGTGGTTGTAACTGAGTGTCCACATAAGTGGACAAGAATTCCGTGCAGGTACCTATACCTGAAACAATAGGCCTACCCAGGTGGGATAATACTATAATCACGACAAAGGCCGACTTTTTGGACATTTCCGGTTGCTACCTATATGGGACCTGTCCGACTCAGGTACTGTTCTCTCAAGAATACCTTGCAACTTATGTATTTTAGATAAAGTATAAAATATACCGGTTTGGGGATTAGATGGGATAAATTTTCAACATCACTTTTCGTTACGTCATGTAAAACATTATTTATATATATATAAACCTATAAATCTGACAAAATATATCAGTTTACAAAATTTTCTGGAGGGACAAGTGGTGGGGAGGGCAAAGCGGTCTCGTGTGGGGAATGCCTCCCGTTTGCGCCACAACTGGCTTTCTGCAGGGACATCGGAATGTTTTCAACTGAGTTTTCAATATTGGGGGACCAAAACAAATTGCCTGTCATAGGTCATATGTAAAAAATAACGTCTTTGTTCAAATAGTGTTCATAGAAACAGGCAGTGACATAACCAGAAAGAATGGGGGGAGGGGGGGGGGATGAGAGAGAGAGAGAGGGGGGGGGTGTCGGAGTATACGCGATATAGAACAGGATCATTTTAAAAGTTTGACAACATTTACACGAGTTTGTCGGAAATTATTAAAAACCTTTCTTTCAGTCTTTTAGACAACCCATATTTTCCAAAGAGTAACAGTTAACCTAACCATGTACAAACGTAAACAATAAAACATTATATTTCCACATTATGCGTTTTCATGATTTTGTGTTTTGTATATGGTGTATTATATATAGCTCTCTTTGACATGATTTTTGACTTGTATAATACACCTTACTATGCGTTGTGACACACTTTTTTGCCCTTGAGAGCTTCCTGGGCTTCGCCCCTGGACCCCATATGGGGCTTCGCCCCGGCCCCTGGACCCCACGTCGACAAGTCGAGCGCTTTTCGCTCAGTATATGGCGTATAGTAGCTCTCTTTGACATGATTTTTGACTTGTATATTATACCTTCTTACTATGCGTACTCGTTGTGACATCCTTTTTTGCCCTTAAAATGTCAATTTTTGAGAGTTTTTGCCTGGACCTCTTACGCGGGCTTCTGGAACCCCATGCCAAAAAGTTGAGCGCTTTGCGCTTAAAGTGACACCTTTTGTGTCACCTCAACTATGCCACTAAATATCATGTCGGTTCAATTCAATCCCCCCCTCCCCCTCTCCCTCCTTCCATATGAAATGGAACCAGGTACAGGTGACTCTCCTGCCATCGGGACCAACTATAAACTTTCTCATCCGAGGGAAGGGTAAGTCCCATCCAGTCATTGTCCACTTCTCTCAAAAGATGGATAAGACTGCAGAAGACATACTTCAGCTTTGATGTTTGGCGTATCTGCAGATCTGTCTATCATAGTTGTGAAAAATCGGCAGGCCCCGGCATAGCCAGAACTGTTCACAAGAATGAGGTGAGGGGGCGGGGGATCCGGATGCCCGACTGCATTTGATAATTAAAAAAATCCAACATATTTTCTTACATTGCATCATTGACCATACAAAGGAATTTGAAAAATGGTTTCTTACACCCCTCCCGAGTGTCCTTGGGAGAGGTATTTTTCCCCTAGCCGGAAATGTTCAAAAGTCGGTAAATTTGTGCAGATTCTCATTTGCACTATAGAATTTTGATTTTTTGGTAATCGTGATGAAATCAAACAGTTTAGAATTTGGGTGACTATCCAGGGCTGTAATTCTTATCCGGAAAGTGTGTGTGTGTGTGGATGGAGGGGGAGGGGAAAGGGGGAAGGGGGGGGGGAATGGCCCTTTTCCAAAAAGTGGGGGTTAAGAGGAAAATTCTCCCAAAATGTCATGATTTTTTAAAATTCTATGGAAAAGGGGGAACCCCGAATTACAGCCCTGGTACCAGCCGTGATGGGAATATGGATCACAAAATTGATGAAAACCGAATTTTCAAATGAGGTCTACGTTAGTTAGCAATTTCCTCATTTTCCTTCAAATTTTCCTTAAAATATCCACCACTCCACCCCTCCCCACCCCCTCCCCCACCCTACCATCCCCTCCCCTAATCTTCCAAATTTCCCTTAAAAAGAGCCTGTAACGGGGGGGGGGGATTTTTAGCAAAGAGAAAATGTGAAATTTACTGTAGCCACTGTATATCCATCTTACTGTAACCCAGGTAGTACTGTACAAGTCCTAGTGCAGAATCGAATGCATTTGAAGTAGCCTAGTAAATCTACCCATTTCTTTTAAGCCAACTTCGTCCCTGGCAAAAAAAAGTCGCTACACCACTTTCCCCATGCATGTATAAATGTCAATATAGTGACCAATACAATGAAAAGTTCGGCGCACTTCTGAAATGAATTTACCAAAATTCGAAGATGTGATGGATATAAAAATGAGGGATATTAATTCGGAAACAAATAGACAAATGGTCATTAGTTGTTTGAAATATGTAACTCAAATATATATTTACTTTTAAAAAGCTTTAAAATTATGTTCTTAATTCATATAATGTGTCTCCTGGCTTGCATGCACAGATGCACACACACTGTGTTCGCATTATCAACACTCATTTTGGCGGGTTTGCAAATTCTCCTAGGCCCACAATGCATTTCTCCAATCTAAGCCTACTTGGATTGCGTACATGAACGCCGCGTGCCACTACTGCTGTAGGAAAGGCTGTACGGAAACTCGTTATGTTTCGTGTATTTGTGGGATGTTTTTCATAGCAGGAATGCTAATCGTAAGATTATTTCATTCTCTGTATGGTGTGCTAATTCGTTTTGTTAAAATAGTGTCAAATAAAAACGAAAATAAGACCGTTCATTTTACCGCCCTAGTACTACAGTCAATATTGTTGTGCAAAATCCCGAGTAGCAGGCACGTGCATTATTTAACCTCCCCTTTCACGGCCACCCTTTGTGGAATACTCTTATTTTATTTCCGGACCATAAGTATTATAATCTGTGAGTTAGGTGAATAGGAATGCGTTAGCCAGAATCTCCAGCAAAGAGAAAATGTAAAATTTACTGTACAGTGTAGCGGTAGGCTACTGTATAGGCATCTTTAAATACTGTACACCCAGGAAGTACTGTCAACAGTTGTAGGGCAGAATCTATTCCATTTGAAAGAACCCCTGTGTATTTTATTTTCAGTCTGCAGCTCGAGTTACAGTCGCTATGGCCATTTTTCCTGTAGTGGACCATGAGAAATCTCCTATTTTGTTAAAGATAATTTGCCTGGGGATGGGGGGGGCAATTCTATATGTGAGGTATATGTGTGACCTGAGCAGGTGCCTTTTTCAGAATTGTTGTAAAACATAATATAACAAGATTACAGGCTAAGAAGAGTTAGTCAACCCAAAAAAAAAAAACCAAATTAACACCACCACCACCACAAAAAAAAAAAAAAATGAAAGATGCCTAGTAGGTATCAAAAGACACCCAGCAGGTATCTAAAGACACTCAAAAACTGTCACAGGGCTAAAAATAGCATATTTTCATATTGCAGGTGTAAAAAATTGTTAAAACTTAAAATTGCAGGTGTAAAAAATTGTTTAAACTTAAACCGCAGGTGTAGAAAATTGTTTAAACTTAAAATGCAGGTATCAAAAAATTATACATTCTGTATTGAGGTGGTCGGTTTGACGTTAACCGTGTATGGGCTTAGTACGGATTTTGCCAAGTTGAAGGGGAAAATTTATCATTACAGCCAATAGGATATTTTTTTATGAGTACTTGTGTTGCCTTAGCCAGTCAGCAGAAATTAATGGTACTCATATATGTTAGAAAATATCTAATACACAACATTTGTAAAGAAAAATAAATTATGTACAGTATTTGTTAAAAAATGACAAAAAATAGGTTTTCCTCCTATTGACTGCAATGATAACTGACTGCTTGTTTTCCCCTTTAAATAAAGCTCGAGATCGTTAAAAAAGCATTGTTACGTCGCTGTGCACCTCAACATTCCTGGATGTCCGACCTCCTTAATGGAACAGTACCCTCCGGGACAATTTGATCAATCAGTTAAAACACATTAAATGCTACCAGGCAAAATCTGATAGCTTACCTGTTTGTAAAAATGTACATACAATCATTAACCCTACACATGCAGAAGTAGCTCAACTGTTCAGTGTTCATTTATCCATCAGTTTTGAGTGTTACATTGTGTAAATGTGTGTTACTGTTAGTTAACTTAGTTTCCAATGAACCTTGGAAATAAGAACATCAAAATTTTGGAAAGCTAATAGTGGGTTAACGGCCATCTATCGTGATTGAAATGTGGCGGCGTACATTTTATTCCAAAATGGGTCTGATTGGTCTATCACTGTATTAAAGTATGTTGTACCTTTGTGTTTTGACCAATCAAAATGCTCAATTTGAAATATATTTACCTCCACATTACAGACTGACCTATAACTCATGCAGTGTACCAATCTGGCAGTTTCTAGTTTGCATCAGAAGTAGATGAACATGTGCCCAAGTGGTGACACTGTATGACAATACATTTTAAGCCTTCAAGTTCTCAATCTTAGAAATGCAAGAAGTCGAATGAATGCAAAAGCCCACAATCTTCTGCTTGTGTCAGATTCAGAATTCCAGTCTGGTATCCTGTATTGTAAATAGATATACAGTATAGTATAATTAATATTTTCAATACTGAATGCTCAGATCTACCATAAGGTTGTAGCTTCACTGCAGAAACTTTACCATATTGAAACCTCAGACATCAACTAATTCACCATTTCTCGCAAATTCTTGCACAGTAATACAGCGTGCGTAGGTATTCTAAAACACGATGAAACGGATAGTTAAATGTGATAATTAAACTTTGACAAATTGCCCCAAAATTCACTTGCCCGCCGGGTAGTCACATGGGCAGAAATCCACTTGTCCGAAAATCCACTTACCCAACAATAGTCATGATAATATTGGACGAGGCGATGCACATGGGAAAATATTACTTACGGCAATATTTACTGAGAATGCTGTATAAATAATAATACTGTCATGACATGTCGATTATCGCGATATCTCTTTTCTCACGACATATGCCTCTCAACACATGGCGATACCAAAAACTAATATAGAACTAAGAAATTTTTGCGCAACTAGGCTAGGCTACTTCATACGTTACGGTACAAACGTCACACGGTAGTAAATATATAAGTCATGTTTTGGCCATTAAAAACGTGAAAAAAAAACGTAAAACATAAAAAAAAATAACTAATTAAAAATCGTGCTCCTTTATCCCACACTGGCAAGCTCCGATGTAAGTAGGCAAAAAGAACAAAAAATTTGCCCAGAACATGCCTCACACTTTGATGATTTATGGTCACCTTGGCTGAAGTGAATTACCAAACGTGTGTGATGCATGATGAACGTAATGGTCACTGGTTCATGTCCTTTACTAGATCTGCAAATCATTTTTTCTTGGGTTTCATACAGTCATAAAAGAAGTAATGTTAGTGATATTAAAATGTGTGTCGTGAGTCAGTTTCCTTGAAAAGTATCGCAATATATCGCGATATTTTTCTCCACGATAATCGATACGTAATAGAGCCTTGTTGTGACAGCTCTAATAAATAATAAAAGACATACTTTTAATCCATATATCTTCAAATATAAAGCAATGACAGGCTCCATAAAATCAAAAAAGAAACACGAAAGTTCAATAAACTTTTGCATAAACAAGTGGCATGGCAAAGGCAGATCAAGTTCTCCATGTAACAGTACAGTAAATACTGTGTACGGTATGCCCTATACGATACAGTATGTGTACATGGAATGGGTATTGGACCCATTGTGTGTGGTGCATTAACACAGTAGAACAGACCTCGGCAAGAAACAGTGGCTGGATATAAATATGCATGAGATGTTTTACGCAAGATATGATTGGTTGAAAGCAGCAAGCCTCGCTGGCTTTTAAAAACAGCATGCACATCTTCAACCAGCTTTGGTGGCATGGATCATATATCTTTACACCATATGTTTTGTGTGTGCGATATATGATTAAGTCTATGTATGGGTGCCAGGGTTCTAGCTACAGTGGGCGGCGCTGGGTGGGCCCACCCAGGACTCGCAATTCCTGCTCAGCACTCGGCTCTAAGGTTCACTCTTCCACCCGGCAATCAAAAGTTCAATTCAGTTAATTAATTGAGTGTTTAAACTGATCTCCTTTTGATCTCGCTCTATTTATGCATTACGCACAATAAATTTTGATCAAAACAACTGAACTATATAGGTATTGAATGTACATATTATCATAAAATCACCCATACAGTATATGAAGCTCTTTGCATAAACATACGTACATGCACACAGTTCAGGTTCACATTTTAATCTTGTGAATCACTGCTGGCAGCTTGCCAAGTCCATCACTTACCATACAAACAAACTTTAACAAAGTAAATATTACACCCGCAAGGGCCAAAGGCGTGCTTATAAACCGGCCCAAATGTAAGTAACCAATCACATTTGTTATAAACCCCATATGCACTTAACATTATAACGGATTGATCGATATTCTTTTGATTTGTGGGGGGGTTTGATATTGACAAAATTTGTTGCGTAGTTCATAGGAACATGTGCCGCTAGTTAAATTGAAGTAATTGTAATAATGTATGGCTTTTGTCGAACGATACAGGGATGAAAATAAAAGCGGTAAAAAGTTTGGGCAAGATGAATAACCATGGATATTGAAAGAAGAGTTTTTGGCATATGTTTGTACTTTTTTGGGGGTGGAAGGGGGGCACTTTGACAGTTGAATATCCATTATATTTTCTAGTCTCATTGTACATGTACATACAAATATTTTGTAAAACCTTCTAGCATTTTGATAAAATGAAAAAAAAAAAAAATTGTAGACAATTTGTCAATAGAAGTGGACTATATTTGAAGAGTTGTTTATGGGAGAGGGGTCTAGGAAGTCACCCTGGATTGTTACTGCAGCCCAGCACTCAAACTTGTCTAACTAGAATCCTGCTGGGTGTGTGTATGATGTTGTTATGGCGAGGTTTGAGATCATTTTGTAACATAACAAAATATTTTGGCTTCCAAATAAATAGGATATAATATAAGTCTGATAGTTTATTTTCTGGGCATTTTTATCAGTTATATTGTTGTATGTATAATCTGTGTAATGAATTAAGTTTTTAAAGAGAAATTTACTATTAATTTGGATCAATTTATGGTTGCGTGGCGGGCATATCAACTTGTAAATCAACGTGCCCTGACATAAATATTAGTTGTCCCGTGCATCAGGACAGGCGATTTGTCGAAAGCTGGCATATGTGTCTGCCTGGCAGGAAGTGATTTTTTGGACGATTTGTCGAATGCTGTAACTTTGAAAGTACACCAAAATTGCACCAAATTAATGTGAAGTAAAACAAATAATACATCGGTATGACAAATATATGGACTTCCAGTGGCATAGGAAATGGGGGGCAGTGGGGGCGACTGCCCTCCCACTCAAGGGTAGTGGCAGACACCTCCCACTTTAACATGTCATTACACCCTAAAGGTTCTGTGAGTTGGGGATTAAGGGGGATGGAAATCAAACTTTTGAGGCTTAAATCAAAATGAAAATTGGTTTAAAACTTCAATTAGATTGTGTTAGGAGGCAGTTATTATATTTGCGGTTTTTTATAGGAAACGTCCCAATTTACTAATATGCCATCCTCAAAACTTTCTTGCAATAAGTGAAGGCAGCACTTCTTCGCTATGCCACATGAATGAATAGACTGTATTTACTATCAATGTTGTAAATAGGATGTAATCTATAAAATTATAGCAAAAAGACTAATGACATTGTAAGGCTGCTAAAATTTACACCCTCCCACTTCTAGAAACCATTCAGGGTTGTTAAAAGTCACTGTAGCTCTGTGACTTTTTTTGACCCTAAAGTCTATGGGACACAACTTCACGACTCGCTGACTGCGGACTTCTTTTTGTGCATGACTCAACTCAATTTCATTTTTGTTTATAATCACCTTTTACCTTTATTATTTCCAAAACTTTCTTCCACGGAACAACTTTTCTGTTAATTTTTTCAAAACTTGGTCTTTTTCCGTTTATTTTCATTGGATTTCTGGTAAGATTTTTCCGTTTTTTCTTCGTTCCTCAGCCTAAAACCATCCTCCGCCTATCCTAACACACACATTGCACCAGGGCTTGCCACCTAGTGCGGCGGCCCCCGGGCCTCTCCCTATTTTCCTCCACCTTTTACACCTGGGTTTCTCACTTTTCTTTGGTCCACTGCCACTCCCTGCCCCCGGAGTGTCTACTACCCTTTTTCTCTTCCCCATTTTTTTTTATACTTTGGTCACCTTTTTTTTTTTTATACTTTGGTCACCTTTTTTTTGTACCCCTCACCCTTTTGTTTCCATCACACTTATGGAGACATCAGACCTTAGTTTCTTCCCTCCATCTTCACAACATTCTTTGAAGTGCCTAAAACAACCTTCCTCTTCCCCTCAGTTTCCTTCCCTTCTTTTCCCAAGCTTTCCCCTTCTTCTCCTTGCAATTTCCCACCACCTACCACCACTCCCCACCATGGCCAAAGCTCATCATTGTCTCCTCATCCCCTCCTGGTAACTCAGGCCTCAAAACACTCTTCCCTTTCACCCTCACCAAAGCCTGCAAGGCCTCATAGGTACCCCGACCTTATAAAACGCCTTAGATCTGGAGACCTTATCAAATGTTCCACCTCCACCCAATTGAAACTCCTAGCTTCCACTACCCTTGCCATTCCTAAAGTCAACATCTCCCCCTCCCCTCATCGATATCTCAACTCCTCCAGGGCAGTCATTAGATGCCCTGATCTTCAGGGCACCCCTCTTGAGGAAATCAAAACCGAACCCGAGTCGCAGGGCGTCACAGATGTCCGGCGGCTTTCCTTCACCCGCAACAATACCACCATACAAACCAGCACTTATTTCCTCACTTTCGACACCCTCTCCCTCTCCTCAATCCACGTTGGCTACCTCAATGTCCCCGTCTCCCCCTACATCCCAACCCCCCTCAAATGTTACAAATGCAAAAGGTATGGCCACAGTAAAAACAACTGCCACTCCCAACCCCGCTGTGCCTCTTGTGGCTCCCCCTCCCATGATACCACTACCTGCAACACTGAACCCAGCTGCGTAAATTGCTCTGGAGATCACTCCGCCTCCTCATACTCCTGCCCTAAGTGGATCAGAGAGAAGGAGGTGTACAGAATAAAGACCCTTCAAAATGTTTCCTATCCTGAGGCCAAAAGATCTTAGACTCCAAATTTTCAAACCAACTCAACCAAAATACCCGCATCTATTCCCAAGTCATCACCCACTTCAACCCTACCACAAACACGAACATAACCCCCACCCATCCGCACTATTTCCGGGGCGTCCAGACTGACATGAACCTGAGTCGACCAATTTTTCATTCAGAGAAAAAACGCTCCTACCTAAAAAAGCCATCTCCCTCAAGAACAAAGCCCTCCATCTCTTCAAAACACACCCCACACCCCAAAACCTTGACAACTTTCACATCCTCAGAGCCAAAGCCAGGAAGACCCTTAAACTCAGCAAAAAAGTCTCCTGGGAAACCTATGTCTCATCCCAGGATCACCAGATCGCCCCCTCCAAGGTCTGGAATATGATCCGTAACTTCAAAGGGAAAAGCTCCTCCACCAACATCTCTCACCTCATCCACAACAACACCAAAATCACCAACCTCAAAGACATCATCGACTGCCTAGCCTCCACTTTCGCCAATACCTCCTCAAATGACAATCTTTCTCACTCCTTCCTCCAACAGAAAATCGAGGCTGAAAAGAAGAACCCCTTTAACTTCCAGTCCAACAATCAGGAAAACTACAATCTCCCTTTCACCTTCTTTGAGCTCTCGTCCGCCCTCAAAAATCGGTTCTCCTTCTAAGACCCTGATGGCATCCACTACAATCTACTCAAAAATCATCCCAGAGACTCCCTCAAAATACTCCTCAAGATTTACAATTACCTGTGGTCCTCAAATTCTTTCCCCATTACTTGGAGAGAAGCCATCATCATTCCAATTCCCAAAATTAACAAAGACAGATCCAACCCAAAAAACTACAGACTCATTGCTCTTACTCCTGCCTCTGTAAGATCATGGAACGTATGGTCAACTACAGACTCTGCTCGTACCTCGAGAGGAACTCCATTCTCTCCCCCACTCAAAATGGCTTCAGTAAAAACCGAAAGTGCCTTCATCCTGAAAGCCTTAATCAGAAATCATCATGCCATCTCTATCTTCTTCAGCCTGGAAAAGGCCTTTGACACCACGTGGTAGTATGGTTTCCTCAGAACCTCCACTGTACTCCTCTGGCCTCAAGAGGCTCCTCCCCACCTCCATCCAGAACTTCCTCCACTCCCGCCACTTGTGAGGACGCATCGGTAACACCTACTTCCAAAGGTACACCTAACACCCGGGTGTCCCCCAAGGCAGCATCCTCTCCCCTACTCTCTTTGTCTTCAAAATTAACAGTATCAGCAAAACTCTCACCTCTAACATCAAAAGCTCTCTCTATGTCAACGATTTCACTATCTACTTTTCCTCTCCATGCTTCCATACTCTCCAAAATAACCTACAACACTGTATGGATAGTCTGGCTCACTGGAGCGACGCAACGGTTCCAACTTCTCAAAAGACAAAACTCTTCTCATCCACTTTAACAACAGCAGCTCCTTCTTTCTCCGCCCCAATATCCGCCTCAAAGATTCCATAATCCCCAGTAAAAACAGTTCTCGCTTCCTCGGAATCACTCCTGACTCCAAACTTTCCTATCTCCCCCACATCAACTCCCTCAAAACGAAATGCCACAAAATCTTAAATCTCCGCAAGGTCCACTCAAGCACTGACTGGAGAGCAAACCTGCTCACCTTACATCACTCCCTCCTCAGATCCATGCTGGATTATTGCAATTTCATCTTCGCCTCCGCCGGTAAATTTTACTTAAAACACCTGGAGGTCACTGAGAACACTGTCCTAAGGCTTTGCCTTGGCGCCACTCACACCTCCCCTATCACTAGTCTCCACGTCAAGGCCAATGAACTCCCCTTCGACCTCCAGTGCACGTAGGCTGGCCTCTCCTTTGCTCTCCGCATCCTCACCGATCCACGTAACCCTTTCTTTCATTCCATCTGTTCTCCCTCCTTCACCAACCTCTTCATTCTCAACAAACACATCCCCCCACCTTTCAGGATTCGGATGCACTCCCACTTCTCCAAAGCCAACATCAACATTTTCTTGATCGCCAGATACACCATCCCACCTACACCCACCTGGACTATTCCCCTACCCCCAATGTATACCTTGGTCTATTCCCCTTCACGAAAGCTCACAACCCAGCCTTCTTCCACTCCAAATACTGCCAACTCAGTAGACATTTCCACGACTACTCCTTCCTCTTCACCGACTGCCGCCTGTCATGGCTTCACCCTCTCCTCAAGGCTACCGATGGCACCTCTATCTACTCGGCTGAGTCGAAAGCCATCCTCCTAGCCTTAAACTTGATAGAATTATCTTTCCGCCCCCCGTTTTGTCATCTTCTCTGACTTTAAATCCGTCCTCGCTGGTATCCTCAACCTGCTCTGGCCTAACCCTTTCATTCTACAAATCCTCATCAAACTCCACACTCTCTCCTCCTTAGGAAATAATATTATCTTCTTCTAGATTTTCAGCGATGTCAGCATCCCTGGCAACGAGAGAGCTGACAGAGCCGCCAACAAAGTTCTGTCAAACATCTCCTCTCCTTTTCCTATTTTACACTCAGACCTCCGTCTCTCTCCAACTACATACAAAAAACCTAGCGAAACTCCTGGAATTACGAAACCATCCACACATTAAACCCAAAGTTGGGACCAACACCCCTCTGCACAGTTGCAACTGCAGGGAAGACATCGTTGTCACCCGCATTCGCCTCAGCCACTCCTCTCTCACTCACTCCCATCTTTTATCCAGCTCCCCTACCCCTCTCTGCCCCACTTGTAACACTGATCTCTCCATCAAGCATAGCTTCGTAACCTGTCCCTTATACCAGAACTCCAGATCTCTTTTCCCTACACTATCCTCAATTTCGGACCTTTTCGAAAACAATTCTTGCTCAAACATCAGCAACTTTCTAGGTAACAACAACCTCTTTCACCACATTTAACTTCTCGCCTTCCCCCTTTTCAACACCTAACCTTTCCTCCTTTTTTTGTTTTCCCCTTTTTTTCCCTTACAATCCTTCCTTTCCTCACTATCCTAAATCTTACACCATAATTTATTAACACCTGCTTGGCACATTCGACTCTGACTGTCGCGGTGCTGTTAAACATCAAGAAACCAAACCAAAAAAATGGGGGGAAATGACTTAAAGCGGCCACTAGTTCTGTGGCATTTGACCCCAGATTTACACGACACAAGTTCATGTACCAAGGTATCATGGTACAACATTGGGTTGGTACAGATCTTGGACTTTAAAGTGATACACAATTGTACAAATTACCACATAATTACCCCCTAAAATATCATATTTGACCTTTGACCCTTACCACCAAAACAACTGAAGTTTTATGATATTTCAGCATTTATCTTACGATTTTCATACTAATTATTACACCACCTATCCTCCGATCACTCTTACCATTCCAAAACTATGGGGGAAATAGTTAAAGGGTCACTACTTCTGAACTTTGACCTTAAAGATTTTACGGGACACGTTCATGTACACAGTATCTAGTAAAGATACAGATAGAAAACATAAGATTGGTTTATATGCATTTCTCTTTAGTCTTGCACTTTTAAGTTTAGGTTTGAATTTAAAGTGGCACAAAAAGGTACAAATTAGTACATATATTCAGATATAAAAAAATTACATATTTGACCTCTAACGGTAAGAGAGAGAGAGAGAGATAACTCTTAGGGCGTTAACCTAATTACTGAAACAACTTCCGACGGGTTCCATATGGTTCCGGGAGTCCAAATTGTTCACATTTATTGTACGTTACGGGGCGGACGGTTCACTGGCGTTCCAGCGCTACGGCCCGCGCCGGCGAGCTACGGGGCGGACGGTTCTCCATTGACGGTTCCGCTGCCCGCTGTTACTACGGTTCCGCTGCCAGTTGTTACGGGCGACGGTGCCCCATATACTACGGTTCGCTGACCGCCCCTGACGTTCCGCAGCCCGCGCGGCATTGTGCGGTTCCGGGACGGATCCATACGTTCCGGGATCCATACGGCTCCGCTGCCCCAGTTACGGGCGGACGGTTCCCGCGGGTCCATATACGGGCGGCGGGCCCGCGCCCGTTACCGGGTGACGGCCCATTCATCCGTTATACGCCACTCAGCTACGTGGTCAGGTGACAGGTGACCTGACAAGAAGTATAGCATTGACAGTCCATTAGCTACGCAGTTCCACGCTTGTAGTGAACGCAATTAAGACTGTTCACGCTTTGAACACTTACCATTGCCCGTGGTTTACGGGTTCCACTTGTCTTTAGTAACTATAGAGATAACGCCACGTGGTCAGGTGACAGATGTACAAGAAGTATAGCATCAACAGCTATTTTCTTCTGGTTGCCATTGGCTACGCAGTTCCACGACTCTTGCAAACGCAATTAAGATTGTTCGCGGAACATTACCGCCTCCGTAATTATTTTTACCAGTATCAGCGGACATGGAGGACAGGCCCCGGCCGATGCTCTACACACCCTTGATGTCCCGCGAGCGTACTAACGCTTTGATTTACGCCCGGTCACATCCAGGACAGATTAGCTACAGTCCATTCGCGGGTACTTTGTAGCGATTGTCGCCTGGTCGGAGCACGGACGACCGGTATTTTTTGGCACGAGCGCACGGTAGAGCGCGGCGGTTCGGTGTTCGGATGCGAGAGGATATCCCGCTTGCCGATATGCACCCGCTGAAGCTACGAGCTATGTGGCCAGGTGACAAGTGATAATCTTCAAGTAAGTATACAGTGGAGAGCTATTCTATTCATGGTTCCGTACATTAGCTACGGAGTTCCACGATCATGTGAACAATTCATTTATACGATTATCTGTGTTGAACGTTACATTTCCGCAGAATTACTTTTCACTTGTATTGTAGGCACGAGGACAGGCCTCCGCAGCGCCTGAAATCGCTACGCACCTCCAGAGGTCCCGCTTTTGCAGCGCAAACGCTTTCAGACCATACGGGCTCGATCGGGGAGCGGTAACGGACAACGACACTGTACGATGAATCCCGGCTTGAGTTCTGCTAGGAAGCTGCTTGGTCATAGCTACGCTGTTCCACGGCCGTGTGAACTGCCTCTGTAGGATTTTCCGCTGAACGCCACAGTTCCGATGTTTTGCGCCATATCATCGGAGCATGCACGGGCAGGTCCCAGTGTCGGTGCGTTACGCCTTGGATCGTCCTGGGCGATGCGCGCTTCGCATGTAAACGCTCCTAGGTTGGGCGCTTTGCGTTATCGACATGTTCAAACCCGTACACCGCTGTGGTCCTCGGTTCCGCGATGGGACCGTAGGCCCACAAGAGGCGTACGCCACGGGTCTTACGGGAGTTAGTCCCTTTTTACGCTAGTTGTAGAGCTATTGGATTACTTGCACGGGTCCATTAGGGTCCGTGACGCCCGTGAATTCGTTCCATACGGCCCCCGTAAGGGTCCGCGAATATAACTTGGCGGCCCGTCCGGGCATGGGATGACGCTGGGTCTGTAGTGCTGCTTAGTTCTACAGCAAGGTAACGCATAACGACGCCACACCCGCTTGTTTCGAGATCCCCACGCCCGGTGAGCTGACTTGGCGGAGATTTTCTTGAACGCCACGGTTCCGCATAGTTTTTCACCAGTTCATGGACACGGTGACGCAGTCCTCGCTTGTCGGGCACGTCACGCCCCCAGGATGCCGCCGCGTGTTAGCGCTTGCTCGGTTTCGAGGCCTAGCCGGGTGATAAGATTTCCTTCTTTACGGAGGCATACCATCACGCCAGAGCTATTCCTCCGTGTTACGAAGTTCCACGCATCGTCCAACTACTCTGAATGTGATTCTTGCGCCGAACGACCTTCGCCCACATTCTACAGATATTCACGCTGGTTTGACGCATAACGCACGATAAAACCCGGTAACGGAACTTCGGATATTGCGACCGTCACGCGTGTTGCAGTGTTCCGCGGTCGCTTTTTCTTGCTGGGACGCTTTAGCGCTCGACGGCAGTCCCCACGCACAGAGTCGGCTTCGCTGCCCGTGAGTGATTTTCTACAAACGGAGTTAACGGCCTATACCAGCAGCGCTGTGTGGTAGAGGACCAGTAGCCATGAACTACTGGAGTTCCGCGCCGCTTCTTCTTACCGACACGTATTGAGTACGTAGTCCTCCCCTTCCCACGCAGCTACCGCTCGTGAGTCTGATGAAACAAACCCAGTTTACGCCTCAGATAGCTTGGCGTGGCACGCGAACTCCTCCGCATTTCTTACGGCCTCAGTTTATATATATTTTAACTATTCTCAACGGAACGCGCACTGTGTACATCTTCCCACGCCAGAGCCACTTACTCGTGGCCCCGTGGTGAATAGAGGTATAATGAGATAACGACATCACTACAGGTGTAGTACGCTCACGCGTATCGCGGGACCTAGACGGTCCTTTTGTACTGATAGCTACTATGACGCTCGGGACACGCATCAGTACCAGCCAGTTGTCCTCCTCGTAGCCACAGCTTTTGCTCCGGTACAGAGACATCGCTACGGAGGACTCGTGGTTTTTACCTGTCATGCTGACGCCTTTGTAGACCCATAACGATCTATAATACTTAACGGGTTGGGCGCATTTGCACGCGAAGTCCCCCAGTGCAGCCACGCCGCTTTTCCGCCTCCGCGGTGCAGGGTGTTTACCGTCCGTAGTATACACAGGACGCCACCTTTTCGTGATTTCTACCCCAGTGTTGGGGTTTATGACTCATACGGTTGACGAGCACGCTACTCCCTACTTGTCAATATTACCTCCATGTGATATTTTTCTTTTGACCATCGGGTGGCCTTTGATAGACAACCTACGCTTGGGGTAGCTATTACTAACAACGCACGCATGGTTCATTCCATACTTTAACACCTTACAGCTGTTTGCGGTTTTACGGCCTGTTACTTAACTGCCCGCAGACATACGTATTCGCTTTCTCCGCGCTCAGAGTCAGGGCTCCGCGGTTTCAAGGTTGTTACTATACGTAGTAATGCTAACACTTTCTCCAGTCAACTTCTTAGACAAGTTTCGCTGTTGATAGGCGTGGTTTGGCCTGGAGCCACGGGTCCCGCAACTGCTACAGTTTTCGGTCCTCGCTGGGTGCCGCCGACTATGTTGTACGGCCCGCGTCTTACGCACTCCATGCCTCCTCACAGCTACATAGCCTTCCACGGTTGGCAGCCCTTCTTGCATACGCTTTATATTAACGGCCTGCCTTTTGTTTCGCTAGCCTTTGATTTTGGTCAGTTGGTTTCAACAACCTTTGCTCAGGGTCGCAGCTTTTTCTGACCGCGGATGGTGTCGCTCAGTCCTCCGCTTTACACGCTCAGTCGGTGGTCATACCTTTGCGGTGGTGCGGTGCTCCCACCTGGTGTAAGGAACGGTTTTCACCAATCAGATATCACCGCCGGTGCCGACGGGGCTTCTTGATCAAGGTCGGGCACTTTTTGAATCCTTTGGCTGCTCAAGCCCTTGCAGGCTTCACGCACGGCTTTGGGGTCAGGGACGATTTTTGTCTTTTCCCGGCTCCGCGGACTGCATTCAGTCCCGAGCGCTTCGCTTGATGGTGTGGCTCGCCCGCCTTCCCTCGACGTAGCATGGCTTTTCTGAGGGGTTGGTCGCCCCTCCCGCTGTGGAGGTGGGCCCTCTCTCAAGCTTAGTTCCACATGCGCCTGGGATAACTTGCAGCTATCCACCAGTGTTTTTCCAGTGGGGCTCACGGTCTTTTGACTCGCCGACCACTGGTAAGTTCTGGGAGATCTCTTCAGAGTGTGTCATGTGACATTTTCCTCCGATAGATCATCCAGTGGCTTTCTTTTACAGTAGTCTGAACTGTTCATCGAACTGCCGCGTATGCACTCGGTTCGGGCATACCTCTTTTCACGGATCTCTCGTGTCACTGCTCGAGCAACCGCTTTTGCGGTTTTTCTCTTTTGTTTTTGGTCTGACTCACTTTTCGATGTTCGTGTTCCCCGCTTAACTTTAGCTCTACGTTATGCGCTAACGTAATTTTTTTTGTCCGGGATTTCTTCAATTGCTTCATGTACCACAGTATCGTGATACAAACATAAGATTGGTATAAGTCTTGCACTTTCGGAATTTAAAGTGGCACAAAAAGGTACAAATTAGTACATAATTACCTTCTAAAAATTACATATTTGACCTCTCACCCTTGACCCTAATTACTGAAACAACTTCAAATTGTTCACATTTATTGTACCCTACTGTATACTACCATTCATGCCTACGTCACACTTACCATTCCATAGTAACTATAGAGATAAATGGTGAAAAGTTGTCAATAGCTCTGTGACCTTTTGACCTAGAGTCTACGGGACACAAATTCATGTATTCATTTATTTGATCCAGGACTTTTGACCTTCAATTATTTTTAATCATTCTTAGAATGTTAAACTCTACCCACCTATGCAATATGTAAAGATACCATGTAATTCCTTCAAATGATACAGTCATCACCAAGAACTTGTTTTTTTACCTTTGTACCTCCAAACCTTGGAGACAAGGGTCCAGGCCAGGGGTACCTATCCACCAATTTTGCTTCATGTGAGTATTATTGTTTTTCAATTAAGGGACATAAAATTAATTGTTGCATACACACACACACACACACACAATCACGGAAAATCACCAAACTTTGTCCCGTTCCAAAAACTTATTACCCCTAACCCCTAATATGAGGTCATCATATGAGACTCCTGGTGGGCCCCATCAGACCCCCTAATATCAAAGGGGTTGGCCATGTAGTGTAGGAGGTATAGACAGTTATTTGCCTGTACAGCTAAGTGACTACAATATCTTATCCCCACACATGTACATGTTGGTGATGATATAATTAAGTTACATAATGTTAGCAACCCCAGATAGCACAGTTTGCTTGGGTCAACATTGGTAAAAGGTGGCAGTTTATGTTGGGTCTTCATTGTTAAAATGTATGTTTTTGGTTGGGTGCTCCTAGTTATGCGGTAGGCTCAACAGTTGGGCCAATGTTATTGATAGCATGCCAACTGTTGGTTATGAACATTGGCCAGCATTGGGCCAATGTTAGAATGCCACTGTTGGTTACAGAACGTTGGTCTAGACTTGGGCCAATGTTAGTATGCCAATCGTTAATTACAGAATGTTAGGCCAATGTTAGCATGCCAACCCAACACATGGTTTGCACTAGCCTTGGTTTTTGGGGAGGGAAATTCCCTCTCCCACCTCCTTACTGACTCCCCCTCACCCCCTCCCTACCCCTCTGCAACAATTGCCATTGCACCCTCACAGTCCATCACATTATCCTTGCTTTCCCCCTGTACAACCTTCCCAGAGCTTCCCTCACTGCCCACAACTCAGTAGCCGAGCTCTTCCAAAAAAAAAATTTGCATAAAATTATCTCCTTCCTTCATCATGCTTCCCTCGACTACCATATTTAGTCCTCCTTCCCCACCCACCCCCTCTCTCTACATTATTTTTCCACCCATACACCTCTCTTGATCCCAGCTTTCTGGCTTTTAGTTCTCGTGTTTCTCTCAATCTCCCCCTGTTTACTCTCCTTCGGACCTCTGGGATGATCTAACCTCTCAGGCACAATTTGACCCTTGCTGTTGTGGTGCCGTTAAACTCTCATCAAACAAACAAACATAAACAAGGGTCAAAAATTGAAAAAATCAACTTCTGAAAATCGTGGTCAAAAAGCTTTTTTCTTATCTCGGCCCAAAAAGATTACATATATATGTTGGGAAATTTCCTTATCTATCTAAATATGTAAAGATGCTGGTAAAAATCTCTGGAAGAAGGTAAGTAGCTTGCAAGTTTTGGACCCATTTTCAGCAAAACCAGTTCGATGAAGCCAACAATGTGCAACTAATCGTGCGATGCATTGTGATTAGCCATAACATGGTCATGTGGTATTGTTTACATTCCAAGTTTCGAACTATGTTTTCTCGATGCTGACAAATTGTTGTCTATTTACTTCACATTTCTTCAAAGAATTTAAACCTATTTGGCATGCTGGAGCATCAAACATAGAAGAACAAACCTATTTGTCATGCTGGAGCATCAAACATAAAAGAACAAACCTATTTGGCACGCTGGAGCATCAAACATAAAAGAACAAACCTATTTGGTGGCACGCTGGAGCATCAAACATAAAAGAACAAACCTATTTGGCACGCTGGAGCATCAAACATAAAAGAACAAACCTATTTGGCACGCTGGAGCATCAAACATAAAAGAACAAACCCTATTTGCATCACGCTGGAGCATCAAACATAAAAGAACAAACCTATTTGGCACGCTGGAGCATCAAACATAAAAGAACAAACCTAACGCTGGAGCATTAAAAGAACAAACCACGCTGGAGCATCAAACATAAAAGAACAAACCTATTTGGCACGCTGGAGCATCAAACATAAAAGAACAAACCTATTTGGAACAAACGCTGGAGCATCAAACATAAAAAGAACAAACCTATTTGGCACGCTGGAGCATCAAACATAAAAGAACAAACCTATTTGGCATGCTGGAGCATCAAACATAAAAGAACAAACCTATTTGGCACGCTGGAGCATCAAACATAAAAGAACAAACCTATTTGGCACGCTGGAGCATCAAACATAAAAGAACAAACCTATTGGAGCATCAAACATAAAAGAACACGCTGGAGCATCAAACATAAAAGAACAAACCTATTTTTGGAGCATCAAACATAAAAAAGAACAAACCTATTTGGCACGCTGGAGCATCAAACATAAAAGAACAAACCACGCTGGAGCATCAAACATAAAAGAACAAACCTATTTGGCACGCTGGAGCATCAAACATAAAAGAACAAACCTATTTGGCATGCTGGAGCATCAAACATAAAAGAACAAACCTATTTGGCATGCTGGAGCATCAAACATAAAAGAACAAACCTATTTGGCACGCTGGAGCATCAAACATAAAAGAACAAACCTATTTGGCACGCTGGAGCATCAAACATAAAAGAACAAACCTATTTGGCATGCTGGAGAAGCATCAAACATAAAAGAACAAACCTATTTGGCACGCTGGAGCATCAAACATAAAAAAGAACAAACCTAAAAGAACAAATTTGGCACGCTGGAGCATCAAACATAAAAGAACAAACCTATTTGGCACGCTGGAGCATCAAACATAAAAGAACAAACCTATTTGGCACGCTGGAGCATCAAACATAAAAGAACAAACCTATTTGGCACGCTGGAGCATCAAACATAAAAGAACAAACCTATTTGGCACGCTGGAGCATCAAACATAAAAGAACAAACCTATTTGCATCACGCTGGAGCATCAAACATAAAAGAACAAAATGCTATTTGGCATGGAGCATCAAACATAAAAGCTGGAGCATCAAACATAAAAGAACAAACCTATTTTGGCATCAAACATAAAGAACAAAGCTGGAGCATCAAACATAAAAGAACAAACTAAACCTGGAGCATCAAACATAAAAGAACAAACCTATTTGGCACGCTGGAGCATCAAACATAAAAGAACAAACCTATTTGGCACGCTGGAGCATCAAACATAAAAGAACAAACCTATTTGGCATAAAAGAATGCTGGAGCATCAAACATAAAAGAACAAACCTATTTGGCACGCTGGAGCATCAAACATAAAAGAACAAACCTATTTGGCACGCTGGAGCATCAAACATAAAAGAACAAACCTATTTGGCACGCTGGAGCATCAAACATAAAAGAACAAAAATCAAACATAAAAGAACAAACCTATTTGGCACGCTGGAGCATCAAACATAAAAGAACAAACCTATTTGGCACGCTGGAGCATCAAACATAAAAGAACAAACCTATTTGGCATGCTGGAGCATCAAACATAAAAGAACAAACCTATTTGGCACGCTGGAGCATCAAACATAAAAGAACAAACCTATTTGGCACGCTGGAGCATCAAACATAAAAGAACAAAAGAACAAACATAAAAGAACAAACCTATTTGGCACGCTGGAGCATCAAACATAAAAGAACAAATCAAACCTATTTGGCACGCTGGAGCATCAAACATAAAAGAACAAACCTATTTGGCACGCTGGAGCTGGAGCATCAAACATAAAAGAACAAACCTATTTGGCACGCTGGAGCATCAAACATAAAAGAAAAAGAACAAACCTATTTTTGCATCAAACACGCTGGAGCATCAAACATAAAAGAACAAACCTATTTGGCACGCTGGAGCATCAAACATAAAAAGAACAAACCTATTTGGCAACTACGCTGAGCATCAAACATAAAAGAACAAACCTATTTGGCACGCTGGAGCATCATCAAACATAAAAGAACAAAGCTATTTGGCACGCTGGAGCATCAAACATAAAAGAACAAAACAAACCTATTTGGCACGCTGGAGCATCAAACATAAAAGAACAAACCTATTTTGGCACATAAAAGCTGGAGCATCAAACATAAAAGAACAAACCTATTTGGCACGCTGGAGCATCAAACATAAAAGAACAAAAAGAACAAACATAAAAGAACAAACCTATTTGGCACGCATGCTGGAGCATCAAACATAAAAGAACAAACCTATTTGGCACGCTGGAGCATCAAACATAAAAGAACAAACCTATTTGGCATAAAAGCTGGAGCATCAAACATAAAAGAACAAACCTATTTGGCACGCTGGAGCATCAAACAAACAAATAAAAGAACATAAAAAACCTATTTTGGCACGCTGGAGCATCAAACATAAAAGAACAAACCTATTTGGCATGGAGCTGGAGCATCAAACATAAAAGAACAAACCTATTTGGCACGCTGGAGCATCAAACATAAAAGAACAAACCTATTTGGTGGCACGCTGGAGCATCAAACATAAAAGAACAAACCTATTTGGCACGCTGGAGCATCAAACATAAAAAGAACAAAATTTGGCACGCTGGAGCATCAAACATAAAAGAACAAACCTATTTGGCACGCTGGAGCATCAAACATAAAAGAACAAACCTAAAGCTAAAAGAACAAAGCTATTTGGCACGCTGGAGCATCAAACATAAAAAACATAAAAGAACAAACCTATTTATTTGGCTATTTGGCACGCTGGAGCATCAAACATAAAAGAACAAACCTATTTGGCACGCTGGAGCATCAAACATAAAAGAACAAACCTATTTGGCACGCTGGAGCATCAAACATAAAAGAACAAACCTATTTGGCACGCTGGAGCATCAAACATAAAAGAACAAACCTATTTGGTGGCACGCTGGAGCATCAAACATAAAAGAACAAACCTATTTGGCACGCTGGAGCATCAAACATAAAAGAACAAACCTATTTGGCACGCTGGAGCATCAAACATAAAAGAACAAACCTATGCTGGAGCATCAAACATAAAAGAACAAACCTATTTTGGCATCAAACATAAAAGCTATTTGGAGCATCAAACATAAAAGAACAAACCTATTTGGCACGCTGGAGCATCAAACATAAAAGAACAAACCTAACGCTGGAGCATCAAAATAAAAGAACAAACCTATTTGGCACGCTGGAGCATCAAACATAAAAGAACAAACCTATTTGGCACGCTGGAGCATCAAACATAAAAGAACAAACCTATTTGGCACGCTGGAGCATCAAACATAAAAGAACAAACCTATTTGGCACGCTGGAGCATCAAACATCAAACATAAAAGAACAAACCTATTTGCACGCTGGAGCATCAAACATAAAAGAACAAACCTATTTGGCACGCTGGAGCATCAAACATAAAAGAACAAACCTATTTGGCACGCTGGAGCATCAAACATAAAAGAACAAACCTATTTGGCACGCTGGAGCATCAAACATAAAAGAACAAACCTATTTGGCACGCTGGAGCATCAAACATAAAAGAACAAACCTATTTGCACGCTGGAGCATCAAACATAAAAGAACAAACCTATTTTGGCACGCTGGAGCATCAAACATAAAAGAACAAACCTATTTGGCACGCTGGAGCATCAAACATAAAAGAACAAAGCTAAACATCAAACATAAAAGAACAAACCTATTTGGCACGCTGGAGCATCAAACATAAAAGAACAAAAAGAATCAAACATAAAAGAACAAACCTATTTGCATGCTGGAGCATCAAACATAAAAGAACAAACCTATTTGGCACGCTGGAGCATCAAACATAAAAGAACAAACCTGGAGCATCAAACATAAAAGAACAAACCTATTTGGCACGCTGGAGCATCAAACATAAAAGAACAAAGCACATAAAAAGAACAAACCTATTTGGCACGCTGGAGCATCAAACATAAAAGAACAAACCTATTTTTGGCATCAAACATAAAAGAACAAACGCTGGAGCATCAAACATAAAAGAACAAACCTATTTGGCACGCTGGAGCATCAAACATAAAAGAACAAACCTATTTGGCACGCTGGAGCATCAAACATAAAAGAACAAACCTAACGCTGGAGCATCAAACATAAAAGAACAAACCTATTTGGCACGCTGGAGCATCAAACATAAAAGAACAAAGCTATTTGGTGGCACGCTGGAGCATCAAACAAAAGAACAAACCTATTTGGCACGCTGGAGCATCAAACATAAAAGAACAAACCTATTTGGCACGCTGGAGCATCAAACATAAAAGAACAAACCTATTTGCATCAAACATAAAAGCTATTTGGCACGCTGGAGCATCAAACATAAAAGAACAAACCTATTTGGCACGCTGGAGCATCAAACATAAAAGAACAAACCTATTTGGCATGCTGGAGCATCAAACATAAAAGAACAAACCTATTTGGCATGCTGGAGCATCAAACATAAAAGAACAAACCTATTTGGCACGCTGGAGCATCAAACATAAAAGAACAAACCTATTTGGCACGCATGGAGCATGCTGGAGCATCAAACAAACATAAAAAGAACAAACCTATTTGCACGCTGGAGCATCAAACATAAAAGAACAAACCTATTTTTGGCACGCTGGAGCATCAAACATAAAAGCTGGAGCATCAAACATAAAAGAACAAACCTATTTTGGCATGAAACATAAAAGAACAAACCTATTTGGCTGGAGCATCAAACATAAAAGAACAAACCTATTTGGCACGCTGGAGCATCAAACATAAAAGAACAAACCTATTTGGCACGCTGGAGCATCAAACATAAAAGAACAAACCTATTTGGCACGCTGGAGCCTTAAATATAAAAGAACAAACCTATTTGGCTCGCTGGAGCATCAAACAAAAGAATAAACCTATTTGGCACGCTGGAGCATCAAACATTAAAGAACAAACCTATTTGGCACGCTGGAGCATCAAACATAAAAGCATCAAACAAACCTATGGAGCATTTTGAGCATCAAACATAAAAGAACAAACCTATTTGGCACGCTGGAGCATCAAACATAAAAGAACAAACCTATTTGGCACGCTGGAGCATCAAACATAAAAGAACAAACCTATTTGGCATGCTGGAGCATCAAACATAAAAGAACAAACCTATTTGGCATGCTGGAGCATCAAACATAAAAGAACAAACCTATTTGGCATGCTGGAGCATCAAACATAAAAGAACAAACCTATTTGGCACGCTGGAGCATCAAACATAAAAGAACAAACCTATTTATTTGGCACTATTTGGCATGCTGGAGCATCAAACATAAAAGAACAAACCTATTTGGCATGCTGGAGCATCAAACATAAAAGAACAAACCTATTTGGAGCATCAAACATAAAAGAACAAACCTATTTGGCACGCTGGAGCATCAAACATAAAAGAACAAACCTATTTGGCACGCTGGAGCATCAAACATAAAAGAACAAAGCTATTTGGCACGCTGGAGCATCAAACATAAAAGAACAAACCTATTTGGCACGCTGGAGCATCAAACATAAAAGAACAAACTATAAAAATCAAACAAACCTATTTGGCACGCTGGAGCATCAAACATAAAAGAACAAACCAAACCTATTTGGCATGCTGGAGCATCAAACATAAAAGAACAAACCTATTTGGCATGCTGGAGCATCAAACATAAAAGAACAAACCTATTTGGCACGCTGGAGCATCAAACATAAAAGAACAAACCTATTTGGCACGCTGGAGCATCAAACATAAAAGAACAAACCTATTTGGCACGCTGGAGCATCAAACATAAAAGAACAAAAAAGCATCAAACATAAAAAAGAACAAACCTATTTTGGCAAACGCTGGAGCATCAAACATAAAAGAACAAACCTATTTGGCACGCTGGAGCATCAAACATAAAAGAACAAACCTATTTGGCACGCTGGAGCATCAAACATAAAAGAACAAACCTATTTGGCACGCTGGAGCATCAAAGAAAAGAACAAACCTATTTGGCACGCTGGAGCATCAAACATAAAAGAACAAACCTATTTTGGAGCATCAAACATAAAAGAACAAACCTATTTGGCTGGAGCATCAAACATAAAAGAACAAACCTATTTGGCACGCTGGAGCATCAAACATAAAAGAACAAACATAAAAGAACCTATTTGGCACGCTGGAGCATCAAACATAAAAAGAACAAACCTATTTGGCATGCTGGAGCATCAAACATAAAAGAACAAACCTATTTGGCACGCTGGAGCATCAAACATAAAAGAACAAACCTATTTGGCATGCTGGAGCATCAAACATAAAAGAACAAACCTATTTGGCACGCTGGAGCACCAAACATAAAAAGAACAAACCTATTTGGTCATGCTGGAGCATCAAACATAAAAGAACAAACCTATTTGGCACGCTGGAGCATCAAACATAAAAGAACAAACCTATTTGGCACGCTGGAGCATCAAACATAAAAGAACAAACCTATTTGCATCAAACATAAAAGAACGCTGGAGCATCATCAAACATAAAAAAACCTAAAAGAACAAACCTATTTGGCATGCTGGAGCATCAAACATAAAAGAACAAACCTATTTGGCACGCTGGAGCATCAAACATAAAAGAACAAACCTATTTGGCACGCTGGAGCATCAAACATAAAAGAACAAACCTATTTGGCACGCTGGAGCATCAAACATAAAAGAACAAACCTATTTGGCACGCTGGAGCATCAAACATAAAAGAACAAACCTATTTATTTTGCATAAAAGCTGGAGCATCAAACATAAAAGAACAAACCTATTTGGCACGCTGCATCAAACATAAAAAGAACAAAGCATGGAGCATCAAACATAAAAGAACAAACCTATTTGGCACGCTGGAGCATCAAACATAAAAGAACAAACCTATTTGGCACGCTGGAGCATCAAACATAAAAGAACAAACCTATTTTGGAGCATCAAACATAAAAGCTATTTGGCAGCTGGAGCATCAAACATAAAAGAACAAAATGCTGGAGCATCAAACATAAAAGAACAAACCTATTTTGGCACGCTGGAGCATCAAACATAAAAGGAGCATCAAACATAAAAGAACAAAGCTATTTGGCATGCTGGAGCATCAAACATAAAAGAACAAACCTATTTGGCACGCTGGAGCATCAAACATAAAAGAACAAAGCTATTTGGCATGCTGGAGCATCAAACATAAAAGAACAAACCTATTTGGCACGCTGGAGCATCAAACATAAAAGAACAAAGCTATTTGGCACGCTGGAGCATCAAACATAAAAGAACAAACCTATTTGGCACGCTGGAGCATCAAACATAAAAGAACAAACCTATTTGGCATGCTGGAGCATCAAACATAAAAGAACAAAACACGCTGGAGCATCAAACATAAAAAACCTATTTGGCATGCTGGAGCATCAAACATAAAAGAACAAACCTATTTGGCACGCTGGAGCATCAAACATAAAAGAACAAACCTATTTGGCACGCTGGAGCATCAAACATAAGAACAAAAAAGCATCAAACATAAAAGAACAAACCTATTTGCATGCTGGAGCATCAAACATAAAAGAACAAACCTATTTGGCACGCTGGAGCATCAAACATAAAAGAACAAACCTATTTTTGGCATGCTGGAGCATCAAACATAAAAGAACAAACCTATTTGGCACGCTGGAGCATCAAACATAAAAGAACAAACCAACGCTGGAGCATCAAACATAAAAGAACAAACCTATTTGGCACGCTGGAGCATCAAACATAAAAGAACAAACCTATTTGGCACGCTGGAGCATCAAACATAAAAGAACAAACCTATTTGGGCACGCTGGAGCATCAAACATAAAAGAATAAAGCAGTTATTAAATTCCTTGAAGGAGTTTCAAAAGAAAGGAGGAAATTATTCTTGTATAGTGGGAATATTAGCGGAAGCATTTGTAGGCCTACAATTGTATCCAGAGGCAGCGGAGCACAGGATTTGAGGGCACTTTGCATCTTATTTTCAAAACATGTCAGTAGCACAGCAATATAGCTTCACATGGACAATCCTCCTTGCCCCCCTCCCCTCCCCCCCTTCCCTCTCTCCCCCTTCCCTCCCCCAAAAATTACTAAAGTTTTATAGGTTCAAACATCAATGGTGACCCATTTTCTCTTTTTTAATTTACAGCTTCAAAAATTTGAGATTTTGTGGTCCAAACTTCAGTAAAATATAACAATTTTATTGAAATCTATAACAAATGCTGAATTGGAAAATGTATAGGTTATAAGTCTTGAAATCGGAAGGAGTTAAAGTAAAGATCATGATTAGCCATTGTATGGTTCATGAATCGATTCTTAATGTCTAAAATAATGTGAAAAGCAAAGGTGTCCTTATGGAGGCCATCATTTTTTGCTGCAAAGAATAAAGATCTGTAACTATTTTTTAGTATAAATTAGACCAGATGGCCCAAATTCACACAGTCTTCAGCGAACCAATGGCTAGTTTCCCTTTTTTTTTTTTTTTTTTTTTTTTTTTTTTTTTTTTTTTTTTTTTTTTAGAACCCAAATTAAAGGTGCCCGTGAGCAAATTTGGGATATTTTGCTTTATGTTTGTGTTACTTCAATATTTCAATAAAAAGATCAATTATAATTAGGGGACGTGAATATATTTTAATATTTTGAATAACACTCTTTTTTTTTATCTGTCAGTCTGTAAAGAGGGACCTTTTTTTCACTTTACAAAGAAGATGAGGAGAGGGCACGTCAGTTTATGTCATTACAATGGCCCGAGTGCAATAAAAGGTTTTGCCCTGCATGGCCCATTTTAAAGATGCCCCACTAATGAAATTTGGGGTTGCTTATATATTCTAAAAAATGCCGTATTTTAAAGAGTTCATACAAATTATAAGGTGGGAAAACAAAGGTAGGAACTTGGAGACAAAGGCTTTTTAAGTATGAAAAAGTCAATTATTGTCCAATATGAATAAGGCTGTTGGGCCCCAACTTTGTTCTAGGGAAAAATTCAGAATAGTGTATGCAGTATTTGTGTTACTTTGTTTAATTAAAAATTTATATATATATATGAAGAAAAAGGTTTTCAATAATGTAAAACAGCACTTGTCCTCTTTGAAAAAACATTTTTCCTTCTGAAAAAGGGCATAATCCCCTCAGAAAAAAGGCACTTTTCCTGTCTGAAAAGGGCACTTTTTAAACTTTTGAGAAAAGTGGGGAGGGGGCACATGCCCCTGTGCCCCTCTACTTCCACCGCCTATGATTGTATCATTATCATTGCTGTGTTCCTAGTAAAGAACAGACTATATGCAGTTTTATTTTGGATACCTTGAACTTTTCAAGCTAGCATAGGAGAATAAATAATTCCCAAATGCTATGATGAACCACGAACCAATTTGCATTTATTGCAGAGTTTTACATTCTGGCTATAAAACAGTCGCACCAAATTGAAAGAAAATTTCCACATGGATGTTGAGGAAAGGAACTGCTGCAGGGATGTTCATATCAGTTGAAATAATTGCTCTTCACTGGAGCTAATTTATCAAAAACAAACATACAGATTAATTAATTGTAAATGAGTGATTTCAGTCAATATGTTTGCAGCTCAGGGTTTTTCATTTCTTGGAAATTTCCATTAATACATTTTTGAAATATTCAAACAAAATTGAGTGCTAGCTGCACAGTAAATGCATGTTGAACAGAAACGTTCCATACTGGTACTTGTTATGAAAGATAAACCACTACTAACTTAAACCAAGGATTTTCTTCAGGTACACATATTCAGAAGTTCCCTGGCTTATGCAACTGAATTTCTCAGCAGGCTCTACTACTTTTCCATCACCAATATAAAGTGCAATCATATTTAATCTTTACTCTGCATTGGGACCATTATAACTTTCTTGGTTTTGAAACTCCCTAATTTTACACTATATGATACAATCACCTCCTATTTTACTTCACTTGTAACAATGTGTAAACAAAGGAAAAAATGTTATGTAGAAAACTAAAAAATACCTTCATTTTTTGATCATTATTCCTTTATTCATTTTCTAACAAATAAAGTACTTAATGCATTGAGAGTTATTATACTGAGAACAATAACAATTAGCGACTCCTCATGTAGCTGATGCAGATCAGAAAATGACAGCAATCACACAACGTTAGCATACAGCGGGTTAAAGTGCAAGAAATTATGGCCAAAAGGGTCAATCGTTCCATAACTAGCCCACCCCATTGGTTGTAATGAGCAAGATTTTGATTGGGGTATTATTCAAAAAGAAGAATAAATACAATGAATCACCCTGATGTGGTTGAGTCAAAGGTTGAGTTTTTGTTTAAAATGGTAAAAATCTAATATACATCCTTATATTCCTTCATGGTTCAATTGCAAAATGTGTATAGCTCTAGCAAATACACCCTGAAATACTGCAGCTCCAACAAGTCAAATCTTGCAATGGGAATCTTCACAACCTCATGAATACAATGGCACTGAGAGCTGCAAGGCATAGATAGACACACTACTATTACTTAAATTCACAAGCAATATTAAACTGAAGGCTAAACCTTGGATAGACCTGCTAATTGAATAATGATGAATCGGCTATTAAGATTATTACAAAATAATCTATTTATTAAAAATTCATGCAATTAAAGACAAGGTTAGTATGCCCTAAATCAAACTGATATTTTTAAGTATCTTGACCCGTAACGCATTACACGGGTAAATGCATGAACGCTAGAATTGGCAGTTTATGTTGAAAAAACAGGCTAACTTCAACTGAAAAGTTGTAGCAATTTTCATAACCAGTCCAACACAAATTTAGTACTAACAGAAAGCTTACTGTTTTATCTTCCAACTCTTTATGTCTAAATTACACCTATTTTTTGTGGCAGCGGGTCAGGAGCTTGGCAAATATCTGGCTCAAAATTTGCCCAATATTTCAGTATTATTTTTCCATAATTTTTGCTAATGAGATGGTGTAAAGTTTGGTATTATTTTACAGAGAAAAGATCCAACTTTTACCTACATTGCTGTTTTACTTGCTTCAAACTTGTCAGATGACATGCATGTGATATGAAATTTTACTTCTCCATTGATTAGTTTTGCGAAAACAGCGTAAATCTCAAAGTGGACGGAGTCCTGTATTAAGAAAGTGACATCACGGCACCTCGTTAACGTGACATTGTAAACTGACTGCCTACACTTTCACACTGACCTGTGCATGATAACCACCGTATGGCGATGTTTGCACAGTATTCAACCAGAACCAAAACTACAGTATTTTTGGTGGAACAATTTTGATGTAAAAATTGTGGCTATTACCTTTATTGAAAGATTTTATTAGTCTGCCACCAGTTAGAATCAATTTGGTTGTTGGTTGGTTCTGCAGAATATTTACATCAAGACAACCACAGTTGTATTTTTTATTGGGCAGTGGTTGGAAATCCACCAGTGATTTCATAAGGGTTCAAGGGTTATGATATTACCAGAGTAAAATTTCATGCTTCCTATGCACTTATAAAAGACTTGAAATTCTCCTCATCTTGAAAGCTCACAGTCCTGAGAACAAGAGACACATCCCTAGCTTGGTACAGAAAGGAGCAGGGTGTCTCTAACCAAAAAAGGCATTTATAAGGCATCAAGGATAAGGCATCGAAGGCACTTTAAGGGCACTTGCAATGTAAATACTGTATTAAGGGACTTATTAATACAACAAGTAGTGTCCCTGCATCTATTTATATAAATTGGGTAAAAAAAGGCAAAATAGTTCTCATGTATGTTTTTGTGAACAAAATATAGAGTGCTAAGTGAAAAGGGGAAGCTAGGTAGGAGACAAAGGGGAAGCTAGGTAGGAGACAAAGGGGAAGCTAGGTAGGAGACAAAGGGGAAGCTAGGTAGGAGACAAAGGGGAAGCTAGGTAGGAGACAAAGGGGAAGCTAGGTAGGAGACAAAGGGGAAGCCAGGTAGGAGACAAAGGGGAAAGGGGAAGACAAAGGGAAGCTAGGTAGGAGACAAAGGGGAAGCTAGGTAGGAGACAAAGGGGAAGCTAGGTAGGAGACAAAGGGGGACAAAAACCAGGTAGGAGACAAAGGGAAGCTAGGTAGGAGACAAAGGGGAAGCTAGGTAGGAGACAAAGGGGAAACTAGGTAGGAGACAAAGGGGAAGCTAGGTAGGAGACAAAGGGGAGCTAGGTAGGAGACAAAGGGGAAACTAGGTGGGAGACAAAGGGGAAGCTAGGTAGGAGACAAAGGGGAAGCTAGGTAGGAGACGAAGGGGAAGCTAGGTAGGAGACGAAGGGGAAGCTAGGTAGGAGACAAAGGGGAAGCTAGGTAGGAGACAAAGGGGAAGCTAGGTAGGAGACAAAGGGGAAGCTAAGTAGGAGACCAAGGGGAAGTTAGGTAGGAGACGAAGAGGGTGGAGTACCCCTCTTAAAAGAGAAACTAGGGGCCTGAGGGAGACAAGGCTGTTTGTGAAATAAGGAGCCATACAGTAGATAATTGCAATTTGCTGGATATTTTTACTTATTTGCATTTAACCATTACAAATTGAACAGACAATTTAAAAACATGTGAGCAGTGTTCCTTATTATAATTTGGATATAGCGTTATACAATAGCACAATATTACTTGATGTCCATGAAAGTCAAATAAGTAATTTACTGTACCCATTGTGACTGCCCCTGTAGGGAATTTATAAAAACAAGATATATCTTTTTAGGAATAAGAACTCTATTAAGGTTAAATCAACTGGTTCAAATTAGTTTTGATTGATTAAGTTGTTCCTTTTTACAGGTGTTTGCAGGAAAAGGAATTCATATTCGACAATGATCAAGAATTTGCTGCTGGAGGCCTGCAACATATATTGTGCCATTAAGGTAAGCATGTTATTGATTTAAAAAACCGAAATAGACGTATACACTTCGATACTGATGTGGATATTAATTAATGTATCACATGGTGGGGGAGGGGGCATGATCTGCAAAGGTGATTGTGATAGCAATTATCACAATTTTACTATTGGTTACAGGTCTAGAGGGGGAATTTCATCTGGGGAGTCGCAATACCCCACCACTACAAACAGAAATGGAATTATTGAAGACATTTTTATAAATTCTGTGCCACACTTAAACATTTTGAGGAAGATTATACAATACAATACAATTTATTACAGTGCTCTAGGCCATCTGGCCTTTTGTCATAAACAATAAATTAAATGGTACATGATTGAGGTTCTTACAACAAACAATAATCAAAGAGAAAGAAACTCACGTCTTGCTTCTATTGTGCGTAAAATAAAGTGTGATAACTGCAAAAATAAGTATTTAGAACTAGCTGCTAATAAAGTATTACATTTTGTTCTAGTTGCGGGTTAAAAGAAATATTTTGGGATAAATTTACAGCGGATTTCAGAAAGGGATGGACAAATTTTAAACAAATGCTAATAAGTCATTGAGTAGACAAGATACCCTCCCTGTTCCCTTTAACCAGGTGCATAGGGTTGTGTCCTTGCAAAAGCAAGAATTTCTTTCTCTATCAAACTTTTATTTGTAGATTACATATCATTTGCTTAGACATGAACTGAAAGAGACAAGAAAAGTAGATTATCTCTTCACACAGTTTGTTTTAGTAATATTTTAGCTCTGCCATTAATAGTTTGAACCTTTTCTCTCTGAGTCAGATTGTGTCATCTGATACGACACATGCATCTGGTTATATAGAAGTAGGAGGGAGTGCAGGAGAAAATCCCCCTCCTACCCTTAAATATTAGCAGCCTATTATTGAGTATTAAAAACACTTGCGCAATTTCCATTTTATTTCAAATTCCCCCCTTCTTTAAAAAAAATTGGCTCTTATTGCTATGTTGTGTATCTTCCATTAACCATTTGTGGTGATATTACTTGCAGGATTTACTCAAAACTTATTCTTTATTTACTGTTAAATTTGTTGTAGATTAACTCTGAGGGATTTCCACATTTGTTTGAGCCAGAACATTGAACCAGCAGTTGTCCCTGAAAGAGTGAGTATTGTCAATTTAGGACTTGTTTTTGGAAATTCTGTTTGATAATAAGTAAGTGTTTAACAAATAAATTTGTTTCATCAGCTGCTTCTATCCAAAATACTGTATTAAGTACAATATTGTAATATTGTGAAGTGGTACCAAAATATTTAAAATGTACTTTATGGACAACTACAGTACAGTACATAGGTTCAATGACTAATGAATAATATGATTGGATTCTGTGTAAGACAAATCTTAAACTAGTTTTATTTTTCGAGTTATATCAGATCAATGTTTAAGTACTCTGAAGGCCTGCAAACAAATTTTGATGTGTGACAGGGCAGAAAGCTTAAACTATTTTTGTAATTTAAATGTCTTCTCATTTCAGTCATAGAATATGATAAAAGTGTCTTTTATATGTTACTGTTAAAGAAATATTCCTTTGAATTTCCATTTTAGTATATATTTTAGCGGACTATTAACGAAACAATTTGGTGTAAAAATCATGTTGATATCTTTTTCCGTTTAGGAGTTATTGTTTTACAAAGATTGCTCGAGTGTGTTGAAAAGTGGCCTCAAGAGTGTAAAATGTGATGTTATGAAGGCAGATCCAAGACAATTATGAATTTCCATAAAAGAAAAAAAAAAGAGTTTCTCTTTTGCTTAGAGTGTAAGGTTCATGAATAGATGGGTAAAGCATGTTCTTATAAAATGTATGTTATACCCCATCTCAATAGTTAAACAAAAAATGCTTCAAGTAATTTATGAAGAGGCAATTAATTTTCAAAGAAATGCACCAAAACTGTCTTAGATCTGCCTTTATGACATCATACTGTACACTGTGAGGCTACTTTCCAACACACTCGTGCAACCTATGAAATGCAATAACTCCTAAAAAAAAAATAACTCCTTAAAAAAAAAAAAGATGTCAACTTGATTTTTACACCCAATTGTTTCTTTCATAGTCAAAAAAAAGATGTCAACTTTATTTTTACACCCAATTTTTTCTTTCATAGTCCTCTATCATAAATATGAAATTGAAATTTCACAGGAATATTTCTGTGATATTTATGTTAAACTGTTGGATGTTGGTTGGCGTATTATGAATTTAGCTCTTTGTCAACATTGATATGAATATTATCGAGAAGCTGGGGCTTACAGTGAAATTCTGGAGTTTTTATAGTAATATTTTCATAAACATACAGCAGAATAAATTTTAGTCCACCTTGGTGTGGTAGAACTGGCAGTCTGGCATTGAGTTGGAAAGTTTTTAGGTCATATATGAAGTTGACGTCATAAATATTTGTTTCTAAAAATGGCTTGTAATGCAACGAGTTTTGCTAAAATACATAGAAATAGAACCCTAATATATACTGGTATTAAAACATAACATCCGTCCAAAGTTGTTGGTGGAGGTAATTATGTAATTATTTTTTAACAACAAATACCATTTTAAAGATACTTTATTGGATCTTCATTTATATCATATAAAGTGACATTGATGTTATATTTTTCTCCAGATTAAACAGTGCTGATGTACAATTTATCAAAATGAGAAGAAATCAAGAAAAGGGTCGAAGAGATAACAAAGCAAGTGCACCGTCATCGTCCAGAGTAGAGTCACCCTCTCAGCCTGGAATCGGAAAGCACCATGCAGCACCAGGGACACCACAAACTCATCAGAGGAACGAACCATCTACAAAGTGGAAATTTGTGTCATTTCCTTCTGATCCACCAGATGAATCAAGTTCAAAAAGGAGAGGATTTAGATCTACCAGTCTGAATAAAGAGCCCTCTGCTCCTTCACATAGAATATCTGAGAGATATGCAAATGCTGGGTGGGTGACTTCGGCGAATTCACCATCATCAAGTTCTCAATTACGTAGCAGTTACTCTTCTCAGCAAAGATCATATTCCTTTTCAGGAAGGAGGGAGGTGCAGTCGACATCGGATGAGATCTTCAAAAAGCCACTAGATGTTCCAGATGGTCATAGGGGTGGCAGCTCAAGACGGTTATCAAGTCCTGAGACTTCAGAAAGTGCGAGAAAGTATGAGCAACATACCTGGGCTCGTTCGAGGGGTAGGTCTTCATCATCTTATGGTGTCGCAACCCCAAGTGCAAGAGGAACAGCAGATGCTACAGGTCTGAACAATCCATTTGAGTCAAGAGTCTCATCAACATCTTCACATTCACCCTTGAAGCCAACTTTCCCAAGTGATAATGCTCATAATTCAGCTAATAGGGGAAGAATTAGAAGATTAAAAGGAAGTAGAAGATTAGAGGAAGATAAGAGTAGTTCCCAAAGTCATCCTGATGAACAGAGAGCATCACATTCCTCAGAAAGAAGAAGGACTGTCTTGTCCAGTAATGTGCATAGAAATCCTGATTCAAATTCATCCATCCAATCTCCATTACGGAGAATCAGAACTTCAAATCAGAGTAACATGCTGGGGTCAGATAATAATAGGTTTGAACCTAGCAAGGATAACTTGGATTCCTCACCTAGTTTGGTCTTACCAGCATTAAGACATTCAATTGCTTCCTCAAAAAGCAATGATGAAGCTGGTCATCACAGAAGCTATAGTGTTTCGGACAGCATGTCAGAGTACCAGATATCAGAATTACATTCCAAAGCTAGGACTAGAAGCAGGAGTTATGAAGCTCCTCCACAAGATGGGGCCAAGAGAACCAGAAGGTTTAACACCACTCACAAAACATATCCCCAAAATGACAGTCAAAATCCTGACAATACCATGGCAACTCCAATTAAAGGAGTATCTACCAGGTCTTCCACAGGCAGTGCTGGTAACTTTAATGTTGACAAAAATAATGAAGGGCTACATGTGAATCAATTTGCTGATAAAGTAATAAAAACTGCAAGAAAATCTGCTCCATCTACGAGGGGGAATGAAGCTTCGGCAAGAGAAAGGATCAGAATTAGAGATCGATTAAGTCAAGAAAGACGTGAAAGACAATTCAGAGAAGTTGATAGTCCACAACACCAACCTCTGGCTCGCACTCAAGGAACAGGTGCATCTTCAGATTGCTCCAAAGGAAAGTGGAAAATGACCAGCACATCAGGTCGCACTTTTAATAAAGTCAGTGCCAAGAATAAGGGAATACACACAGGGTACAGAATGTTTACCTTCAAACCAAAGCATCAAAAGAACATGCAACAATTGATCCCAAAAAGCAGATATGTTCGTCAAGGAAAGTTTTACTCCTCAATTTCTCATTTACCTCCAGAACAACAAGTAAAACTAGCACTACAAACTGGAGGGAAGAAAAGTGTCACTCAACATGAAGTTCCAATTAAACTTCACAAAAATGCTAGGAAATCAACTCATACTTCTCAATCTAACCTGTCTTCTCATTCTCCATCTACTTCACAGTCCCATGAAATTGATGCTTCTAAAAGGAAATATTTCTCCTGGGATTCCAAGCCCATTAACAAAGAAGCATTCAGAAATGGATGGTCAATTATGAGCTTAGGAACTCCAAAGCGGAAACAGCTTTTGGGCACAAGGGCTACATCAGGAGATCATTCTGAGTCTGATTCAGAGTGTATTGATGATGATGATGGCAGTGATTGTAGCAAAGACTTAAAGAAAGAAACTAAGGAAAAGACAGGATCAACATCAAAGAGTCCATCCTTGAATGATAGACCACTTCGCCACACAAGATCTTCTGCAAAGGTAGCAGAGTCAAAAGGGGAAAGAAACATATTTGACGTCTTTATGATAACATCCACTAGCGAGCCAAGATTGAAGAAAGAGCCAGATTGGAGGGAATTAGAAAACAATGCTGTAAAGAATCAACAAAACTCACTTAGCATTCAAAGAACTTTGAGATCAAAAGAAAATCAAATTAGTGATGTGTCTCAGCCAACTTTTCTAATCGATACCTTAAAAGAAAGGATGGAAAGTAAAAAAATTGTAAGATTGAATGGCAGGAATGGTATGAAAGCAGAGACCTCTGAGAATGCAAAAGTTACCCAAGAGAATCAAGAGAATGGATCTCCATATGTACAGGGAGAACTTAAAGTGCAGGAGCTAGTAAACAGTGCTGCTCATACTAGAACTGAAAATAGTGCTATTCCACCTGTGACTTCAAATGAGAACTCAGTTGAAGAAAGAGGAAATATCTTTGAAAGATTTGAAGCAGTCATCAGAAATTTGGATAACGTAGCTGAAGCACCTGGTACACGGAAAAGTGAAGGTGATTTTCAAGTTAAAGGTCCTGATTATAATGAGAAGTTCGCACAAACTTTCAGCAAAAGGTTGTACCAGAGAAAGAAATTCTCATTTTTGAAGGTACTAGACAATTCTGGGACTTCTGGCAACTCATCAGTTTGTGAAACTAGGTATAATGTAGCAGATGCTAAGAATGATGTAAGAGGTGCTAAGAACTCAGAAGCTAACTTATCAAACCAAGAAGAAATTTGTGGGGATAATTGTCATCCGGGATTGGTCAATTCGAAAATTGGAAAGAAGTTTTCTGAAAGTGGCAGTCATCACTGTAACACAAATGAGCAGGAGGATTTGGGGAGAAGATGTGAGATCTTAGAGGATGTCGTCAAGAATGCAAGAGACACACAGAAAAATGATAGTCCCTTGGATGACTCTTATCTAAGCAATGAAACCAGTGAAAGTCAAGCATGTTTAAGTGCAGGAGGAGTAGATGATGTTGCTAAAGCTGTATTAGAGGAAAAGGGAGCTGTTACCAATTCTGTAGTGCTTCCAGATGAGGTTCATCCAAGCAACTCTGAGGGGGAGATTGATCAAGATTCACCAAATTTTAATCAATCACGTGCCTGGACTAGAAGTAGAAGTATCAACGTCTGTAAAGAAATTGATAAAATAACAAGAAAGGGTAGCAAACCTAGAAAACAGAAGTCTAGCAGATTAAAAAATGAAGAAGGTGATGACAGCTTCTTTCAAAGATCTGATGACATCAATAAGAAGGAAGGAGAGTCAAGATCAATTTTTTTAGGAGAAGAGGAACAAGCAGATGTACAGGTGAGAAGTAAGACATCTGTAAGTTTGACATCAAAACCATCAAGTGTTGAGAAGTGGAATGATTTGCCTGTAACGCTGAAATGTCATGCAGAAAGGAGCAACAGCATCAGGAAGGAGACTGATGAGATCAAGTCATCTCAAGATAACTGTTGTAAGGTGCATTCATCTGATGATAAAAAGATAAGTGAAACAGGGAAAGTCGGTTTTGAAGGAGCCCCCGCTGATCATGAAGAAGAAGATGCAAGTCAAAAAGAAGGTATTAAGGAGTTTGATTCAGTAGATGGTGTTGATGGGATTAAAGCGGACAGTCAAGCAATCTCTCATGGATGCAGCAGACATGATGAGATGAGCGTAGGAGCATCAAGCAAGGCTAAAACAAGCAATCATGCCACGTATACATCTGATAAGGAAGAACAACAAGGTGACAGTCCTGAGATGCAAGAGGTTGTATCCTGCTTTGAGCGTGACCAGTCAGCTAGTTCAATAGATACCCCAGAGAAACCTTCTGATGCCAAAATCACCAGTCCACCATCTTTTCAAGAGTCTACCCCTAAAAGTATAGAGAAACCTGTATTACCTGACACCAAGATTGATGTTCAAGATGAAAGTTCTGCCGGTGACTTTCCAACTTCTATAGATAATGAAGATGAAACAAGGAATATATTTCAGATTTTCCAGAAATATACCGATTCCGAAGAGAGCACTGGTAAGGATATAAGTCTGGATTGTGCCCAAGAGAATGCTAATGAAAGGGGGAATGCAGTACTTGAAAAGAAACCCATGAAAGAAGATGAGACTGATGCCATCAGGACTGATGTAGACAGCTGTGACATCTCTGAAGAGAATGATTATGCTGATATTTTTGTTATTGACGAATATGTTTCCAATAGAGAAGATGATAATGAGGATGTCTCGTGGGCTGAATCAACAACTCCACTAAGTGACACTAGGAACATAGACAATGGCAGTGAAGGAGAAAGAAGGGATTGTAACCCAAATAAAGAATCATCTGTTGCAGAAATCATCGGTCATGGAGAAAGTGCAATGAATGAGGACAGAAAAGGCTCACACATGGATTTGATGGCAATTCAAAGTGAGCTAAGAATGATACCCATGGAAAAGGATTCAATTTCGTGTGAAGAAACTATGAAGTTATCGGTTGATAAAACACAAAAGCGATCACTTGATGAAACAAAACAGCCTTTACCTGAAGAATCAGAAAAACGATTAGATGATGAAAGCAGACAGTCAACATTTATTGAAACTAGAACACCATCAGTTGATGATGAAAAAAATTCTTCACTGCAGGAGAAGCAACCAGTTGTTGAAACAGAACATTCAACACTTAATGAAGTGAAAGAGCCATCAGTTGATGAAACAAGAGAGCTGTTACATGACATCACTAGTGAGAATATTTCAAGCACGTTATCTACCTCCGGACCCAATATAATGTTAGAAACTGTAAGAGGAACACAAAATGAAAATGATGGATGTTTTGGGAGAGAGTCAGATGTATTACTACAAAAATGTGGAGACAACCAAGAAAAAGGAGATCTATTAGTTGTGGAGTCAAAAGATAATGACACTGAAAACAAAACTGATTTGAATGAAGACAGTCTGGGGGCTTTACAAAAACCAACAATGAGTGAAATGCAGAAGGTTAGTGCTTATATGAAGTGTCTTGATGGGTCAGAAAAACTTTTTGGGATGGAGACTGGGACCGAGACTAATTCTAACAAAAACAATCAGGAGAATTCCAAGATTGAAAATGAAGTAACCTCTCAAGAGGATGCTTCTGTGTGTGGTTGGGAAGGTGATAGTTTCGAGAGAGTAGCTGGGAGAAATGTGGATGAAATAACATCACCAGAATCTTCAAGGAGTGAGTCGAATAGAGGAGGAAAGTTAGAAGGCATATCTTCAATAAATGAGAGGGATGGCAATAGTCGATTGATGGAGGAAGAAGAGAATGCTGCAATGAGGGATATTGATGTATCTGAAGACAGACTACTTGAAGGGGTACCACAACATATGTCACATGTACCTCAGAGTGCAAAGGAAGCAGGCCAAGACTCCTTTGAAGTGGAGAATGAAACACAAAGTGAGAAATCAGAAAAACAGCTCAAAGAGAGTGATGGGAATGCTGACACGGTCAGTCAGAATCTTCAAGGAACAGGAAGATCAGGGAGTGAGCAATCAGAGGCAGAAACAACATTTTTGCTCAAAGAGAGCCCTGCAAATCATTTCCCACCACATGACCTTGTCATGTCAACATTAAATGCACCATCCTTGACATTGACAGGCTGCGCTCTCAGTGGTTTAGATCCAAATGGTAGCTCAGAGGTTTCCTCTGTATGTGATACCAGTATACCAGAATCAAAAACAAGTTGTGTGGTCGTGGCACCAATAGCCTGTACCTCCAAAGCATTGGAGTCAAATAATGATTTGGAAATCCAACCTGCTAAGGAAAATGACAGTGATTCATGGGCACTGGATTCTGAAAGTTCTAAGGTACAGAATGGGGTTCAGGCAGATTGTAACCAGAAAGTTTCCGAACAAGTGGAGATGTCACATGACAATAAAGATGCACCACTATACATTTTACATGCTGACAGTAATCCTACTTCAATTCAGGAAGAATCTTGCCCAATTTTTCCTAAAAATAACAGTGATGAAAGTGGAGTAGAGACTGATCAAAGTGAGGGTCCACCTATGTTGTCCAAGGAAGAGCATGTCTCAGAGAGATCAGGTTTTGATGACAGTGACATACCAGATCTGAGAAGAATTTTTGATGTTGATGGAGATTCAACTAATTTTGAGTCAACCCGGTGTGAAGATTTAGTACAGGCTAATATAGAAATCCATGGAAATGAAAAGCAGCAAGATGAACTGCATGGCAGGGACACCATTTCTACTGAAGAAGTTAATTTAGAAGGAACAAAAGTTGATCAAATGCAGATGGCAACAATGAACATTCCTGAAAAAGCTTCCATTGCTGATGTTATGAAGGATATTTGCTCATTGGTTAAAGCAAGGAATGATGGTCACATAGAGCAGAAAAAACAGTTAGAGAACTTATTTTCTATATTTGATCGAGGGTCATCGGGTGGACAAAGTCTTTCTGGAGAGCAGAAAGAGGTAGAACATGCATCTGAAGATGATGCAAGACAGGAGGGATTGATGACAACTGATGTGAATACGATGGAAAATCAAAGAAAGTCAGAGTTGGGTTTGATGAATAATCAGGAGGAAAGAACGGAACTTAGTAATGAGCCCCAGACAGATGTCATAGATGGCATTTCTTTCTTCTCATTCGATTCAAAGGAATCCCTTGAATCTTACCTCTTTGTCCAAAAAGGGAAGAAATCTGTTTCAAAACATAAAAAACGTGGATCTTCATTGTCTTGGATTAATGCATCAAGAAAGAAGAAGAAGTTTAGGAAGAAGAGTCCTCCTAAACCTTTAAGTAGGACCATCCTCTCCATTCAACCAGAATCAAAAGTACCGCCCCATCTGAATCTCATCAAGCGATATGAAGAAGCATTTTTGAAAGATTTACGTCGATTCAGAGGCAATGAATTACTTCATCCAGCCTTAAGAAAACGAGGAGTGAGTATCTCAAGAAATATTGGACGCCGGGTTCCAATTGGTCTGAATTTGAATGAACTTAATATTAGCCTGAATAGTGATGATGACTGTAATCATTTCACCAAACCAAAAGCTAAGAAATCTTCGCATTCCAGTAAACTTAAAAGTTCATCTAAAGGAAAATCTTATGTAAACTCAAGATTACAGTCACCTTTGCCCACCTTGAGGGTGAGTAACGGTATCATCAGTATAATTCAAAATGATGGAACAGTGAACACTTCACAGAGAATCAGCGAAACTAAACCCGATTGGAAGAGCAACAAGAAGAATAGATCAAGTACAGTATTGATGGAAGAGAAGAGTATTGCTGAATTTTCTGAAAAAAATCCTGCAGCTTCCAAGCAGCCTCTTGTTACTTATGCAGGTTCAAAAACAAAGGCGGATGAATCAAGTACTGGAAACAAGGAAATAATTGGCAAACCTGAAACTGTTCTACCACAAGATACTGTTCATAGAATTCCTAAAGCTATTCAGCTACAAGATACTGTTAATAGAACCCATGAAGCTATTCTATTGCAAGATAATGTGATCAAAATTGCTGAAGTTATTCACGCACCGGATACTGTTAATAGAATTGCTGAAGCTATTCAGGCACCAGATACTGTTAATAGAATTGCTGAAGCTATTCAGGCACCGAATACTGTTAATAGAATTGCTGAAGCTATTCAGGCACCGGATGCTCTTAATAGAATTGCTGAAGCTATTCAGGAACCGGATACTGGTAATGGAATTGCTGAAGCTATTCAGGCACCGGATACTGTTAATAGAATTGCTGAAGCTATTCAGGCACCGGATACTGTTAATAGAATTGCTGAAGCTATTCAGGCACCGGATACTGTTAATAGAATTGCTGAAGCTATTCAGGCACCGGATACTGGTAATAGAATTGCTGAAGCTATTCAGTTGCCAGTTACGGTTGATACAGTTTCCGAGGCTTGTGATTCTAGACCCTTGGAGACAACAGAAACAAGACATACATTGCATGAAGTTGATGCGTTAAAACAGACCAACCCTGGTAACCTGCTAGATCTGAACAAATCAAAGAGTGATAGCCTCATGGCCGGAAAAGATAGTCTACCTCTTAATCCATTAGAAAAATCAAAGTTGTCTCAGGCTTCTGCATTCATGAGCAGTGCGCTGGATGAATATTTGGAGAGTGAGGAGCGAAAGAGAAAGGAACTTGCAGAAAAATGCATCCTTTTGAAAAAGAGGCAGGAAAATAGGAAGCCAGCAAGAAAGTCACACATGGAAGCACTTGAACTAGCCCGTAAAAAATGTCTGGCAGAGGACTCATTCTTCAGGTTCGAGCATTTGCCATCATCACCAGAGAAACCAGGGTCCCATTTAGCTGGAGTACAGAACAGCCCCAGAGAATTCACAAGAAAGAGCTCTACCTCGGGGGCTGGACTTGGCCTCTCTACTACAAGAGTGCTACCCAGTATGGTACCATCAAAGTCTTCAGAAGTTTCAAGTGTTTTTAAATCTTCCTTTTCAGAAGACCTTTCTGGGCCCAACATAAACACAAGACAGTCTAGGCACTCAGATCTTCTACAGAGACTTATCGACAGAGGGAAAATAAGCCATGGCTCATCCTTTACTGAAAAGAAAGATACACCAAAGCAAGATCTTACAAAGCACAACCAGGTTTCTGTGATGCCACATGGTATACTGGAGATGAAAAGACAAAAAATCCCAAACACTGTCAGTCACAGAACTATGATCCCAGAATGTGTTGTCATAACAACACAATCATCCACCTCCTTATCAGATTCAATGCAAAAATCAAATAGCTGGGACAAAAAGAAACATACAATAAGTTCAAAGATAGAGAAAGCACAGAGCAGTTACTATACACAACTTAGGATAGTAGATAGCCATTTAGAAAAGAAAGACAAAAATGGCCAAGTAAAGAGGGTTCATTCCAATGGATTTATGCCTGTTAGAAATCCCACCTCTCCTTGGATGAAACAGAAAATGACACAAATTGAAAACAAGAAGAAGTGTAGGACTCCATTAACTTTTGAAAACACCTCTCAAGATACAACAGTTGAAATCTGTCCCAAGGAGTCTTCTGAAGATCTTCCAGGGAAGAAATCAAAATGTGGCAAAGATTTCTGCAGGCTAGGTTGTGTTTGTGATAGTCTGAATAAGAACCTATCAGTCAACAGGCTCCCAATCCACTGTGGCAAATTGGAGTGTATGCTGGAGTGTATCTGTGAAACACAACAGAGTGTGAGGACATTAAGACACAGGAAAAGGCCAGCTATATTTAGAGAGACAGGAATGTTATTTTATGATGGCACGGGACTTATGGATTCCCATGAGTCTGTTAAAAAGAGATTAATACTTACAGGGGATGGAAAAAGGCTTACAGGGGAAGGATCAAACCTCGCTAATGCTGATGATGATCATCAGAATTATGGAGTGGGTAAAAAAAGAATTGAGAAAACCCTGGATGAAACTGAAAGACGTCTTGTTGATGGAGATGGTAAATTGGAACTAAAAAATGCAGAGGTCACGAAGCAGCAGTTAGATGAAATCATTGCATATCAAAAAGCTAAGGGTGAAAAAGCCAGATGTGAGAGTGGGTTGTGTGCAAGAACGCAAGAATTTGTTCCAAAAAGATTCCTGAGAAAGCGTGATGGCAAAATAGCTGAGAATGGATTATTTCTGGAAAGAAATACTAAGCAGAATGTTCATAGTTATATTGGTCATGAAACGTATGTAAAGCGTTCCTCAATGTGATTTCACCGTCAAGTACTCTTAGTTGTGGGAAGACTGTAAATGATCAAGGTGTATTACAACAAGAGGGTGTGGCCATTGCATCTGTTGTTTCTCATGATAATCCCAATCAAAGGATTCTCCTGCCAAAAATTCATCAGGGTCAAGTGCCTCCCAGTTCCATTATGAACCAGGTTGGGAAAACTCTCCTCATGAACCAGGAAGGGAAAACATTAGTAGTAAAACCTGTAAGTGTACTTCCCTCTGCTTCAGTTAAATTACAAAGTGTGGGGTCAAGACTAATTGTCCAGCAATCCTCCCAGAGCACAGTCATACAAACTAGACAAGGAGGTAGTTTCATTGTTCCTCCTGCTACTCTAATGGTCCCTGCCGCAGGATCCAGACCACAATATCTCTTGATACCAATACATACTGATGCCAATGCATCTCCAAAAACAATTGTCAAACCTCAACGTCAATTTGTACTGTTACCTGTTGGGCAATCGCAGAGTCAAAATGTACCAGTAACTTTGCCCACTGTCTCACAGCCACAAGTAGTTCAGCTACAGAACGTGTCATCACAGCATGGCAGTAATGCCATGTCAACATTGGCTACAACAACAAATATTTCATCAGCAGTGTCAATAATACCCGTGAAATGTAAAACCCATGTTGTTATGCCACCAAGATCAGAACCACCAAAGTCAGTGTCTTTAGAGACAAGATGTCAAAAAACTGTGACTTCAGACAATCTTGCAACATGTGATGGAAATAAGTTACCTCAACCCCCAAATTCAGGAAATAAGTTACCTGTATGTTCATATACTGCACAGTCACTTGTAGCTCTTTCAAAATTACCTGTTGCAAATGATCAGGGAGTTGGGAAGACTTCAACAGACAATGCATCAATTGTATGTCAAACTACAACTATGCCTGTGTCTCCTACAAACGTATTGCCCTCTACAACATCTGACCAGAGAATTAGGCTGACGACACATGTACAGAGTAATACCCCATCTGTTAATCAAGCTAGAACATTGATTGCTGCAGATTCTTTGTCGAGCTCTTCATCAAGCTTGACAAAGTGTTCTGAAAGTGAGGAACAAGTAGTGAAAAAGATGTCGGACAGTTCACACAATGATAAAGTCGTTACGCAAATTGCACCAGTGGAATTATCGGACTTATTATTAAGTGTAGCAGAAGAGGAAGAACATTACTGCAAAAGCCAGAATAAGCAGCCAAGCAAATCTACTTCTGTTGCATGCACCAAAAAGACAGAAGTCTCCTTACTTGCAGAAAGGACATCGTCACATGAGACAGTCCAACCTGCTGTCCGCAATACTCTCTCAAAGAAAGTTTACCGTAAACCATCACCTTCCCCTTCAGCAAAACTTTTGCCATCATCGAAACTGCCATCAACAAAATCATCTACCTCAACAACCCAATCATCCATGTTATCTTCCCATGCCTCCAGGTCAGTGGTTCAATGGTCAAGTAGTCAAGTTCAACAACCCTCCAGCTCAGTAGCCAATGCATCTATCCTTCACAAGGAATTAACTATTAAAAAAGTGACTGCTTCTGTTGGAGAATCATCTAGTAAACCTATAAAGCTTCAAGTTGTCAATTCAGCTTTATCCTTATTCAAGAAAATCCCAAAACTTTCACAATTAGCAGGAATCCGAATGGCTCGTTATCGTGAAATGTATTCTAGTCCTCTCTTCAAGTACCAACGCACAGCTTTTATTTCAAAAGAAGCAAATAAAAACCGTCATAAAAGGTACGATCTTCTGGTAGACATTCTGTCTGATTCTCAAAAAACCCTGAATGAAGTTCACTCGTTTACTATTTGTTCACAGATTGTAGGAATTATTGAGACCTCGCAAAGAAAATCAATGGTGGATTCATATGAGATTATTCTTGTAAACGAAACCAGACTGTACTATAGAAATGGTGCACTATTAGCAAAGGGTGATGATCAATCGACTGATGGGGTATTTATTTTTGCAGTCATTAGAATTGAAGATGTTAAGACAGTCGGTAATATTGAAACACCCATATCTAGAGGAAGTCTCTCAGCAGGAAAAAGAAAAGATGAAAATGATGACGGTGACAGCAGATCATTCCAGGAGAAGAGGCGGAAAGTGCAAGCTCCTTCTGATGAAAAAGATTCACCATCACACACTACTTCATCAGGCAAAGATAACGAGGTAACTCCAAGTGAAATCCAGATTATTTCTGTCGGAGGTGCGAATAAAGATAGATCAGATGACAAAGGAGCAGAAAGGGGGACTGAAACAGTTTCGTCCGAAAAAACAGAGGAGGGAATTTTCTCTGAACAAGTAGGGATGCAAAAGAAATTGGTCAAATTCAGAGCAAACAAACCCACAGTTGGGCAGATCGACGTTATTGATTTGACAGATGCTGCCAGAGAAGAAGCTGTGGAGTTTGACAGAGACAATTCTCAACATCATGCTGCTATTGACCTTCAGAGTGAAAATTATCAACAACATGCAGCTATGGAACTTGATGGTAAAAATTCTCAACAGCATGCAGCTATTGAACATGACAGTGAAAATTCTCAACAGCATGCTGCCATGGACCTTGATGGTGAAATATCTCAACAGCATGCAGCTATTGAACTGGGTAGTGAAAAATTACAACCTGCAACTATTGGACTTGACAGTGAAAATTCTCAACAACCAGCAGCTATTGAACTTGATAGTGAAATTTCTCAACAGCATACAGCTATTGAACTTGATGGTGAAAAATCTGAACAACCGGCAGCTGTTAAAGTGGATGGTGAGAAATCTGAACAACCATCAGGTATTAAACTTAATGAACAATCGCAACAACATGCAGCTTTTGATGGTGAGAAATCTCAACAGCATACAGCTATTAAACTTGATAATGAAAAATCTCAACAGCATGCAGTTATTGAATCTAATGGTAAAAAATCTCAACTCACAGCTATTGAACTTGATGGTGAGAAATCTGAACACCCTGCAGCTATTGAACTTGATGGTGAGAAATCTGAACACCCTGCAGCTATTGAACTTGATGGTGAGAAATCTGAACACCCTGCAGCTATTGAATTTGATGGTGAGAAATCTAAACACCCTGCAGCTATTGAATTTGATGGTGAGAAATCTAAACACCCTGCAGCTATTGAATTTGATGGTGAGAAATCTAAACACCCTGCATGTAGTGAAAAGTCTGAACAACAGTCTGAAATCTAAACACCCTGCAGCTATTGAATTTGATGGTGAGAAATCTAAACACCCTGCATGTAGTGAAAAGTCTGAACAGTCTGCAGGTATTGAATTTGATGGTGAGAAATCTAAACACCCTGCATGTAGTGAAAAGTCTGAACAGTCTGCAGGTATTGAATTTGATGGTGAAAATTCTCAACACCAAACAGCTATTGAACCTGATGGTAACGATTCTCAAGAGCGTGCATTTGAATTTTGCAAAAACTTGCAGGTGCCAAACTTCTCAAGCATTTTGGGGAAACATCTCAAAATTGTTTAGGAGACAAATGTGAAGAGCTTGATTCTCAAAACATACAAGTGAAAAATCTCTAGAGCCTGTTTCTGAGAATTCTCAAGAACCTGCTGGTGAAAACTCTCTAATGCATGCTGGTGAAATCTCTCAGAAGTTTAAAGGGGGAAAGTCTGTGAAGCTTGCAAAGGAAAATTGTCAAGAGCTTCTAGTTGAAAAATCTCAAGAGGTTGCAAAGGAAACATCTCACAACATTGTGGTTGAAAAGTCGATGGCACTTGCAATAGAGAAGCCTCAAGTGCTTGTAGGGGAAAATTCTATGGAGCTTGCATTCGACAATGGTCACAATGCAGGTGGTTCTATGAACGTAACAGAAAAACCTGACGCTCTTAAAGATGTGAAGAGTCCCCATCAAATGGCAAATGATTCTGCTTCCACACTTCATAGTAACAGTTCAAGTACAAAACAGGTTTCATCATCATCAAGCGCCTCCCTGCCAGTAAAGCCGTCCATCCCACCACCATTCAAACCATTGCAACCCCTAGTTGCTCCCCCTCGTACCCTGTTTATTCCCACTGATATGGTATGGTCTACAAAGTTGGCTACATCTTCAAATTTTCTTGCTATTCATCAAAATATTGGACCACAAAAGACATCAGATTCGTATCATAAAACTAAAAAGGAGAAAGAAAAGCTTTATGCTGATCTTTTGTTGCAGAATGTAAAGATAAAACCAATTCCTTTGAAGAAAACTGCTTCCCTTGAGAGTTCAAAATTTTCTCAAGACATCTCAGCTGCAGGAGAGAACACACAGTCTCATAAAAAGGGTGCAGCTTCTTTCTACTCTGATTTAACATCCTCCGATTTAAAACTATCCGGAAAGGAAATTAAACCTGGAGGGAAAATAGATAAAGATGGTGGTAAAGTGAGCAATGCTAGTGACAACAAACTTGTCCCACCGAGTAAACCATGTGATGCATCACAAGAAATTGGTGAAGCTGCAGTATTATCCAAGATGGTCACAAATCTAGTGGACCCATAGATTTAGATTCTGGGGGTGCTTTGTTATCAAGTGCACAGGAATGTGGAAGCATTGGCATAACAATGGATAGCAATGATGCAGAATCTACTGTCAGTACCCTGGGAAAATCTACACCAGATGGAAATGATGTTCAGGTAATATCAATGATAAATGCTGCAGAGCGCCATAAGGAATCTACCGTCAGTACCCTGGGAAAATCTACCGTCAGTACCCTGGGAAAATCTATATCAGATGGGAATGGTGTTCAGATAATATCAATGAGAAATGCTGCCGAGCGCCATAAGGAATCTACCATCAGTATCCTGGAAAAATCTACATCAAATGGGAACCATGGTCAGATATTATCAATGAGAAATGCTGCCGAGCGCCATAAGGAATCTACCATTAGTACCCTGGGAAAATCTACATCAAATGGGAACCATGGTCAGATATTATCAATGAGAAATGCTGCCGAGCGCCATAAGGAATCTACCATCAGTATCCTGGAAAAATCTACATCAAATGGGAACCATGGTCAGATATTATCAATGAGAAATGCTGCAGAGCGCCATAAGGAATCTAATATCAGTACCCTGGGAAAATCAACATCAGATGGAAATGATGTTCAAATATTATCAATGAGAAATGATGCCGAGCGCCATAAGGAATCTACCATTAGTACCCTGGGAAAATCAACATCGGATGGGAATGATATTCAGGTAGTATCAGTGAGAGAAAATGTGGCAACTTTTCATAGCTACTCTCATGTGGGAGCTGATGAAGAGAAGAAAGACAAGGCTGAAGTTCAACATCAAGAGAACTCTCAAGATGGCGAAGAACCAAGTCCAAGGAATTCTAAATATGCTGTTAATCAACAGTCCTCTCTCTCAATGGAGTACATAGACAATCGTGTGCAAAAGCAGATGAAGAGAGTAGGAGTAAGACAAGCTCCCAAAACGCTTCTTTTCCTCCTCCTGTCTCAGTTGAATCAGATTCAAAGAATTCTCTTGCCAACAATTTGTCTCATTGCTCAAAGTAGGTGCTGAAGAAATATTTCATTTCCCATACTCTAAATCATCTTCTGTCCTCCCACATGAACACATTCCCAAAGATCCGGTAACTTTGGTGAAATATGTCATGTTTCGGCAACTGACGAAGATATGAACATAGACATTGACAACTCTTGTGAGGACCAGGAAGAAACACAGACAGGAGATGCCAAAGAGTCTTTGGTAGAGATAAGTGTATCATCTACAGAAAGCAGTGCATCATTGCCAGAAAGCAGTGCATTATTGCCAGAAAGCAGTGCATCATTGCCAGAAAGCAGTGCATCATTGCCAGAAAGCAGTGCAACAGGAACAAGAAAGGCCTGGGGAGATAGATTAAATAGTCTGGTTGAAAAAGTAAAAATTGCAAGCAAAACCTCTCAGGATATAGATGTAGATCAGGAATCAGATGATAGCATAGACATAGAGGGTTGGTCTGAGAGTGATCTATCTCCTAACAGACCCTCCAAATTTCCAAAATTGAGTGAGGGTTCATCTGCCTCAAATGACAGCTTCCATTTCAGGAGTTTATTACCTTCTCAGAAGCCCTCAGGCAAAGATGGACTAATCAAGTCAAATCTTGATTGTGAGATAGCCAACTTGGAAGAGAACACTAAGAAGAAATTATCAAAAAAACATAAGAAGAAACATTCCAAGAAACATAGAGATCATGTTCTAGAAGATCAGTCACAAAGGCAGCAGTATGCAGTCATTGTTTCTTCAGATGATGAACGAGATGTGAGTTTTACAGACTTGTTATCATATTATTATATGCACTACCATATTCAACGTAATAACTGCTTACAAAATATAATTTGCCACTTTTTATTGCCAAATGTTCTTCCTAATAAGCGCCCATGCTCGGTAGTTGTGTACAGTACTGTTCAAATTGCAATAGCACTATATGTTTTAAGCACAAAACTATTGCAATTGTCGACCCAAGCAATGTCACAAAACTTGCATAGGTTTCTATATTAAGTCTTCAAATTACCTCTTAGACTGAAAATATTGTCGCATATTACAGACATCTAAATAGCATTGATTATTTATTGATGCAGAGATAACATCAGTAAATAAAATGTTGGGTGGGCACTTATTAGAGCATGGGCACTTATTAGAGCATGGGCACTTATTAGAGCATAGACACTTATTAGAGCATAGACACTTATTAGAGCATGGGCACTTATTAAAGCATGGGCACTTATTAAAGCATGGGCACTTATTAGAGCATGGGCTCTTATTAGAGCATGGGCACTTCTAAGAGCATGGGCACTTATTAGAGCATGGGCACTTATTAGAGCATGGACACTTATTTCAGCATGGGCACTTCTTAGAGCATGGGCACTTCTTAGAGCATGGCACTTCTTAGAGCATGGCACTTATTACATCGAATACTGTATTTCTTTTTGTTATTATATTAACTTTTTCTTTATAGTATTATATTCACTATTTATATTATTATATTTACTATGTATATTATTATATTCACTATTTCTTTATGTATATAAATTTTTCTTTATAGTATTATATTCACTATTTATATTATTATATTCACTATGTATATTTTTACATTTACTAAGTATATTATTATATTCACTATATTATATTGTTAAATAACTATTTCACGATTTCTTTATATTGGTATATAACTATTTAACTATTTCTTTACATTATATAACTATTTCACTTTTTCTTTATATTGTTTTTACTATCTCTTTATATTGTTATATAACTATGTCAGTTTTTCTTTATATTGTTATATAACTATTTCTATATATTGTTATATTCACTATTTCTTTATATTCACTATTTCTTTATATTCACTATTTATATTATTATAATTACTATAACTATTTCACTATTTCTTTATGTTGGTATATTCACTATTTCTTTATATTGTTATATAACTATTTCACAATTTCTTTATATTGTTATATTTACTATTTCTTTATATTGTTATATAACTATTTCTTCATAATGTTATAGAGCTATTTCTTTATATTGTCATATTCACTATTTATATTCAATATTTATATGATTATATTCACTATTTCTTTATTTTATTATATTCACTAGGCCTATTTCTTTGTATTCACTATAAGCTAAATCCATCCGAGCCATTATGCTCAGTTTCAAAGGGGCACGCAGATAAGAGTACATGATTCTCCCTGGCCAGTCCATCGCAGATTAAGTCCCCAGCATTGCTGGTACTCATTTTACAGCTGCTGAGTGAACTGAAGCAAGTACAGTAAAGTGTCTTGCTGAAGAAAACAATGCAGCGCTTACGACAGGAGTCAAACCTGGTACCTCGAATACTAGCATAACTCCTTACTGCTGAGCTATTTAAATTATATGTGTAAATTATCATTATTATTTCTTTATATTATTATATTGACTTCTTCATTATATTATCATCCTACACATCATTTTCAGTAACTGAGATTTTGGAATAAGATGTACAGAATTACTTAAAGATATTGAGCTATCTAGGCAGTTATACGTCAAAAATTTAGCAGAAATTAAACAAGTAACCAAACTTTTATAAGCGATAACTCAAAAATTAATAGTGCTTTTTTCAAATTACAAAAACTGATCTGCTCAGTTTAGATACTCTTTTAACAAATATAGCTATTTGTCCATAGGCCTTTAACATTATCTTTATTTCAACCATGTACCAGCTTGAAAGTACTGTCATTATTTATATAAATGGATTCTCTCTTTTGTACAGTTGTTGTCACATAAAGTCCGTGAGAGGGAAAGACGCATTGCGCAAAAAAACAATTTCCATGCCCTTCAGATGAAGGTTTTTCCTGAATCAGGCATGTGTGCCAAGCAGAGGATATTGGGTGAGGTAAGCAAGAAATGTTTAATGAGAGGGTGGGATGGAATGTGGTGTAGGGTGGGATGGCATTTGGGACATATGGTGGGATGTCATCTGGATTTCTGGTGTGATGACATGTGGCAGAATTGAATGTCATCTGAATTTCAGGTGTGATTATTTACTTCAAGTTATACCTTACCTTCCATGCTATAAATATGCAATCTGGTCCAATGACCTGATTCTAATGCACTTCTAACCAACCTTAAAAACATAGTTACCAGCCCTGACCTCCAAAATACCTCTAATATCGCGTCCAGTCAGCTGCTTACCAGACGCTCTTAGGCACCCCCTTGATCCCGGAAGGAGTATGGCAACTCCTCCGTGATCCCGCGAGCGGCACCCCAGTGGTGTCTAGCTCTGCGGCCACGACCAGGAAGTTTATTGACCCTATGGTTCAACGGAGGGAAGAGTCCCTCGTAGCTGCTAACCGGGCCATACGTCTGGGCTTTAAGTACCAAGCTCTCGCCGTATGGGTGACTGAGGGGTTGGACTCGGTACTGCGCAGACATCTGCCAGCCGACGTCATCCCGTCAAGTGCACCTTTGTTAGCCGGGCTCTCGGATTTGCTCGATGCGACAGTCGACCAACTCACCCGAGTCTCTACAAGGTGGTCATGGAGAGAAGCGATAATGTTCTCCCCCTTGGAATCTCTGAAGCCACACAGGCAGACCTTCGACGGTTGCCAACAGAAAGCCCGGACCTCTTCGCAGGTCCCTTCTGAGACGTCCTGTCATGCCAGACCGACCGACAGGATGATCTTAGGAAGACTAAAAAGCTGTCGGTGAAGGCGAAGCCTGTCTTCTCCACCAGCACTTCGCCGGCCTCTGTTAGGGGCCAGGGTGCGACCAGCCATCAGCAGCTTCCACATCGTTGCCGTATGACGGCAGCAAGGCCCGACACGGCTTCTTCCTCTCGCCAGGAGTACACTTCGTGGACCGGCAGAGTGAACGTCGCAGAGAGCAGTCAACGCTCCTTGCCCTCTGCACGCAGAGCGGTGGTCACTTCATGAGGATGGGGAAAGGGCAAGGAGCAGCGCTTTTGACCCACCCCAGATGCCCCCGCTGATGGCCAGTCAGGTCGGGGGCGTTTGGGGAAATTCTCCAAGGCGTGGGAGAAAGTCACCACAGACAAGTAGGTGCTGAGAACCATTTAGCAGGGCTTCTGTCTGTGGAGTTCACAACCCTCCCGCCTCAGGGGGGTCTTTTGCCCCACCCCCACTCCTCGATTGGACAACCACGTCGAGTTGTTAAGGACAGAGATCGGAGAGCTTTTGGCAAAGAACGCCATTACCCTCATCTTGAATTTGCCCAGGTACCTCGTAATGTCCACTTTAATCCTGTAGCGCCCAATCATCAATCTTAGACCACTCAACGTGTTCATTCGTCAGTTGAAGTTCAAGATGGAGACACTTCACTCCATCCTCCCTCAGCTGGCTAGGAGCCTGTGGGCCACCTCTGTCAACCTCCCAGACGTTTATCTGCATGTGCCAATGCACGAGGAACATGCACGTTTCCTGTTGTTCCAATTCGAAGGAGCCACGTACACATTCAGGGCACATTCATCTTCACCCGGATTACGAGGGCTCTAGTGGCCTTTCTACGAAAGCAAGGCTTTATAATCTTTATGTATTTTGACGACTGGCTTATTGTCGCAAAAGGCGCAGCCACTGTCACAGAATACACAAACGTAGTCATAAGAGTAGCTCAGGATTTTGGGTGGGTAATCAACCTTGCCAAGTCCAGTCTAGTTCCTTCCCAGACTCACATTTTTCTGGGAGCAGTCCTGGATTTCACACAAGGTTATATACGGCAGACGGAGGAACGAATCCTAGCTGTGAAGGCGGGAGCCGACGTCCTCTCTCACAACCGGTGTTGCCGGCGCATGGCTGGTATTCCTATGATACCTAGCCAGTCTAGTAGATGTAGTCCCAATGTGCAGGTTTCACATGCGGGATCTACAATTTCATCTACTGGATAATTTCATCCCATCCAGGAGGGACCTCATTGTTCCCGTCCCCTGTACACAGGCAGTGGTCCCCCACAGTTTGTGGTGGTGCATCCACTCACACCTGTCACAGGCAGCTGTTTTCCACCCACCAGACCTTCAGTGTCAGTGGTGACAGACACGTCTTTGATGGGGTGGGGAGCGCATTTAGCATGGTCCAAAGTTGCAGGATTTTGGACGGATTTAGAAGCAGTGCGCTGATCTCTTGTTCACTTTCTGACACAGGTGCGAAACAAAACTTTTCTCATACACACTGATAATACCATGGTAGTGGCAAATATTAACAGGAGGGGAGGAACGAGCTCCAGGAGACTTTGGATCTTTGCCAAGTCACTTCTATCTTGGTGCATGACAAACAAGGTCAGCCTTTAGGTGGTCCACCTGCCATGCAAGGAGAACACGATGGTAGATCTGTTATCCCGCCTTCAAGAAGCCCCCAACAGAATGGGCCCTCTATCTGCAGGTTTCCGATGCGATCTGGTTGACCTTCGGTCTCCCAGACGTAGATCTGTCTACGTCCGTAGACAAACACAAGCTATTAACGTTTTGCGCTCTGACCCCCGACCCAAGAGTCTGGAGAGTCCACGCAATCATAATCAGGTGGACCCATTTCGTGGGCTATGCCTTTCCACCGTTTGCGCTGGTGCCAAGAATACTGGGCAAGGTGACATATGATCAGTGTCACATGTTGCTAATGGTAGCTCGCAATTGGCCTGGCCATCTGGTTCCCTCAGCTGCTCAATCTTATCGCAGGTTTTCCGTACGAGCTTCCGGTCAGGGACGACTTGGTCTTAATCCCGGCAAACTGCACCAGAAGTCAAGAGCACTCCATTTGACTCTGTGGCCTCTATTCGCAAATCCCTTGTGTCGCAAGGCCTTCCGGAGAAAGCTGTCCAAGTGGCAGCTCAAAGTCAAGAGACCATCCACTTTCGGGATGTATTCTTCCAGACTTGGAATGTTCCAAGATTGTGCCAAAATAGATCGGGTTCTCCGCATACGGTGCCTCTTAGTGACGTAGCGGATTTCTTGTTGGGTCAGTTTAATCTGAATAAATCCATCAATACAGTCAAGGGGTTTTGTACAGCCATAGCAGCTATTCATTGGGACTTTCTCGATGGGACGATCATCACTGACACGCGGCCTCTGGAAATATTACTTAAAGGAATGTTCTTACAAAGACCTTCAGTTCAGAACCTTGCTCCGCCGTGGGACATGCAAGTAGTTCTCGAGACACTAGTACAGGCTCCATTTGAGCCACTTAAAGAACTGATGATCAAAACAGTTTTTCTACTTTCAGCGGCCTCTGCCAGACAAGGAGGTACCTGCCATTCACACGCTGTCGCTCAAAGAAGGCAATATTGGCTTCGAATCTGGGATGTACAGCTTGGCCTGACCCAGCTTTCTTGACCGAAAATTAAGAGTTTCTACAGTAACCGATATTCCTTCTGTCGCTCTCTACGTTTTCCGACACATCATAGGACGGGGTAGTGCCACGTTCGATGTCTCAAAACACTATAATAAATGTACACAATCCTTATGGAATGACGTAAACGGCTTATATGTGTCTTTACAAAATCCCCATCGCGCCATTTCACATGATACGAATTTGCGATGGATTGTTCAGGCAATCACGTACAATAAATCTGTGTTGTTCGCAGAACAATCAATTGCACTATTTGGTGGGGTTCCCGTCAGCGAGATTCTTTGTGCTGCAGCTTGGAAAACACCAGCCACGTTTGTCTCTGCATATCTAAAGTATATGCCAGACTATTAAGGCGAAGTTGCAAGGGCCATTCTTTTGAGCAGAGGACCATCCCTTTCTTGAGATGAATATTCTTGCATTTCTTATTCACGTTCTCTCTTTTCAGTTACGATTCTTCCTTTAATTTATCAACGTCTTAGTTGTTTACTAATGAATTTCGGTCGCTGTTTTAGCACTTTTGATTCGTTCATTTTGCTAGAGAGAAATTTTCGCCGTTCAGGCACTATTTATTTTGTATACTTTTACTAAAGAAGCTTTGCTATTTTTTTTGCAATTGTTAGTTCGTTGTTTTACTAACAAAATTTTGCCGGTCTTAGGCACTTTGTATTTCGTTTATTATTTGCTAACAAAATTCTACTGCTGTTCTGGCAGTTTTTGTTTAGTTTAACTTTACAGATGATTGTGTTCCCCTCATGTTTAACTAAACCGCCCTAGTCCCCTGGCGAACCTTGTGTAAGTTTTTGCCATGACGTATTGGGCGTTGTTTACAGTTTGACTCTGTTCACTAACAGATTGTGTTAACATGCGTTTTTGGGTGACTAACCTATCTTCTGTCGACGTCATGCCTCGGTTATTACTAACAGGTTGTTTCCTGTTCCTTTGTTATGACTGGGAGTGGTTTACTATTTTATAGTAGTTCCTATTCAGAGGTTTTGTCATCCTTAAGAGGATAAGGAATCTAGTCCTTTAAGTAGGATAAAACTATTGCGAGCGTTAGGACCAGCCTTTAGAAAATTGGGCTTCGACCTGAACTCCCTTCCTTCCAATCCTCCGTTGCAATCTGATTGCATATTTATAGCAGGGAAGGTACGGTATAACTTGAAAGTAGATTTACCCCGTTAAGCTTGGCGGGGATATTTCCGAGAGTTATTCTTACCTTCCATGCATTCCTGCCCGCCTCCCCTCTCATTCAGGCCTTGGTGGAATGTTAAGTGAGGAATATTAGAGGTATTTTGGAGGTCAGGGCTGGACTGGTAATTATGTTTTTATGGTTTGTTAGAAGTGCGTTTAGAATCGGGTCATTGGACCAGATTGCATATTTATAGCATGGAAGGTAAGTATAACTCTCGTAAATATTTCTGCTACACTTAGCGGGTTAAGTATGTAGTACACCAAGCGGGATAGTCTTGCTCCAATACTGACTGCGTATGTTCTACTATCTAAATACCTATGTACCAACCAGCGAGTGTGAAGGAAGCATGAGCCGTACTATGTATACTATACTATCCAGCAAGTGTGTCCTGCACTTTGAGCTCAATTACGGTAATAAGCCTAATGTTACTTAATGATGTCCATTCGCTCTTCAAGTAATAATACAGTTTATTACAGCCAAATAATCAAAAAAGGAGTGATGTAGTTCAATAAAAAGCAGAAAATAACAACAAAATCATTTTAAAAGATAACGTTAAATACATTTACGTCAAAATAATCCCTGAATTTTGCTCAGTTTGCAACACAAATTATCTTCCATGTCATAGCGTCGCGTTATGGGGTCAAATTCATGTGTCAGCCATGATCAGTAAAACATGCCTTAACATGAAGTAATATTAGGTGTTGCTCGACTCCCATTGGGCACCTCAAGTTTTGGAATTAATATTAAAATACATTAGCAGTCAACTAATCATTTGTCAAAGAGAACAAGACTGTCGGAGTAGGGAAGGCAATGGTAGTATTAGATAAAAGCATGGAGGTGGTATGACACAGTGTCTTGCAGCAAAACTACGAATAGGATGGCATGTGAGACAAGAGGGTGGGATGACATGTGGGACAATGGGTGAGATGACATGTGGGACAGACAGTGGGATGACATGTGGGATAGACAGTGGGTGGGATGACATGTGAGACAGACAGTGAGTGGGATGACATGTGGAATAGTCGGTGGGATGACATGTGGGACAGTGGGTGGGATAACATGTGGGACTGTGGGTGGAATGACATGTGGGACAGTGGGTGGGGTGACATGTAGGACAGACAGTGGTTGGGATGACATGTGGGACTGACAGTGGGTGGGATGACATGTGGGACAGACAGTGGGTGGAATGAAATGGGACAGTGGGTGGGATGAGAGGACAGTGGGTGGGATGAGATGTAGGACAGTGGGTGGGATGACATGTGGGACAGTGGGTGGGATGACATGTGGGACAGTGGGTGGGATGACATGTGGGACAGTGGATGGGATGACATGTGGGACAGTGGGTGGGATGACATGTGGGGCAGTGTGGGTGGGATGACATGTGGGTCAGTGGGTGGTATGACATGTGGGACAATGGGTGTGATGACATGTGGGACAGTGGGTGGGATGACATGTGGGATAACATGTGGGACAGTGGGTGGGATGACATGTGGGACAGTGGATGGGATGACATGTGGGACAGTGGGTGGTATGACATGTGGGGCAGTGTGGGTAGGGATGATATGCGACAGTGGGTGGGATGACATGTGGGACAATGGGTGTGATGACATGTGGGACAGTGGGTGGGATGACATGTAGGACAGTGGGTGGGATAACATGTGGGACAGTGGGTGGGATGACTTGTGGGACAGCGGATGGAATGACATGTGGGACAGTGGGTAGGATGACATGTGGGACAGAGGGTGAAAGGTGGTTATCAGGGGCAAGGGGATTTGTATTGTTTGCAGTGCTATACAGTAGTTTGTTTTGATCAAATTTGAAGCTTTTCTCCATTTATGTCAAACTGCATTTAACCATGTTCAAACAGCCAAGAAATAATGATTAAACAATTTTTTTCACAAACATTTTAATCAGAAATGTTTAAAATAAATTTTCAAGTTGATTGTGCATTAACATCCAAACTTTCTGTGTCTGCAGTTGCTACTCTGCTTCAAGTAATTAGATTTGACAAACAGTCTGTCCTTGAAAATGGTATGTAAAATATTTGCATAATGTGAATTTTGTTATTATGTGCATAGGCTTTTAAGCTTAAAAAGTAGTGTTTTTGACTAGTTGAGTTAATTTTGTGTTAAGAGCTCTCTGTTATAAGTGCTAGTGTTGTAATTAACTCTCTTCCATCTATGTTTTACAGGCGTATAAGGTTGTAGCTGAACTAAAGGAGAAGGAAATCAAACTTCACAACCAGCTAGCTTTGGAGAGGCAATGTAACTCCCTTATGAGTCGAAAACTCTTCTATCTCATTGGCAAGTCTTTCTTCTTTTTGTGAAGACATTGAGCAGGAAGTGAAGTTGTAATCTTTCTTTATCCCATTCAAATTCTAAAATTAATTCAATATTTGTATATCACTTTTGATCCAGTATATATTGCACAATAAATGAATTTGGATCCCACCAGCAATGGATTTTACTAGGTCCTTACCTCCCCCCAGGTCTATATGGTCTCTAGATATTAAACCCTAACAGGACTGGTCCCTTAAACCCTTACAGGACTGGTTCCTGCACCACAACATGAGTGATCCCTGAACCCCAACAGGACTGGTTGCTGAACCTCAAGAGGACTGGTCACTGAACCTCAACAGGACTGGTTCCTGCACCACAACATGACTGATCCCTGAACCCCAACAGGACTGGTTGCTGAATCTCAACAGGACTGGTCACTGAACCTCAACAGGACTGGTGCCTGAACCCTGACAGGACTGGTCCCTGGACCCCAACAGGACTGAATCCTCGATAGAACAGGACTGGTCACTGAACCTCAACAGGACTGGTTCCTGCACCACAACATAACTGATCCCTGAACCCCAACAGGACTGGTTGCTGAACCTCAACAGGACTGGTCACTGAACCTCAACAGGACTGGTGCCTGAACCCCGACAGGACTGGTCCCTAAATCCCAACAGGACTGGTCCCTGGATCCCAACGGGACTGGTCCCTGAACCCTGACAAGACTGGTCCCTGAACCCTGACAGGACTGGTCCCTGAACCCTGACAGGACTGGTCCCTGAACCTTGCCAGGACTGGTCCTTTAAACCCTTACAGGACTGGTCCCTGAACCCCAACAGGACTGGTCCCTGAACCCCAACAGGACTGGTCCCTAAACCCCAACAGGACTGATTCCTGCACCACAACAGGACTGATCCCTGAAGCCCAACAGGACTGGTTGCTGAACCTCAATAGGACTGGTCACTGAACCTCAACAGGACTGGTCCCTGAATCCCGACAGGACTGGTCCCTGATTTCCAACAGGACTGGTTCCCCAACAGGACTAGTCCCTTAATCGCAACAGGACTGGTCCCTGAACCCCAACAGGGTCCTTGAATCCCAACAGGACTGATCCTCAACAGGACTGGTCCCTAAACCCCCACAGGACTGGTTGCTGAACCTTAACAGGACTGGTAACTGAACCCCCACAGGACTGGTCCCTGAATCCCAACCAAACTAGTTCCTAAACCCCAACAGGACTGGTTGCTGAACCTTAACAGGACTGGTCACTGAACCTCAACAGGACTGGTCACTGAATCTGAACTCAAAATGGAATGTCCCTTCATTGGAATGGCTACAAAGGGCTTAAGGTACAATTACACCTGACTTTTCTAAAAAATGATAATGTTGACCCTCTTTTTAAATGCATCTGTTGTGATTTGTCTATTATAAGATACCTCCCTCCAATTGCTTTACTCTGGCCATGCTGCTGTGTCTAATTGAACTCACTAGGACTTACATACTTGGCCCTTGGAATATTCTAAATTAGGTTGTTGTTTTCTAACTCATATGGGTGTTCAGACATTTAATCATTACTGAACAAACAAGATTTCTATGAGAAATTGAAACTCTTTCAGCCATGAATATGAATTCAAAGTAAAACACAATATTTCTAAAACTTTTTTTCTTTTTTTCTTAATCTTTTTAAACAGCTCGGCATCCAGACCTGATTCACACGCAGAGAGCAGATGTACTTAAGTCACTTCAAGAAAATTCATCATTAGATCTGGAGAAGGTTATCCCAGAAGTGTTACACTCACTTTTCCCAGTTCTATCTATAACAACTCTTTCCAAAGCGCAGGAGCAATTAGAATCTCTGAGATATAAACTGTCTACGTCAAGTGATGTCACACAGGGGGCCGGTAGAGGGGAACCACACTTTATTTTATCTAAAAAATCCAATAAAGTGCAAGGTGACAGTACCAACATTTTGAATGGAAGATTAGGTTATCAAAGTTTGAGGGATTTGTCTGTGAAGGAAGCCTATTTTCAAGATTTGGGGAATAGGCTTAGAACAGGTGATACTCGATTGTCAGACATTGTCTCAGAACCAGCAGGCAATTCAAAGGGAAACCAATCCAACCCACTCAATGCCCAAATATCTGAAATTTGCAAGGAATCTCATATACGAAAAGATTATAATGTTAGCCAGATGCTAAATACAATTAAGTTGTTTGTTGCAAGCAATAAAAACATTGCGTCTGACGATGGAGGTAAACTTGATCAAGGAAGACTTTTGCTTCAAGAACTGAAAAGAAAAAATCTGCTTGATTCGAGTCTAGCCGTAAAGAAGAAAATAAAGTCAAGTGATGGAGGACACCTAGATAAGGCAAACAGTTCAGGTTCTCATTCTTCGAGTGGAACAAACTTATTTTTAGAGAGGAGCAGTGACAGAGTTGGAAAAGAAATCAAGAGGGAGGTTTTGAAAGGAGATGATGTTCCTGTAGATACATCATCAGTAACAGAAATGTCAAGTGCTGGAAATGACGAAGATGATTTTATTGAAATTGAAGGTTCGGATGGATGGATCGAAGCTAGCGAGGAGGAGGATGTAGCAGCAACTGAGATGAAGAAAGGAGTGACGAGTAGAGACACACAAAGAGAAATATTAGTTGATGTGAGCAAAAAAGGTAAACAAGTAATCAAAAGTGATGAAATTATAAGAGAAGCTAAGAAAAAATCAAATGAGCTAGATGAAACGGCTAACAAGAAAGTTATACTAGACACAGAGGAAACATCACAGGAGGCTGATATTGATAGACCATTTGGCACACAAACCTTTGCTGATGAACATTGTGAGGATTCTGATGCACATTGTGAGGATTCTGATGCACATTGTGAGGATTCTGATGCACATTGTGAGGATTCTGACGCACATTGTGAGGATTCTGATGCAGATTCAGAACAGGAATTGGTTATTGATATAGATGTCAATGCAGAGGAAGAGGAAGGAGAGAATGCTGATTTCCCAGACCCCCAGGAACAGGAAGTGACAGGTGAAGAGGTCACTGATATCAATGTAGATGTTCAGAAGATTCTTCCATGTTTGCAAGTGGAGGAGAAGGAAGATGGAACCTTGGATATTGTACTGCAAGGAGAATTTTCAGATGAGAAGTTGAATGAATTGTTTGCCAAGCCAGAGGTGATGGCTTACCTGAAGCAGGCAGCTGTGAAGAAGAAAAAGGATGTAAAACTTACATAACCTACTTACTTGTATATAGGGCTATCGTGATATTGATTTTTTCATGAATTTAAAAATACCCTGACCAACATATCATGTGATATGTCATTTTCACATGTAAACTGAATATTAAAGCAAACACTTCGGAAACAAAATTACATCCATATTTTAAATGAATGAGCTTTGGAAGAGAATATTTGCAGCAATCTTATTCTGTATGCTTCCCTTCCATAGATATTAGAACAAATTGTGATCTGCATGCTGAAAACCCAAGCAGTTTTCCAAAATTAATAATCATAACATAGACATTTTGATATGGTGGATGATATATTGCCATATTTTTGGTGAGCATGCGAAGCATAATGCGAACCTATGTAATGGCTATCCAGAGTTTTTCCTGAGATTTTCTCAGAAATGTTATCTAAATTTTTCTCCCACATTCAGCTTTTCCCCTTTATCTCCTTTACGAACCTTCCATCTCCTCACTATCATAACTCCTCCACCATTAATTATTAACACCCTCTTAGCACATATGACTCTGACTGTCGCAGTGCCGTTAAACATCAACAAACCAAACCAAACCTTAAGACAAGATTAAAGACTACTTTCCTTTAAAAGTCTACAAACATTTGATATTTCCTTAGTAGATAACTGTAAAATGATATAATTTTCCAATAATATTCAGAGATCCTCAAGCATCTCGTATCACTGGAGATTAAAAGTTCTTCAAAATGTTTGGGCACCAACGGTTGTATCAGGCATGATTGATAAACTCCACCTTTACTATTGTGTTCGTTTGCATAAAGTTGCTACAGTATATGAAATGACCAGACTTATTCAGTATACTCAGGCACAGGATGTGACTGCATATGGACTTAGGGAGGGATGCCATGTTGGACATGGATGGGGACCATGCAGAACATGATATAATATATACCATGTGATATACAACAAGTGCTATATCAGGCATAATTATTTGACACTGCCTTTTTTTCTTACTCAAGTTCATTTGCTATAAGTTATTATATGAACTAATACTTTCATACATAGTATGCTCAATCAGGAAGTGATAGCTAGGATGAGACTTATGGAGTGGATGTCATGTGGGACATTGGGTGGGGGGGACATGGGGTGGGATGCCATGTGGAACAGGGTGGAATGCCATGTAGGATATATGGTGGAATACCATGCAGGATATTGGGTGGGATGCCATGTGGGACATGGGATGTCATGTGGGATGCCATGTGGGACATATGGGGTGGGATGCCATGTGGGACATAGGGTGGGATGCCATATGGGACATGTGGTGGGATGCCATGTGGTGGAATGCCATGTGGGACATTAAGTGGGGTACTATGTGGGACATGGGGTGGGATGCCATGTGGGACATTGGGTGGAATGCCATGTGGGACATGGGGTGGGATGCCATGTGGGACATGGGGTGGGATGCCGTGTGGGACATGGGGTGGGATGACACGCGTAACACTGTGACATAGGTTGGTATGCCATGTGTGACATAGGCTAGGATGCTATGTGGGACATAGGGTAGGAGGCCATGGGGACATGTGATGCAATGTGGGACATAAAGTAGGTTGCTATTGGGAGGGACACCATGTGGAACATAAGGTGGGATGCCATGTGGGGCGTCAGGTGGGAGGCCACTGATGTGGGACATGTGCTGGGATGCCATAGGGAGAGATGTCATGTGGTACATATGGTTTGATTAATGAGAAAGATGTAGGATGTGGGACATGGTGTGATGCCATGTGGGTCATAGGGTGGGATACCTTGTGGGACATGGTGGAATGCCATGTGAGACATACTGTATGGTGGAATGTCATGTGGGAGATAATGGTAGAATGCCTTGTGGGAGATTGGTAGAATGTCATGTGGGACTTGGGATGGGATGTCATGTGGGACATGGGATGTCATGTGGGACATGGGGTGGGATGTCATTTGGCACATTTGATGGGATTCATGTGGAACATAGAGTGAGATGCCATGTGGGTCATAGGATGGGATGCCATGTGGGACATATGGTGGAATGTAGTGGGACAAGGGATGGGATGTCATGTGGAAATGAGGTGGGATGTCATGTTAGAGATATGGTGGAATGCCTTGTGGGACAAGGGGTGGGATGTCATGTGGGACATGGGGATGCCATGTGAAACTTAGTGTGAGATGCTATCTATGGCATTACACTTGACACTGCAAGGTTACTTTTCAATACACATTTCAAATCTTTGAAATACAATAACTCCCAAATGGAATATCAACGTACTCAAGCTCGCTTTAATTGTTATTGCCTTGATTTTTCCTATTAATTAAATTTCAATCTTATTGAGTGCCTTTTATTGAGATAAAAAGATTATATATGCTCACAGTATGTTTCCTTTGTTTACAAGAAGTAAAATCATGTTTCTTGTAGGGTTTTGATCATGTGAGCCATCTTTCCAGGGAAAAATTATTGCTGAAAGATTTTCAAAAGAAGTAAATAAAGCCTTTTATTTGGTTTTTGGTATACAGGGATAATGAGTTGATTTCATTTGTTTGGTACTACCTAATTTTATATTGGTTGAAGCAGTGAAATTTAGGTTACACTTGTGATTACACTTGTATATATCATGATTTTGTTTCATAATTGTATTTTTCTTAGTTTTGTAAGATATTTTTGGTCAAATTGATTTTAGAAACATTTGAAAAAGCAAATTGTTAAAGGGCATTCATTGAAAGGTGTACAAAGCAAGTATAAATGGAAATGCTGCAAAGGGTTGATCATCATATATGTTGAATCCATTATTTCGATGCTTATTTTGGTCGATATTTTGTAAATAAATTAATTGTGTTCTATATAGAAAGATCATATCTTAAACTTGACTACTGACTGGAAATTGAGTTTATTGTACATTAACTGGATTGTTAAAAACAAACGAGTTAGTATGAAGTATGTTGTACAAAGATAAAATGGGTGGAATAAAAGAGGTAACTTGTACTATTTGTGTTTTCTTGTCATTTATGTATCAGAAATCCAGTAGAGTTCTATGGATAGGTAGAAAGCACCTAAGCTTAATTAGAAGAAAATGTGATATAAACCATGAAATAGTTGGTTATGCAAAGAGGTCTTGAATACCAAGGGTATTTGGTTCTGATGCGATAGCATTAGGAACCTATGTAGTCATGTTGGTGTGTGTATGTATGTGTCTGTGACAAGCTTGGAAACATGATTTCTTAAAAACCATGTGGTGAATTTATGTCATACTTTGTATATTAATGTGTTGTGGCCTGTAGATGATCCCTATTGATTTTGGTGCTGATGTCATAAATATTTATATAATCGTCAGCAACACATATTGAGAGCAACGTGACTTCTATTCTCTCGCAACTTTTCATTCCGATTTACTTTACCACCTAAATTTTGTTTTGTATCTTTATTTTCTGGGATTCTCTCTGTGGATGGGGTATCTGCTTTCTGTGAGATCGTTCTTTTTTTGTTTTTCTTCCCTTCCGTTCTGACCAGATTTCGCACCTTATCGTTACCTGTACAGAAGTTCTGCGATTTTTTTTTCTTTTTAGCCTCTTGGCCCTTGTTTTTTTTTTTTTTTCCATGACGAAATGCTTCTGCCTTGACCCTCCCTCCCCTCCCGGGGACCTGCCTGCCACCTCAATTGACCATTCTTCAGCCCCAGTCCCTAAAATTCTAATAATACAGGCCACCAATAAACCCGAAAGTTTCAAAAGAGTTTTCCATTTTCACATACCCAACGCGCTCCAAGGCCTTGTCGGTATCCTCCCCAAGGTCTCTACCCTCGGATCCGGCGATCTCCTGGTGCACTGCACCAGGGACACTCGAGCCACCACCCTCCTCACCACCAAAACCCTAGCCGATACCAGTATTTGTGGTTCATGGATTTTGTAACTGATACATTGAAGAAGCATGGTGTTGAGGTGAGACGTGGAATCCCAGACATTCATCGTTATCAAAGTTTTGCAGAGCGGTTTAATCGTACACTAGCAGAACGGTTTTTTGGACTTCAGTATGCTCAGAAAATACAATTGCCTAAGGGAGAGAGATCGACAGAATGGGTAGAGAGACTACTTGCCGTTGTTTTAGCTTTGAAAAACAAAGTCACACGACTGATCGGAAAGAAACCTGTTAATGCAATCAAAGCTAAAATGGTGAAACAGAAACCAGCTGATCGCCCTGTCGGCTTGGAGAAGCAAAAAGTACCCACCGATGTTGTAATGCGTTATCTACACCAACCAGGTGAGCTGGAAGAAGGTTGATGTTATGCTACAGACCCTGTGTGGTCTGTCAATATTTATTGAATAGGACAGTCTGTTACAAAGCCTGGAGAGCCTGTCCTATACTATCTACATGATGGTGCGGGTTTTAGATTTGTCCGTGAAGAATTGTTGAGCGTTCCTTACAACACCGAGCTCCACCAAATGGGAAATAATGCAACATACAATTAGAGATAGGGTATTATAACGATATATGATGTCAGTACGTGCAGAGAACAAGTGTAATTGGCTACCACTAGGTTAGAAAGAAACATGTGGAAGACTAGCTATGTATGATTAATGCTGGTTGCGTCGAGTAGTGATTAGAAATGGTAAACGGTTAATAGTACCATGCCGTTAGTGTGGGTTGGTATTTATTCTCAGACACAACTTTGCGGTGGTAGAAGGGTTGTTGAAAAACTTTTGTACATTGAAAAACAAGCTCGTATAAACTTTCAAGAAGTGCTCACAGAACTTTAATGACCATTCTGTTGCAACACCCTATTAGAGATGTGGTGTATCATAGTATACAAATCTGTGCTTCAACCTATTAGAGAAATAATATACTATAGTATAGCAGTGTATGATGAATAACTGAAATAGAACTGCACTTAAAGAGTTGAGGCATTGAGAAAGTATGTGGTTCAAAACAATATCCTCCTTGATGCCCCATCAGGCCAAAGAGGAAATCGTATTAAAAAGGACTACATAAATGCCATCATCGCTCATATGTATATGCCAGCCTGCAGACTGGTTTCTGCTCCGAGAGTGCAACAGCCTTTTTTTTTCCCAGAGCACCAAGACCTGTTCCTGCACCGAGACCCGTTCCTGCACCGAGACTCGTTCCTGCACCGTGACTGTTCCTGCACCGAGAGAGCAAAACCTCTTCCTGCTCCAAGAGCACCGAGACCTGTTCCTGCACCGAGACCTGTTCCTGCACCGAGACCTGTTCCTGCACCGAGACCTGTTCCTACACCGAGACCTGTTCCTGCACCGAGACCTGTTCCTGCACCAAGGTTCAGATGGGCACCAGGTACAATTGGCAATTACCTCCGCAGTTGGCAGATGAATATCGCAGATGGGCACTGATTGGGTGCTGACCCACTAGCCCTGTTGCACTATGTTCGCCCCGCAATTCACCGGAAGGTAGCAGAAAAGGTTGGAGCCCTTCGCAGGTTAAAATTCCAGTTAGCACTCGTGGGGCTGAAGAAGGATAATGGCGATGGAGAAACAGAATTTACAAGCCCAGTATTTCGCAGCCGTCAGATGGATGTCCTTCAAGTGGGTGAGATTGATGAAGTGCTCAACAACGCTTTCCCATGCATGATAGAATCTCTTGAGCAATGAGCTCAAGAGAGGGTCAGGATGGATGGTGGATAGAGTGGAGGACCTCTGGCTGAATATTGCCCAGTACCAACCACTACAAGGCGGATCCTATATCGGTTTGCCGAAAGAACTCTAAAAGCCAAAAAGACTATCATCAATGTGAAGGACCGTGATGATAACTGCCTTAGTTGGGCTCTCCGATCTGCTCTGTTTCCAGTCAAGAAATATCCACAAAGATGCACCAAGTATCCTTCAAAAGACTGCTTAAACTTTAAAGGGATAGAGGCTCCAAATCCACTCTCCCAGATCGGGAAGGTTGAAAAACAAAACAATCTGGCTATTAATGTCTTCGGTTGGGATAAAGGGGTGATCGTTCACAGACTCAACAAACAAGACAAGAACATCCCCAGGATCAATCTTCTATTGATTGAGAAGGCATATAAGTTCCACTACACGTGCATCAAAAACCTCAATCGCCTGCTCTATGATCAAAACACCCATCTTAAACGTAAACACTTTTGCAAGAGGTTTTTACATGGCTATTCCAGGAAAGATCTGCTCGAGGCCCACAGACCTGATTGCATGGGAATTGGTCAAACAGCTGTATGTATTGAGATGCCGAAAGAAGGTGAAAACAAGCTGTCCTTCCAGAACCATCACCAGCAGCTTCCAGTGCCCTATATAATCTAAGCAGATTTTGAGGCACTCACCTGTAAGATAGATGGTGCAGAATCCAATCCCTCGCAATCCAATACCCAAAAGACTCAACAGCACGAAGCGTGTGGCTATGGGTATGTTGTGGTCAGGTGTGATGGTTATACAGAGCCTCCCGTAGTATATCGAGGACAAAATGTAGCTGAGAAGTTCCTTGAGGCTTTGCAGCAGGAAGAAACTAAGATCAAAGCAATTCTGGCAAACTCTCGACCTATGATAATCACCAGAGGATTGGTGTGCACACTGGACAGCATGGGATTGTTATTTTTGTAAAAAACCTCTACATGGTGACTGTCCGCAACCACTGCCATAACACAGGTAAGAACAGAGGTGCTGCGCACAATGCCTGCAACCTGAAGCTGCGCCTGAGCTCCAAAGCAATCACAATCCCAGTTGTGTTCCATAACGTGCAGGGCTATGACTCATTTGCTCATGCAAGCCATCAGCAAAGTGGAAGGAAAGATAACCTGCATCCCCAACAATATGGAGAAGTATATATCCTTCTCCCTAGGTCAGATGAGGTTCATTGATAGCGCACAATTCCTGCTTGCGTGATTGGATAAGCTGGTTGCGGCTAACGACTGTTGACTTCCGTATCACAACTGAATATGAACCGAATGATAAAAAGAGATAATTGTTATTGCATAAGGGGATTTATCCCTACGAGTATATGGATTCCTGGGAACGGTTTGGGGAGTACCTCCTTTCGCAAGATGCCTTTTATAGCAAGCTTACGGAGGAACATATCTCCAATGAGGATTATCAACATGTGCAGGAGGTCTGGGGGGCATTCGAATGTGATACTATGGGAGATTATCACGACCTATACCTGTGGACTAATGTGCTTCTACTAGCTGATGTCTTCGAGATATATCCGAAGACTTACTTGCGGTAGTGTGGTCTGGAGCCAGCACACTATTAAACAAGCCTGGATTATCTTGGGATGCACTCTTGAAATATACATGTGTAGAATTGGAACTGTTAACCGACTATGACATGCACCTGTTCTTCGAGAAAGGCATGAGAGGTGGTATTTCCATGGTATCCGAGCGCTATCCTAAAGCCAACAATCCCTACATCTCAGGCTATGACGATTTTAAGCCTAACAATCATATTCTCTACCTAGACGCAAATAACTTGTATGGTTGGGCGATAAGTCAAGCACTACCCACGGGTGGGTTCGAATGGGTGGATGAAGTGCCCTCGCTGGATACGCTTTCACCCGATGCAGAAAAGGGTTACATACTCGAGGTGGACCTTGAGTATCTTCAAGAGCTACACGACGTCCACAATGCATACCCACTTGCTCCGGAACATATGAAGGTTCCGAAGAAGTGGTTGTCAGATTATTAGCAAGGGCTTCTTAACTCGTCAACTGATGTTAAAAAGTCAGTTCCCAATCTCTGTGACAAATAGCACTATGCTGTGCACTACCGAAATTTACAACTCTACCTCTCTGCTAGGTATGAAGCGGACAAAAATGCATCATACAATTCGTTTCGGCCAAAGCAAGTGGATGGAACCCTACATCAGAATGAATACAGAACTTCGCAAGAAGGCCACGACCAGCTTTGAGAAGGACCTCTACAATAGCGTCTTTGGTAAGACTGGAAAATCTGCGTAAGCGTGAAGACGTCAAGCTCGTGAGAGCCTCTGAAGATGACAAGCTTCGCCGGTGGATAGCTAGCCCCGCGTATGCAAAGCATGTGGTATTTGATGATGATCTAGCGCCCTACACATACACAAACGTCAGCTGATGCTTAACCGACCAGTCTACATTAGGATGTGTGTCCTGTACCTGAGTAAACATCTGATGTACGATTTTTATTACAACAACCTGAAGGAGCAGTATAGGGAGCAATGCGATCTTCTCTTTTGAGGATGTGTATGCTGATATGAGTTCTGAGCCACACCTCTATGACACGAGTGATTATCCGACAGACCGCCCGCTCCGCAGCACCACGAACAAAAAGGTGCTTAAAAGACGAATGCGCTGGAGTACCCATTAGGGAGTATATAGAACCTCGACCTAAAATGCATTTTATTCTGAAGGAAGATCTGAGTGAAATCCGAAAAGCAAAAGGAGTATGTTGTGAAAAAAATATACGACATCAGCAGTACAAAGAAGCACTATATGAAAGCAAGACATTTCGACATGGTATGAATCTGAATCTGAATCGGTTAAGACGGCAAAAATCCTTTAAGAGGACATGAACTCCAACCGAGCGTAAAAAGTATAAGTAAAAAAAATAAAAAATAGTTAGCAAAACAAGTGTTAGTTAGTTCAGCTTTGAAACAGTTGAGACTTGGTGCATGTACAATGTCTGACGGTAAAGCATTCCAATCCTTTAGTGTGTGAGGGAAGAAAGCGTGTTTATATACATTCTTTTTAGCATAGGGAACCTGGAAATTAAGGTCATGATTATTTCTTGTATTAGTTCCGCTGACGGTGGGGATAAGTTCATCTTTATTGATGGCGACAAGATTGTTATTGATTTTATATGGCATATGTAGCCGGGTGTTGTATCTTCTTGTTTTTAGCAGGGGCCAATCTAATTTATGAAGCATCTTTTTTTACATTAGATTTATAAGAGTAGTCTGCCATACAGAACCTGGCTGCTCTTCTTTGAATAGATTCAAATTTATCCACATCGCACTGGTGATGGGGGTCCCAGACTGCTGATGCGTACTCAAGTACTGACTAGAGCTTTATAGGCAGTGCATTTAACATCGGTGGGACAGTTTGAGTGGTCACGTTTTAATAGGCCAAGTACAGAGTTAGCTTTTTTGGTTATGTTATGTATATCCCATTTAAGTTTATTATCAATTTCAACACCTAAGTATGGGTGGGAATTGACATGTTTTTTAGTGGCTGGTTGCATAAGGTATAAACAGATTATTTAAAGCATTTCTGAAAGGAAATTGACAAGATGTAGCATTTAGAGGGGTTAAAATTCATTTGCCATTTGTTTTGCCATTCAAGTTTGTTAAGATCATCTTGGAGGATTTGTTGGTCAGAGGGGTTATCAATTGTTCTATACACAAGGCAGTCATCAGCAAACAGTCTAACTGTGTTGGTTATATTATCAGGGATGTCATTTACTTCTACTCTTCCCCTAGCTTTCCTATTGTTGAAAGTAGGCTCCAAACCAGCCTCGACCTGCTGCAAGACTGGAGCAACAAAAACGGTTTTAAATAAATTATCCAAAGACAAGACAGTCTGCATGCACTTTTGTCATTTTAACAACCTCCACCCCAACCCGAACTTTGTGCTCAATGGTAATCGCATCCCAAAAGTTGAACGCACAAAGTTCCTGGGTCTAACTCTAGACCCTAAGCTTACCTACAAGCAACACATCACCAACCTGAAACTGAAATGCAACAGCTCCCCCAACTTCCTCAGACTCCTCTCCAACACCACTTGGGGTGCGAACCGCTTTGCTCTCCTCAAAATTTTCAGGCTCACCATTCGTGCCAAGCTTGACTACGGCAATATTGTCTACTGTGTTGCTCACAACTCATACCTCAACCACATCAACACCATCCAAAATGAAGCCCTCAGGCTTTGTCTAGGTGCTTACTGGACCTCCCCAATCACCAGCCTTTATGTTAAAGCCAACGAAACCCCCTTTCTACTAAGATGTAGAAAGCTTAGCCTATCCTATGCTTTTAGGGTCCTCACCAACACCCAGAACCCTGTTTACAACCTCATTAGGTATCCCAATTTCTCCACCCTCTTTGGTAGGACTAAAACCCTATCCCCTCCCTTCAGCTTACGCATTTAATCAGACCTCTTCCATCTCGGCATGAACCCCACCACTCTCAGCACCTTCTCCTGGCCCACTTTTCCTCCTTGGGCCACCCCCTCCCTTCTGTCCACCTGGGCCTCTCCACTCATCATAAAGCTCAAACCCATCCTAACCTCTTCATCAATCTCCACAACCAAGTCAAAGACCAACTCTCAAAGTACACCTCCATCTATACTGATGGGTCCAAGGAGGGCAACAAGACAGCTGCTGCTGCGGTCATCCGAGACATCACCCTCAGTAGCAGACTTCCCGACTACTCATCCATCTTTTCAGCCGAGGCTAAGGCCATTCTCCTTGCCCTCAACTTTATTGAGTACTCCCCGCTCAGCCACTTTGTTATTTTCTCGGACTCAAAGGCTGTTCTTACTTCTTTACTCAACCTTAAATGGGATAACCTCACATGCCACCTCCTCCGCAAACTCCTTTCTCCCACCCTCTGCAGGAAAAGTATTCTTTTCTTCTGGATACCCAGCCATGTTGGCATCCCGGGTAATGACAGGGCTGATACACCCGCTAAGCTTGCCCCCACCCTCCTCCCTGCCCATTTTCCCTAAACCCTCTCTGATATCAAACCGCTTATCGCTTCCCTTGTTCGGGACCGCTAGGAAACCTCATGGAAGTCCCAGATTGATAACAAACTCCATGTCATCCAGCTCACAATTCCGATCAAAGCCACCATCAACAACCTCTCTCGTATTGACAACGTTCATATTACCCGTCTTAGAATTGTTTACACTCATCTCACCCACTCCCACCTCCTTATTGGCTCCCCCAACCCCTCTGCAGCAATTGCCATTGCACCCTCACAATCTATCACGTTCTCCTTGCTTGCCCCCTGTACAACCTTCCCAGAGCTTCCCTCGCTCCCTACAACTCAATTGCTGAGTTCTTTTAGAAAAATCCTCCTGATAAAATTATCTCCTTCCTTCATCATGCCTTCCCTCTCTACTTTGTTTTTGTTTCAACCATGCACCTCCCCTCACAATCACAGCTTTCTGACCTTTTGTCCTTAAATTTCTCTCATTCTCCCCCTGTTTCCTTTACTTCCTACCTCTAGAATGATCTGACCTCTCAGGCACAATTTGACCTTAGTTGTTGTGGTGCCGTTAAGCCATCATCAAACAAACAAACATATAAAAGGAAAAGTAATGGACCATAGACAGTACCTTGTGGTACACCGGATAAAACCTGTTTAGGATCAGAGATTTTACCATCACAGACAACACACTGGATGCGGTTGTTGAGGAATGATGCAAACCAGGCCAGGAGATTTCCATCAATGCCATTGGCGGAAAGTTTGGATAACAGGCGCTGGTGTGGGACTTTATCAAAGGCTTTTGAGAAGTCAAGAATAGCCATAGAGACGTTACTGTGTTGGTCAATTTGTTTAGAGATGTCATTTATTGTTAAGAGGAGTTGCGTTTCAGTCGATCTTTTTGCACGGAAGCCATGTTGTAAATCAGTTAAGATATCAGGCTCATCAAGGAATTTCATCACATGTGAGTGGATTAAATGCTCAAGAATTTTACTACAAACGCAGGTGAGGGAAATAGGTCTATAATTAGCTGGGTTTTGTTTATCACCTTTTTTAAAAACGCTACATATGTTTGCTTCTTTCCACTTGTTAGGATAGTACCATTATCAACAGAGGTTTGAAAGAGATCAGTTAGAATTTCATAGAGGTCACCAGCGTGTGTTTTTAGAAACCATGGTGGTATTTGGTCAGGACCTAAGGCTTGTTGGGGTCTAGGTTATGCAGTTGCTTTTTGACACCTGGGGTAATTATAAGTTGGTTTATTTTGCTGTTGGTTAGTGGTTTAGTTACAGGGATTTGGGAGATGTTTTCTTCTGTGAAAAACTGGTCATTTAGAATGTTAGCTTCAGTTTTACTGTCACTGAAGAGTTTACCATTATTTAGTTGATCAGACACACCTACAGAGTTACTTCTTAATCTTTTGATATAGGACCAGAATGCCTTTGGGTTTTCGTTAAGTGAGTTTTTAAGTTTATCACAGATGAAGGTGTTTCTAGCTTCTTCGAGGTTTTTACGGACAGCCTTCCTAAAGCTTTTAAAGGTAGTCCAGTCATTGGCTCGTTGATTAATCTTAGCTTTTTTAAACGGTTTATGTTTTTTTTTTCTGCAGAGACGGCTTTGGATACGGGTGAACCAGGGCAGAATTTGTGAGACGTGTTTTAATCAATAATCAGTTTAATTTCCTATTCAAAGAAATTCCATTTTTCATCAACACCAATGGAGTTATCAAATTGAGTATAATATTGCAAAGTTTAAATTTGGTCAGGTTTTCTTTTATTCGTTTTATGTAAGCTTTTTTCTTTAAACAGATTTTACGTTTAGGCAACTTTTTACGAGGAGGGGAGATATTTAGGGTCAGTTCAACAATATCATGGTCACTTATACCGGGAATGACATTAGCTGAGGTAACAGCTGGTGAATTGCTAGTAAAAACAAGATCAAGGATGTTGTTATCTCTGGTGGGTGACTGCACCATTTGTGTGAGATTGAATTAATTGGTCACTTCAAGAAGAATTTTGACTGCTTTGGAGAAAGCGTTAGTTCCTGAAATAATGTTTTGACTCCAGTCAATGTTAGGTTGGTTGAAATCACCAGCAAAAATAAAATTGTTTTTGTTAGCATTTTTACCAAGTTTTTGGAGGGATTTTTTTAAGTCAAGTAGGCTAGTGAGATCATTGTGACTCGGTCTGTAAAACGTTCCTAAATACATGCTCTTTTCCTTAGGAAATTGGAATTTGGTCCAGATAATTTCACAGTTAGAGTCTAATTTAGTGAGCTCAGTGAAAACCAGGTCATTTTTTATTGCCTGTAATACACCACCATAGCCATTTAAATTTTCTATCTTTGCGAACGACTGTATAGTTTTCCGGGGAAATTTCAACGCTGGTAATTTCGGAATTAGGCCAGGTTTCAGTGCCAATAATGACATCTGGGTCTTTTTCTTTGATAAGATTTTTTACGGAGGCCGTCTTGTTTCGAACACTTAAGTTGATAACAAGAAGCTTTAGAACCTTCCTTTTTTCCCTTTTGGGATTTGTTTTCAATTTGACATCGGGATGGTGGTTGGACCCCTAGTCAAGGCCAGAAGAACAATTTTGAAGTGGCTCATATGAGTTAGTACAGTTGATAGAATTGTTAGTTGAGAAGAAAGAATCAGAGAAGTTCATGAAGTCACTAGTGTCACACACCCAGGTACAGCTAGAATGCATGAGATCGCTGTATTTTGAGTCGCCAATGGTACAGCACTTCGTTTGGATCCATAGATCACAATTGTCACGAGTCTATTGAGAAGCGACACCACTTTATATGGATACAATTTCCTTGTCACCTCTTGATACCAAGTGCTGGGTTGTGAGTGGATCACTATTGCCTTTGCCTACAGGGATTAAAACATAAGAAAGTTAAAACGAAAACGAAGGAAAAAATCTTTTTCTGTCATAAATTTTCAAGATAGGGGGGGTCCATTTAGTGAAATCAAAAAATATATAAAAATGACATAAAAAGTGCGTCAGAAAAAACGGCATAAAAGGTGCGCCAGAAAAACGACATAAAAAGTGCGCCAGAACCCCAGTCCGCTTAGTGAAATAAAAAAGACGTAAAAAGTGCGCCAGAATCCCCGACTTGTAAGGTGAAAAACAGAAACAAAGCGTTATAAAAAGTGCGCCGGAAAAACGACGTCAAAGTGCGCCAGAACCAGCCATTTGTATACTAATACTACTATAGGCTACTACTGTGAATTAGATTATCTGTTTATTGTGACAGTTGTAGCATTGCAGTTGTCCCCCTCTAGCATAGTGTTGCTAAGCAGCTTTAGGTGATCACCTGACACAATGCAGAAATAATGAACATGTGTTTGGTCTGAAATCGAAAGCAGAAAGAAAGGAAATATCGCCGCCGTTTTGTATATCGCGCAAATACTTTTTCTACTTTCAAGGAAATTACCTCGAATTCGTCTTAATTTGAAGAAGTAGTCGTAAACTTTCAGGAAATTTGGGGACTCATTTCAGGAAAATATTATTTTTGGTGTGGTTTTGTGGACAGGCAGTGGCTATCTCTTGATTATGTAGTTGTAACATTAAGTTATTAATTTAGCCTGTGTTGGTGACTGCTGGATCGGACATAGCGACGCGGTGTGGGCTTGAAAAAAACAAGTGCGATGGAGGTAAACACATGCATACTAAATTCTGAAGGAATAAAAATGAACTGAATTGGATAAATTAAGCCACAACCTGAACGGTTAGTCATTTACCTTTTACTTTTGTTTTGGCAGAAGGTTAGGCTAATGTAGGCCTAGTTATTTATTTATACACATCCCTCACCACAGGTGTTCCTAGCGTTATGGCAACTTATAAAGGCCTATTTGATATATAAAAAGGTAGGCCTGAGTCACTTTCTAAAGCTACTTTGGAACCGTATATGAAAATTCCTTTTTTTGACACTCGCGAATCTTAATTATATTTTTTGACTCGACTCACATTTGCTGGAGACTTCCTTCTTCGTTTATAAGCCGCAGTATTTGTTCTTTTTTCTGATGAGATGTAGGCCTAAAAACGATGGATTTTCTACTGACATTAGGAGCTCGGACATCCGGGAATGTTGTGATGCACGGCGACGTAATAATGCTTTTTTGACGATCTCAAACTTCAGTCAAAGGGGAAAACAAACAGTCAGTTATCATTGCAGTCATTGGGAGAAAAACCTATTTTTTGTCATTTTTCAACAAATACTGGACAGAATTTATTTTTCTTCACAAATGTTGTTTATTAGATAATAGTTTCCAACATATTACCATCAATTTTTGCTGACTGGCTGAGGCGACAAAAGTATTCATAAAAAAAAAAACATTGACTGTATAGATAAAATAATAAATTATCTAAAACATATTACCCTCGTCAAAATGTTATAGTCCGATAGCAGTGCTTTAAACTTTGACTGTACTTTGGAGAGTTTAAATCTACCTACTGTGGTGTAGCGGTTATCATACCTGTCTACAGACCACGAGGCCCCGGGTTCAATCCTGGGGTGGGTAGACACGCCAGTGCACCACAACTGGTTATCAAAGGCCATGGACATTGACTTGGTTGTCGATGTTATGTCTGTCCATACGTCGTACCTATGTTCTCGTCCGGGTCATATTAAGCGTTTCGTGATAGCATTTGTACTATCATAACCGAATACGCAGGCAACGACCCCATCATTGTAATTGTGTGTTCAACTCTCTCTCTCCTCTCTCTCTCTCTCTCTCTCTCTCTCGGAGAGCTTGTCAGACGATTTTTACTGAATGGAAAGTAGCCTAGTAAATACTTCGATAAAAAGTTATTAAAATCACTGTAAAAACAGTTTTTGAAGACATGGATGGGCTTCAAACATCATGATTAAGCATTGTGGGTAAGTAAAAAGGTAAAACGGTTTCTTTCATTTTCACAAAGATCTTAAAAGTGAGATTTTCCTATAGCCTGAACAATTCAATCAAAATGGCTTGCATGTCTAATGATTTCTGTGGTCTCGGGCGTTTACCCCCATATGGTCACTTAGTGGTCCAAAGCCAATCTTGGTGACGCTACAGTGCCAAGTATGCAGTAATTCTCGAAAAATGATTAACTAAGAATGGAATTGGAACTTTGGGCCCCATTTTAGACTTTTCCTGACCGATTCAATCAAAATGGTTTGCATGTCCAGTGATTTCTGTGGTTTGGGTTTTACTCCCATATAGTCACTTAGTGGTCCAAAGCCGATTTTGGTGACGCCACAGTGCCCAGTATACAGCAAACTTTGGGAAATTAATAGAAAGAATGGAATCGGAACTTTGGGCCCAATTTGAGAGGGACCCTGACCGATTTAATCAAAATGGTTTGCATGTCTAATGATTTTGGCTTTTAACCCCATATGATCACTTAGTGATCCAAAGCAGCATTTGGCGATGCCACAGTGCCAAGTATGCAGTAATTCTCTAAAAATTATTAAGTAAGAATGGAATCAGAACTTTGGGCTCCATTTTTGAGGAACCCTGACCGATTCAATCAAAATGGTTTCCATATCTGATCATTTTTGTGATCCCGGGCTCTCACCCTCATATGACCACTTAGTTGTGCAAAACAGATTTTGTCGATGCCACAGCGCCCAGTATACCATTTTGCATAGGCATATGATATGAACCGGAGGGGCACAGAGGGCAACATGCTCCCCAATGATGCAACAAATTTGTTCCATATGAGCACTAGTGTTCCAAAGCATAATTTGGTGACCCACAAAGCCAAACTTCATGGGTCAATGATGAATACGATATTTGAACTTTTGGGCCCATTTGAGAGGGACCCTGACCGATTCAATTTACCTGTATTATATGTCTAATGTTTTCTGTGGACAAGGGCTTCACCTCCACATACTCACTTAGTGGTCCAAAACCTAATTTGATGATAACATAACGTCAAATCTTAAGGGACCCAGAAAATTGATTAATAACGGAATCAACTGCTTGGGCCCATTTAAGGAAACCATTTTCAGGCCATAAAAGCTGATGAAAATAGAATCTTGCATAAATTTGAGATTATTTTGAGGGAGGTACAAAAGTAGAGGATTCAGAAATGTTCCAAGGAGGGGGCCCTGATATTCTGAAAAAGAAAGAAAAGAGAAAGTCGTTGGTCCAGAGGCAATATATCTTCCATTCTTTTGCAAATAATAACACTTCCTATAGCTAAAAAAAAAAGAATTTTGCCAATGGAGCAGGGGGCACTTCACAGGGCGCCTACATATAAACATTTTATTAAAGATTAGAATTTTGGTGGCCAGTAGATCTAGTCCCCCAAGCAACATCCCCTGGGTACGCCCCTGGTTTCAAATTTGCAGACCCTCACCCTCCCCACTATTCAGGGGTGTCACTTCATGGAATGTATTGGGGGTGAGGACACTTGCCCTGCAAAAATCATCTGTTGTCCTGCCAAAAGTCATCAGAAAATGCTGAATTAGATCTCATTAGGAAATCGTAAAAAAGATTGTCCTGCAAAATGTCATTTTTTTCCCTTCCAATGGACACTACTTTTAAGTGGGGAGTTAGCCACCCCCAAACCCCTCTCAAGTGATGCCCCTGTCACTATTGGCTATGCCACTGATGGAAAAATGTTCATCGGTTCAGATGTTCAGAAAGAAATGGTGGGAAGGAAAACGATGTTGAGACATTTGTCAGACTTTATTTTTCTTTGTCGGGGAAACTGACTTCTTCGTCTGTTCGTCAAGCCGAAAATGGCCAACCAGTTTCTTCTACTTTTTCTTTTTCTTCTCTTCTTCTATTTTGTCCCCTTTCTTCCTTCCATTTTTTTCATTTTCTTCTCTCGCTTTCCTTTTTGCCGACAAGTATGTTTAATTTGTTGACAACTACAACAATAACGATATATCAGTTTGCTGGATCAGTCCTGCCTTCTGGTTCGTAATTGTAATCTAAAAGAGATAAAAGAAATACGAATTTAACACCCGACCAATCAGAAACTCATCAAAAAAGCTTGCTCTTGCTGTAAATAAATCGGCAATAAAGAGAGTAGTGGCTTCAGATTTGAATAAGTAAAAAAAAAACATTATTCACAGTGGTGAGAAATTCAAAAACCTGACACAGCCCACCACCTTATTCATGACCACCATGGCCGGGAATAAGTAATAAGTAACAATATTTAGCTGGGTAGTTACAGTCCATTCTGGAAAGTATATACTGTAGACCTATGTTTAATATGCCAAAGATCTTCTGCGTGGAGCTTAGTCAGTTTGATGAATTTGGCACACTTTTCTCTATAATATAAAGATTATAAAGAACTACATTAAATTACAGTGGTTTGAGTAAAATTGGTGCAAATAGCCTGCTTAAATTAAAGGATTCTGGTGTAAATCTTCAGCATGGAAAAAACAAACTTTCCACTGTGACTTACAAATTACAGTAGTGGTAAAATCCTAGTATAATGGTACATTTCTATATAAGGATTTTTGCTTTTAATTTTGGTTTTATTTTGTTGTATTTATGTATTGTAACTATTTTCTTTTTTAGTTTTGGGTCTTTTAAGTAGAAACTAAGCCAAAATTGTTTAAAAAAGGGGAATAATTCTTATGTATTGGCTTTCCAATCAAAACGTTTACTTGTCAGTGTGTATACCAAGTTAGCCTACTGCTATACTGACAAGTGGAGTCTGCAAGGCGTTTTGCCGTTTAACAAAAAATTAAGGTAGATCCTCATTTTCAGGTCAGGTTTTAGGATTAGGTTTTTAGATTAGGTTAGGATTAGGTTTTACGATTAGGTTTTTACGATTAGGTTTTAGGATTTCAACATTCTTAAAATTCCTCCGCACTGTTATTCAGCTTTTTTCTTTAGTTTTGTTCAAAATAGCTGACAAGAACGCAAAATTTGTGAGCTTGTGATTTTTTATCTTTTTTTAACGAAATTTGCACGAAAAGTGAAATTATTTTGTAAAAATGGGAAGATAAAGACCAGCAAAATTGCTGCAAGAATGTAAGAAATATTTGAAAACGACTATAAGCATGATTTTCTTGAAGCCTAATTTATATTCCCCCAATTTAATCGGATTGAAATAAAAACCAGTTTTTTGCCCCTAAATTCTTAGATTGTTGACTAAAATTGATATTTTTACATTGTTCAATCTTTTCTTTATAAATCCAAGTTTCAAGAAAATTGGTCACCTATAAGTATTAAAGATGTCGAAATTAATTCCTATATACACTGTAGCAATTTAATGCTATGCTAGGATTTTTCCCAGTAATGTTAATTTGCATGGTCCTTACTTAATGTTGAAGGCTCTTATTAATTTTCAATCGATCGCACTTCTGCTGACACTACTATATGCACCATTTCTGTTCATGCTATACCCTAGACGTACACTAAAACATTTGGTAGTCGTGCTTCCAATAGTATCGGGGCAAGACTGGAATGAACTCCCAGTGTCAATCAAAACAGTGCCATTCTTCCATCATGTTTACAAGAACACCATTTAAAAACGGGCTGTTGTGGCATCTAAGTCTTTTGCTATGGTAATAAAGAAAGCAGTGGTGTGTCTTAGGGCTGGCCTCTTAAAAAATATCATAGTTCCCCCTCTCCTCCGCTCAAAAAAAAAAAAAACTTTGTTCAGCTTCAAGTTTTCATTAATTTTAAGGAAATTTTCAGTAAATCTCCTTAATTTTTTAGGAAAATTTCTTCATTTTCATGAAATCAAAGAGCTTGAAGCTCTTTTGTGAAATCTTCTTCAATTTCTAGGAAATCTTTTTCAATTTCCAGGAAAATTTTCACTTTCTAGTAAAGCAAGCTGTCAATTCGAAAAATTCTCAGGAGGTTTTGCGAAAATAGAACAAAATTTCCCACTTTCATCAAAGTAGACCATGCATGCAACCGGAAAATAGAACCCCTTTCCCTTAACTCTTACGCCTCTGTCCTCCCTAATCTGAAAACGGCCTTCAGTGTTTCTCTTTTTGGGTGGGCCCTTAAGCTCCCTCAAAAACGAAAAGCTAGACACGGCCCTTAAAGAAAGAGAACAAAGTATGTAGGTTTTAATTTATTCATTATAAAATAAAATAGATACAATAAATAAAGACGATCTGCAATTTGGTTCTCCTGAAATAAATTCTACACACGCTGAATTTGGCATGTTGCAAGACACGTGATGGACACTAACAATTTCTTAACATGTTAATTTAGCTCTTTAACTTTAAGAACCGCATCCAGTGTAGTCAACATTCTGACGTATTATACGCTATAGCCATTACATGGATGCTATACAAGCACTGCAAGTATTGCCAAGCATGTAGTGCCTACCGAGTGAGGTGTTTATCTCACTACGTCCGGTGAGACTAGCCTCGTTCATTTCAAATTTCAAATAATATTATTCCCTTTCACTGTCTCTTTGTGACTCTTTAACAAAAAATTTGGTGTAATAAATATTTTCAATTATGTTTCTGAAACAGTAAAAATGTCTAAATAATACCATTCTTCATATCACTTTTTAGACCTGGCTATTAAAATATTAGATTGGCACCGGTAGTTTTTATCTACATTCCTCAACATTGCCAATTTACATGACTTGCGAATAAAAGAAAATGTCATAAATTTCTTAATAAGCATTGCTGAAATTGATTGTAGCATAGTAACCATTAAAATACAACCTTCAATAATTAGCACTAAATTTGAAGTCAATATTCACTTAATTTGAAGTTAATATTCACTTAATTTGAAGTTAATATTCACTTAATTTGAAGTTAATATTCACTTAATTTGAAGTCAATATTCACTTAATTTGAAGTCAATATTCACGTAATTTGATACAATCTAAAATATAGTTCTCAATTAAAACATAGTGGATTTTGAGCATGAAGTTTACAATACTGGACCTGTCACCTCCTGAGGGCCATGGTTTTTTAGCATGGAGTTTACAATACTGGACCTGTCACCTCCTGAGGGCCATGGATTTTGAGCAGAGTTTACAATACTGGACCTGTCACCTAAGGGCCATGGATTTTGAGCGGAGTTTACAATTCTAGACCTGTCACCTCCTGAGGGCCATGGATTTTGAGCGGAGTTTACAATACTGGACCTGTCACCTGAGGGCCATGGATTTTGAGCGGAGTTTACAATACTGGACCTGCCACCTCCTGAGGGCCATGGATTTTGAGCGTAGTTTACAATGCTGGACCTGTCACCTGAGGGCCATGGATTTTGAGCGGAGTTTACAATACTGGACCTGTCACCCCCTGAGGGCCATGGATTTTGAGCGGAGTTTACAATACTGGACCTGTGACCTTCTGAGGGCCATGGATTTTGAGCATGGAGTTTACAATACTGGACCTGTCACCTAAGGGCCATGTATTTTGAGCGAAGTTTACAATACTAGACCTGTCACCTCCTGAGGGCCATGGATTTTGAGCGGAGTTTACAATACTGGACCTGTGACCTTCTGGGGGCCATGGATTTTGAGCGGAGTTTACAATACTGGACCTGTGACCTTCTGAGGGCCATGGATTTTGAGCATGGAGTTTACAATACTGGACCTGTCACCCCCTGAGGGCCATGGATTTTGAGCGGAGTTTACAGTACTGGACCTGTCACCTTCTGAGGGCCATGGATTTTGAGCATGGAGTTTACAATACTGGACCTGTCACCTAAGGGCCATGTATTTTGAGCGAAGTCTACAATACTAGACCTGTCACCTCCTGAGGGCCATGGATTTTGAACGGAGTTTACAATACTGGACCTGCCACCTCCTGAGGGCCATGGATTTTGAGCGGAGTTTACAATACTGGACCTGTCACCTGAGGGCCATGGATTTTGAGCGGAGTTTACAATACTGGACCTGTCACGTCCTGAGGGCCATGGATTTTGAGCATGGAGTTCACGATACTGGGTATGTCGCGTCCTGAGGGCCATGACAGAAGAAAGTGCTTAATACCATCTTTTTGTAAAAGCATTTAATTGATTTCCTGATTTCTTTTTCACTTTTTCTTTTGTTGTAATTTTATTTTTATGACTTTTTTTAATTTATATTGAGGTTGTAAAGCTCCATAGAATATTGTTTTTTTATTTATGACGCTATATAAATACAATCATGCAGAATTTTGATATATAAAATAATAAATATGGCAGTGATTATTTGTACAATAATGGCAGTGCAATAATTTACGAAGCTGGCAAATTATGTCTCTATACTACTGTAAGTTATGGAGACAAATGATTTTCATTTATAGATCCAACATTTTGCCAATTGTGCATGATTGACCTAAACCATGTTGCATGAATATCTTGGTTCAAGAACAGTTTCTACACTATTTTACATTTTCAGTGTAGAAACTGTAATTGTAAGTATTACAATTGTAAGTATTACCAGATCCCTAGCTTGATTTAAAAGGGGGCAGGGTACTAGACTTGTTGAGGGGGACATTAATATGTGCGTGAAGCACTGCGTCTTTTCGGCGTAGAGTCCAGGGGCCCCCCTTAAGGCTGAGTACCATGGTGAAGAAGCTCTGGGATTTTAGCTATAATCATACCACAGAATAAAACTATTCTGACTGACAAGGATCATTCATGAGTGTTATCATTCTGTGTTCTGTATCCATGTAAGGTATTTCATTTATAGGGTCAATTAAGATTTTAAAGTAAAAAAAACAAATCTAGAAAAAACATGTTTTCTCATGAGGGGCAGGGCAGACCCCCAGGGTGCAGGGTGGATCCCCAGGGGTAGAGCAGATCCCAGGGGGCAGAGCAGGCCCATGGAGGGGAAGCGCGGGCTGCCCCTGTGAAACCGCAAAGCTAACGGTCTGATTACAATTGGCAGTATTACAACACTGGATCTATAAGAATGGCAAATTCACTTACAATAGAAACTTAATTATTTAAAACATAAAGTAATTACTTTATGTTTTAAGTAATAAGTTTGTCTAAGATGCCATAGACAATCTATTTTGAAAAGCTTCCAATGTATACTATATTATATTCTATAGTTATTAACCCTTTGGGGACTGAGTAAAATTTTGGAATCTTTCTGTTAGGGACTGGATTCATTTAGAGAAAAAACGAAATTTAAAATCTATATTTTCAAAATAAAATTTCTGCAAGTTGGAAGTACTTTATGAAAAATTGTTGCAGAACAAACAGCTCTTTCAAATGATACATGAAATAGCTCAATGCAATGATACATATCCATGGTAAGATAATTTAATTAAAAATGCAAATTTAGCCAAAATTTCATAATTTTAACATTTTTGTCCAACTATTTGTAAAAACTTAAGTTGTTTATATAGCTTACTAACTTTATGTGTAAAAAGTATGCAGAAATACATTTTCTTCACAGTGACATACCTTTATTATCATATATGTTGATATTATTATCTCCTTATTATACATTTCATGATCTAGCACTCAGTCACACAAATATACATAGCACTGTACTGTACATGTACAGTACAGTGCTATGTATATCATTACACAGCTCGTGAAAACACTACCCATTCTTCATGGCTTTTGTTCCCGTCCAGGCCCAAGTCTTAACTATCTATCTATCTTTATGTATAGGCCTAATCCTAACGTTAGCGTTAGTTTCACGTACTGAATCACTATCACTTTTCGATGATTCTGATCAGAATACTTCCCTGAAAATCCTCATCATCACTATCTCGATCCACAAAAATGCTTCCTCAACACAATTTCCTTTTTTCATTCCAAAATTTCTCAAAATTATTCAATGTAACTCCCCTTTGCAAACTCCCCTGTGCAATTTGGTATCAATATTCGCAGAATCAATTCATTAAACAATTCGGCTTGTTTACATGTCTAGAAAGTGCAGGGGTAGTGCAGTAATAGCTTAAAGTTAACAAGTCAAATCATGGATACTTCCACCCGCAGTCTGATGTGCGTGATTGCACTCGGCGGATATTTCCGCCCACAGTTCTCAAAGGGTTAATATTTGCTTTTAATGTTTTTAATGCCTTCTACAGGTCTCTGCTAGTTTTATTTTTAGCAGATGAATCGCTACTTCAATTTACCTCACATGACAGGAACTCTTTTCGAACTAGTCTGGACCATTGAAAACAAAAGGTTGCCTGTTGACCCAATCTTTCTTGGTATCCTTACATGTTCCTTGTTTCTAATTCCAAATCCAGCTTAATTAACAAAACTTACTTCCAATAAAACCTGACTTTTTTTTTTAATCCTCTTCAACGTTTTTATTGACAGTAACGATGTTGTGTTTGTGATCCACTAAACGTAAAATACTGTCAGAATTAAGCCCTTGCTTATGCCATTGTGAGGCAGGCCAAAAAAGTCTGTAATTTCTCATCACAATAGCACAGTTCAAACATAAAGAACGAACCCCCAAAATAATAGCATTGTGGTGGAGCTGTACAATACACCAAATGTCAAAGCTCCGAGCGCACAACATACAGCAAAATCATTATAAAAAATATAGAAATTGATAAAATTACCAAAAAGAATGCTACATCCTTCAAATCAAGCAAAGATTGTTTCTTTTGACAATTAATGTAAGTTTTAAGCGGTGATATAAAACTGTACTGTACTTTATTTTTTCAATGCACAGATTCCTACAGTAAGACTATACTGTGTTGCCTGAACTCGTGAACTGAAGTAACTTCAAAATGGCTGAAACGTCCCTTTCTCTAGCAGAATTCTCTGAACATTTTCGTTCTTCAGAAGAAAAGCGTAGATTGAGGCAGTTTAGAGGGGGCAGCAATGTTCCCAGTCCGGTTCATAGTGCTCATGGTGTGCTGATTCGTACTTCCCTCCAGAAGAGAACATTTCAATCGAAAGCAAAGAAGGTGCGCTTCTACAGGAATGGGGATAGATTCTTCAAAGGACTTATGTATGCTGTTTCCACGGAAAGGTTTCGTACATTTGAATCACTTCTTGCCGATTTGACAAGAACTCTTTCAGATAAATCACATCTTCCTCAAGGCGTGCGACAAATCTTCACCGTCGATGGTTCTCGTAGGATAACTGCGATGGATCAGCTGATTCCGGGAGAAAGTTATGTTTGTGCGTCGCAAGAAATCTTCAAAAGAATTGACTATCAGTGTGCAAATGATCCAGCATGGAAGTGTGGCAATGTGAAGCGAGAAAAGGATGGGAGAGAAAGTTACTCTCCCGTCCCAAAAGGAATGGATGGACAGTTCATGGATGATCATCGTGGCTTCATTAAACCAAGACTTGTAACTATTATCAAAAGTGGTGCCAAGCCTAGGAAAGCTGTCAGGGTGTTGTTGAATAAAAAGACAGCGCATACATTTGACCAAGTTTTGACAGACATCACTGACGCAATCAAGCTTGATTCTGGAGTTGTGAGGAAGCTTTACACTTTAGACGGGAGACAGGTAAGATGAGCATGTTTCCTCCATGTTGTGTACACTACTGAAGGTATTGTGTACATATTTGATTAGAAAACAATGAAAAGATTGCTTGTTTCAAAACAAAGAACATTTTGATTACTTTAGGGTCTTGGTCTCAAATTGTCTGGTTTATTTTATAGCCATAAAATGTACAGTATGCCCAGAGGCTTATTATTAGAAAGTAGGAGTGAGGTGACCTTTCCTATTATCGTGAGTATTCCTCCTACAGTACAATACAGCTGTGGTACAGCTGCCCTTCATGCCCCATCTTAGCAACAATATTCTGATGCTGACAGTGCTATATCTATCTTACAGGTTGTTTTTAATTTGTGAGGCTTGCCAAATATCTATATATAGGGGTTGCAGGAGGATGCTACAGTATGCACAGTGATTCTCTGGCTGGGTGCAACAGAGCACATAATCGCTGTGTTGCATTAAGGAGTTAATATCAACTCTCTGATGTGATAGATTATCTTCATGATTTTTACTTTCATGTATTTACAGTACAAGCTTCTCATTGGCGGAGTAACTACTCCATATCTGGCACATGGGATTTACTGCCCCGCTCACTGTTAAATAGCCATATCCTTAAATTTCACATTACTTATTACTTCACTCATTTGCAGCCCCCTCCCCCCTCCTCCCCCCTTACCACTTCCTCCCCCTTGCTCTGTAGTGAATTGATAACAACTCTCTGATGTGATAGATTATCTTGATGTTTTTTAGCCCCATATAATACACACTTCTCATTGGCAAAGCAACTGTTGTATGTTTGGCACATGGGAGGGGGGGGTTACTGTTTGGTTGCCATATCCTTACATTTTCACATCCTTACAAAGTTCACAAAGGGTTTGATAAGAGATAATAAAGTGCTTTTTGAAAAACATTTGTCCAAAGAGGTTAAGATTAATCCTAAGCCGTTTCATTCGTAGGTTTGCTCAAAGCAAAAAACCAAAGAGGTTGTTGGTCCCCTTCAGGATAATCATGATGTAACTATTGATAGTGGTAAGGATATGGCTGAGGTTTTGAATGATTACTTTGTGTCTGTTTTTACTAAGGAGTCCCCTGCTGATGATGTTGTGGATTATCTTAGTGTGCACTCTCCAGTATCCATTTAGAGTGTTGATTTTTCAGTTGATGTTGTGTCTAAGAAGTTGAAGGGTTTGAATTCAAATAAAGCACCCGGTCCAGATGGTGTACATCCTGCTGTCTTACGTGAGTGTTCTGATGTTCTTTCTGTTTCCCTGAATATTATCTTTTTAAAGTGCTTGATGTTGGTGTTGTTCCTCGTGATTGGAGAATTGCTAATGTCACTTCTATTTTTTTTAAATTGACCACAGTTTACCTTGTAACTATAGGCCAGTGAGTTTTACCAGGGAGCTGTCGAAGTAACAGCTCCCTGGTGTTATTAGTGTTTTGTGCAAGGTCATGGAGTCCACTTTTAAGGATGTTGTACTAGATCATTTACTGGTCAATGATTTGTTGAATTTGTCCCAGCATGGGTTCTTACCTAAGAGGTCTTGTGTTTCTAATTTATTGGAGTTTTCTTGATGATGTTACTAAACAAGTTGATTCTGGCCATAATGTAGATGTTATCTATTTAGATTTCCCAAAAGCATTTGATAAGGTTCCATTAGGCAGGCTCATGATGAAAACAAGAGCACTGGAGGGAAAGTGTGCCAGTTGGATATATTCTTGGTTAGTTGACAAGTCACAAAGAGTTGTTGTTAATGGTGAAGTATCTCCATGGAAGAAGGTTACACGTGGTGTTCCTCAGGGCTCTGTATTGGGTTCGCTTCTTTTCTTAATCATTATACATGATATTGATGTTTCTCTTGGCTCCAGGATTTGTAAATTTGCTGATGACACTAAGCTGTACAGGATTGTTGATGATGCTAGGGATTCTTCACTTTTGCAAACTGACTGGATAAATTAGTTTCTTGGTCCCAAACATGGCAGATGTCATTCAATGTTGATAAATGCAAAGTTATTCATTTTGGTCAGAATAATTTGGCTTTTAATTACTGCATAAATGCTTCAAATCTTGGTTTTGTTGATCAAGAAAGGGATCTAGGTGTTGTCATTACTAGCAAGCTAAAACGTTCTAAACAGTGTGCTTTAGCAGCTGCAAGGGCAAATACATGTATGATGCTTGGTTTGATTAGATGATTTTTTGTTGTTTTCTTGTTAGAGAGGTTGTTCTTAATTTGTATAAGCAGTTAGTCAGGTTTTACCTTGAATATGCTATTCAGGCTTGGAGTCCCTTTTATGAGAAGGATAAGTTCATTTTGGAGCAGGTTCAAGGAAGAGCCACTAGACTTATTCCCGAAGTAAGAAATCTTTTTTACGAATCTAGGTTGCGAATTCTTAGTTTGACCATGCTTGAGTTGAGAACAGTACGTGGCGATATGATTCAGGTTTTTAAGTTCCTATCTGGTAGTGATGCTTTGACTTCCTGTATTTCTTGCATGTTTTAGCTAATCCTCATGTGACATGTGGTAATAGTTTGAAGTTGACCAAAGAGTTCTCACGGATCCATATACAGCGTTTTAGCTTTTCGCAAAGAGATGTTAATGAGTGGAATGGTTTGCCCGAGTGGGTAGTTAGCTCCAATTCTGTTCACAATTTCAATTTTTGCCCGTATTCTTGTTATGTTATGTCATTTTACATCACTTTTTAGTTGGCTTTTTAACTTTTTAGTTATCTCAATGATTTTTACCTCATTTTTACAGTACAAGCTTCTCATTGGCAAAGCAACTGGAGGTTACTGCCCCGATCACTGTTTAGTGGCCATATCCTTAAATTTCACATAGCATTTTTACACCCCCACCCATTTTCCCTCCCACCACACACATTATTATTTGTTTATCTATTACACTGCATTGTTCTGTCTCTGCGTGATCTTGAATACAATAAAAGTGTAATAATGCATGTTGGAAAAGTTCAAAGCATGTTTATATTACATATACATTCATGTAGAGGATTACTTGGTTTGGGACTGATACAGTAGATATCAGTACAGTAGAAGATTGATTAAAATGCAATTACAATCGATGCTGGATTGAGCTGGATACCTCTTGGGTACCTTTTGGGTACCTTTTGGGTACCTTTTGGTATCGGAAGTAAGATTTTTCATTCATGCCCACTGTACACCAACTACGCTGATAAACAGTGTGAAATGCAGTTGGACAACTTAAGTAATCAAAAACATAATAAAAAAACCAAATATGACATTTTTCATACACAAAGGAAGCCAGAAATGAATGTTTTTCATTTTAGCAATGTTCATGTTTGATATATGATAGATACTAACACATGGAGGCAATTGTTAGCATATGTTGCTGTGTGCCCATTGTTTGTTTACCTGTTTACTGTTCCCTAACCAGTGATTGGATGATTTCCCATACCATGTGTGATGCAAATGCTCTATGCATCATCTACTGAATACAGTAGCTGAATCCAAACACTTTTTATAAAGAAATTTACACTATTTGACTACCCCACCAGATGCAGGAGATAAATTTGCTCAGAGTGAGGTCTAATGCAGGGCTGGGGTAGGTCAAAGGGAGCACAACAAAGTTTCATATCAAATTTTGTAACGACAAAGTTATTGTTTAAAAGTTGCTTCAAGATTTATGTTTTACATCTTGGCCGCTGTATGGAAAACGTGTGTTAAAATATGCTTCTAACGAGAGTTGATTTTTTCTGGAAGGCTTAAGTGTGAGAGTTAATGAAAGGTACCATCATGTCAGGATTGTGGGGGCCGCCTGTGTAAGAAATTTACACTTTTTGTCTGCCCCACTTGATGCAGCAGATAAATGTGCTCAGAGTAAGGTCTCATGCAGGGAGATCAACCCGTATTCCCTGACTTTCTACGCCTTTTTGTAAACATTTATCTACTGAGTTTTTATATGTTCGTTCATGTAACAAATGTGTAAGCCTAACGTAAGATATCGTTTGACCTTTGGGTGTACAATGAAAAATGATATGTATGCACAAAGTACAAATACTGCAGCGAACTTGGGTTTGGTTCCTATCAATCCATCGTGAGGGAATCTTTACTTTCATATCAAAAGTTAGATTTTCTTTCTTGTTTCCTTGCTTACGTAGTCAGCCTTACCAACAAGCCACCACGTTAAGTTTGCCGATTTTTGCTTCTTAGTCAACATAACTTTAATACTGTAGTGTATCTGTGCAGCAACATTTGGATCATTCCATATACTGTAAGATGGACCAAAAATTTTGAAAATCTTAAGGTCATTGTCATGGATATGGCCAATTTTTTTTTTGTACAAAGTAAACTAACTATTATGAACTTCTACCAAGTTTTAGGTCAATGGCATAATTACTTTTTAAAATATGGCCTGCCAAAGACCTTACCCCCAAAACGTAAGAAAAATGGACCTAAAAATTTCATTTTTAAGCCATTTTGAGGTATCATAACTCCATAAGGCAATTGTGTTTAGCAATTTCTCTGTAGGTTATAGAGATTATTACCCAGGGATATAAAGAAAACAAAAAAATGGTGGTGCGATATATGTTCGTGCCAGAGGGACCCTTATAAATCGGAAAATGCTCATTTTACAATGTTTTTGGACAAATTTTGCCCTAAAATTTGAAGGGATTGTGATCAAAATACAAGGTTTCTATGTGAAAAAGTAAATACTGATTGATTCCAGGGGTGTGTTTGTGGCTCCATGTCTAAAAATAACCCCTTTTAATTTTCTTTCAATTCCATTTTTTTGGTAGTTATTTAGGCATAAATAGTGTGTTTGTTTAAAAGGATTTCTTCTATATCAGCATGGTTCAGAAATTATCGAGGTATTAAATATCACCAAAATCATCAAGTTTGATTAAATACCCACTTTTGGAGTCAAAATTGTGAATGAAGTGTAAATACCAGTGCTCTGAAATTGATAGTATGTCTACATCTAGAGCCATAAACATTGTATACATCTAGTGCCATAAACATTGTATACATCTAGAGCCATAAACATTGTATACATCTAATGCCATAAACATTGTATACGTCTAGTGCCATAAACAGTGTATACATCTAGTGCCATAAACATTGTATACATCTAGTGCCATAAAC
>JAIGNY010001761.1:437500-492500 GCA_020152595.1 Chiridota heheva
AAGGTTTCATATATAATATTTACTATAAGGTAAAAGTAGATAAACCTGAGTTAGATGATTGACAGCTTTTTCAACCAATCACCATATGAATTTGCCTAGCAACAAAATCTGGGTAACTAAGTGGAGCAAAAATCATACCCGGTACTGGTACAGTACGGCTACAATCATGGACAAAACTGTTAGGACACTTACTGACTTGACTTACCGGAAAGTTTGCATGTTATTTAAAATACTTATTTACAACTTTTTCAGCCCCCCCCACCTCCCCCCCTTCCCCCTGCTTCCCCTATCAATGTTGTCAAAATATTTCACTAGGAAATACAGAGACATCATGCAATTATTAACATTTTTCACTCAATTAACCAACATTGAAAGGGGAATGGGGGTGTCCCAACGGGTTTTGTTCAAGATTGTAGCCAGCGACGCACACTTACTGTATGCAGTTAATGTAATATATATACTGCATAAAACAAATTTCTGCACACACAGACTGAGTGATGATAAGATTGTGAGCAAAACTTGTGCCTACGGATCAGCTACGGGCTTTGTCGAACCGATTTCCATTTTCCAGAACGGTTAGCAAACAAAGAGTTTTGTTTATTCCATTTGCCAAACACTCTAAAGATCCGGATAAGTGCCATAAAAGGATTAAAACTTATGGTAGGCCACATGAACATCTAAATATCAATGCATTTGTAATGCATGATTGTGGATTTGAGGTTTGTTTGCCCACCTAGTTACCGCATTGCTATTGTGGGTGTGGCTTATTTCCGTACTTAGTGAGGTGAATTGTTAATGACATCCTGATATCAATATCATCACGCATAACTGTAGATATTGATGTGCAGATGGACAATATCGTGGCAGCCCTAAATACTACCTACGTCAGTAATGGCCAACATTATTGCAAGATTGAAGGCAAGGTACAAAACTGGAAGGCATACATGTTTAAGATCTTCATGTTCTTCATGCAAAGTCAACCATAAATATTTCTGGGTTGTCATCAAAGTGTTGACTATAGGTTTGATGTAGTTTAGAACAATCGTACAGTAGTCAGATTTAGCTTACTGGGGAGAAAGGGTAACAATTGTACAATAGTCAGATTTAGCTTGCTGGTGAGAAAGGGGAACAATCGTACAGTAGTCAGATTTAGCTTGCTGGTGAGAAAGGGGAACAATCCTACAGTAGTCAGATTTAGCTTGCTGGTGAGAAAGGGGAACAATCGAACAGTAGTCAGATTTAGCTTGCTGGAGAGCAAGGGGAACAATCATACACTTGTCAGATTTAGCTTGCTGGTGAGAAAGGGAAACAATTGTACAGTAGTCAGATTTAGCTTGCTGGAGAGAAAGGGGAACAATCGTACAGTAGTCAGATTTAGCTTGCTGGAGAGCAAGGGGAACAATCATACAGTAATCAGATTTAGCTTGCTGGTGAGAAAGGGGAACAATTGTACAGTAGTCAGATTTAGCTTGCTGGAGAGAAAGGGGATCAATTGTACAGTAGTCAGATTTAGCTTGCTGGTGAGAAAGGGGAACAATTGTACAGTAGTCAGATTTAGCTTGCTGGAGAGAAAGGGGAACAATCATACAGTAGTCAGATTTAGCTTGCTGGAGAGAAAGGGGAACAATCGTACAGTAGTCAGATTTAGCTTACTGGTGAGAAAGGGGAACATTTGTACAGTAGTCAGATTTAGCTTGCTGGTGAGAAAGGGGAACAATTGTACAGGAGTCAGATTTAGCTTGCTGGAGAGAAAGGGAAACAATCATACAGTAGTCAGATTTAGCTTGCTGGAGAGAAAGGGGAACAATCGTACAGTAGTCAGATTTGGCTTGCTGGAGAGAAAGGGGAACATTCATACAGTAGTCAAATTTAGCTTGCTGGAGAGAAAGGGGAACAATCATACAGTAGTCAGATTTAGCTTGCTGGAGAGAAAGGGGAACAATCATACAGTAGTCAGATTTAGCTTGCTGGAGAGAAAGGGGAACAATCATACAGTAGTCAAATTTAGCTTGCTGGAGAGAAAGGGGAACAATCATACAGTAGTCAAATTTAGCTTGCTGGAGAGAAAGGGGAACAATCATACAGTAGTCAGATTTAGCTTGCTGGTGAGAAAGGGGAACAATCATACAGTAGTCAGATTTAGCTTGCTGGAGAGAAAGGGGAACAATCGTACAGTAGTCAGATTTAGCTTACTGGTGAGAAAGGGGAAGCAATTGTACAGTAGTCAGATTTAGCTTGCTGGAAAGAAAGGGGAACAATTGTACAGTAGTCAGATTTAGCTTGCTGGAGAGAAAGGGGAACAATTATACAGTAGTCAGATTTAGCTTGCTGGAGAGGAAGGGTAACAATTGTACAGTTGTCAGATTTAGCTTGCTAGAGAGAAAGGTAACAATTGTACAGTAGTCAGATTTAGCTTGCTAGTGAGAAAGGGGAACAATCATACTGTAGTCAGATTTAGTTTGCTGGAGAGAATGGGGAACAATCATACAATAGTCAGATTTAGCTTGCTGGAGAGAAAGGGGAACAATTATACAGTAGTCAGATTTAGCTTGCTGGAGAGGAAGGGTAACAATTGTACAGTAGTCAGATTTAGCTTGCTAGAGAGAAAGGTAACAATTGTACAGTAGTCAGATTTAGCTTGCTAGTGAGAAAGGGGAACAATCATACTGTAGTCAGATTTAGCTTGCTGGAGAGAAAGGTAACAATCGTACAATAGTCAGATTTAGCTTGCTGGAGAGAATGGGGAACAATCGTACAGTGGTCAGATTTAGCTTGCTGGAGAGAAAGGGTAACAATTGTACAGTAGTCAGATTTAGCTTGCTGGTGAGAAAGGGGAACATTCGTACAGTAGTCAGATTTAGCTTGCTGGAGAGAAAGGGAAACAATCATACAGTAGTCAGATTTAGCTTGCTGGAGAGCAAGGGGAACAGTCATACAGTAGTCAGATTTAGCTTGCTGGTGAGAAAGGGAAACAATTGTACAGTAGTCAGATTTAGCTTGCTGGAGAGAAAGGGGATCAATTGTACAGTAGTCAGATTTAGCTTGCTGGTGAGAAAGGGGAACATTCGTACAGTAGTCAGATTTAGCTTGCTGGTGAGAAAGGGGATCAATTGTACAGTAGTCAGATTTAGCTTGCTGGTGAGAAAGGGGAACAATCGTACAGTAGTCAGATTTAGCTTGCTGGAGAGCAAGGGGAACAGTCATACAGTAGTCAGATTTAGCTTGCTGGTGAGAAAGGGAAATAATTGTACAGTAGTCAGATTTAGCTTGCTGGAGAGAAAGGGGATCAATTGTACAGTAGTCAGATTTAGCTTGCTGGTGAGAAAGGGGAACATTCGTACAGTAGTCAGATTTAGCTTGCTGGTGAGAAAGGGGAACATTCGTACAGTAGTCAGATTTAGCTTGCTGGAGAGAAAGGGGAACAATCGTACAGTAGTCAGATTTTGCTTGCTGGAGAGAAAAAGTAACAATCGTACAGTAGTCAGATTTAGCTTGCTGGAGAGAAAGGTAACAATCGTACAATAGTCAGATTTAGCTTGCTGGTGAGAAAGGGAAACAATTGTACAGTAGTCAGATTTAGCTTGCTGGAGAGAAAGGGAAACAATCATACAGTAGTCAGATTTAGCTTGCTGGAGAGCAAGGGGAACAGTCATACAGTAGTCAGATTTAGCTTGCTGGTGAGAAAGGGAAACAATTGTACAGTAGTCAGATTTAGCTTGCTGGAGAGAAAGGGGATCAATTGTACAGTAGTCAAATTTAGCTTGCTGGAGAGAAAGGGGATCAATTGTACAGTAGTCAAATTTAGCTTGCTGGAGAGAAAGGGGAACAATCATACAGTAGTCAAATTTAGCTTGCTGGAGAGAAAGGGGAACAATTATACAGTAGTCAGATTTAGCTTGCTGGTGAGAAAGGGGAGCAATTGTACAGTAGTCAGATTTAGCTTGCTGGAAAGAAAGGGGAACAATCATACAGTAGTCAGATTTAGCTTGCTGGAGAGAAAGGGGAACAATCGTACAGTAGTCAGATTTAGCTTACTGGTGAGAAAGGGGAACATTCGTACAGTAGTCAGATTTAGCTTGCTGGTGAGAAAGGGGAGCAATTGTACAGTAGTCAGATTTAGCTTGCTGGAAAGAAAGGGGAACAATCATACAGTAGTCAGATTTAGCTTGCTGAGAGAAAGGGTAACAATCGTACAGTAGTCAGATTAGCTTGCTGAGAAAGGGATCAATTGTACAGTAGTCAGATTTAGCTTGCTGGTGAGAAAGGGAAACAATTGTACAGTAGTCAGATTTAGCTTGCTGGAGAGAAAGGGGATCAATTGTACAGTAGTCAAATTTAGCTTGCTGGAGAGAAAGGGGAACAATCATACAGTAGTCAAATTTAGCTTGCTGGAGAGAAAGGGGAACAATTATACAGTAGTCAGATTTAGCTTGCTGGTGAGAAAGGGGAGCAATTGTACAGTAGTCAGATTTAGCTTGCTGGAAAGAAAGGGGAACAATCATACAGTAGTCAGATTTAGCTTGCTGGAGAGAAAGGGGAACAATCGTACAGTAGTCAGATTTAGCTTACTGGTGAGAAAGGGGAACATTCGTACAGTAGTCAGATTTAGCTTGCTAGAGAGAAGGGGGAACAATTGTACAGTAGTCAGATTTAACTTGCTGGAGAGAAAGGGGAACAATTATACAGTAGTCAGATTTAGCTTGCTGGAGAGGAAGGGTAACAATTGTACAGTAGTCAGATTTAGCTTGCTAGAGAGAAAGGTAACAATTGTACAGTAGTCAGATTTAGCTTGCTAGTGAGAAAGGGGAACAATCATACTGTAGTCAGATTTTGTTTGCTGGAGAGAATGGGGAACAATCGTACAATAGTCAGATTTAGCTTGCTGGAGAGAAAGGGGAACAATTATACAGTAGTCAGATTTAGCTTGCTGGAGAGGAAGGGTAACAATTGTACAGTAGTCAGATTTAGCTTGCTAGAGAGAAAGGTAACAATTGTACAGTAGTCAGATTTAGCTTGCTAGTGAGAAAGGGGAACAATCATACTGTAGTCAGATTTTGCTTGCTGGAGAGAAAGGTAACAATTACAATAGTCAGATTTAGCTTGCTGGAGAGAATGGGAACAATCGTACAGTGGTCAGATTTAGCTTGCTGGAGAGAAAGGGTAACAATTGTACAGTAGTCAGATTTAGCTTGCTGGTGAGAAAGGGAACATTCGTACAGTAGTCAGATTTAGCTTGCTGGAGAGAAAGGGGAACAATCGTACAGTAGTCAGATTTTGCTTGCTGGAGAGAAAAGTAACAATCGTACAGTAGTCAGATTTAGCTTGCTGGAGGGAAAGGTAACAATCGTACAATAGTCAGATTTAGCTTGCTGGTGAGAAAGGGAAACAATTGTACAGATTTAGCTTCAGGGAAACAATCATTTCAGAGCTTGCTGGAGAGAAAGGGGAACAATTGGGATCATTTAGCTTTGGAGAGAAAGGGGTACAGTAGTCAGATTTGAGAAAGGGAAACAATTGTTGCAGATTTAGGTGAGAGAAAGGGGATCAATTGTACAGTAGTCAGATTTAGCTTGCTGGTGAGAAAGGGGAACATTCGTACAGTAGTCAGATTTAGCTTGCTGGTGAGAAAGGGGATCAATTGTACAATAGTCAGATTTAGCTTGCTGGAGAGAAAGGGGAACAATCGTACAGTAGTCAGATTTAGCTTGCTGGTGAGAAAGGGGAACAATCATACAGTAGTCAGATTTAGCTTGCTGGAGAGAAAGGGGAACAATTGTACAGTAGTCAGATTTAGCTTGCTGGTGAGAAAGGGAAATATTCGTACAGTAGTCAGATTTAGCTTGCTGGAGAGAAAGGGGATCAATTGTACAGTAGTCAGATTTAGCTTGCTGGAGAGAAAGGGGAACAACCATACAGTAGTCAGATTTAGCTTGCTGGAGAAAGGTAACAATCGTACAGTAGTCAGATTTAGCTTGCTGGAGAGAAAGGGGAACAATTGTACAGTAGTCAGATTTAGCTTGCTGGTGAGAAAGGGTAACAATTGTACAGTAGTCAGATTTAGCTTGCTGGAGAGAAAGGGGAACAATTGTACAGTAGTCAGATTTAGCTTGCTGGAGAGAATGGGGAACAATCGTACAGTAGTCAGATTTAGCTTGCTGGAGAGAAAGGGGAACAATTGTACAGTAGTCAGATTTAGCTTGCTGGAAAGAAAGGGGAACATTCGTACAGTGGTCAGATTTAGCTTGCTGGAGAGAATGGGGAACAATCGTACAGTGGTCAGATTTAGCTTGCTGGAGAGAAAGGGTAACAATTGTACAGTAGTCAGATTTAGCTTGCTGGAGAGAAAGGGGAACATTCGTACAGTAGTCAGATTTAGCTTGCTGGAGAGAAAGGGGAACAATCGTACAGTAGTCAGATTTTGCTTGCTGGAGAGAAAAAGTAACAATCGTACAGTAGTCAGATTTAGCTTGCTGGAGAGAAAGGTAACAATCGTACAATAGTCAGATTTAGCTTGCTGGTGAGAAAGGGAAACAATTGTACAGTAGTCAGATTTAGCTTGCTGGAGAGAAAGGGGATCAATTGTACAGTAGTCAGATTTAGCTTGCTGGTGAGGAAGGGGAACATTCGTACAGTAGTCAGATTTAGCTTGCTGGTGAGAAAGGGGATCATTTGTACAATAGTCAGATTTAGCTTGCTGGAGAGAAAGGGGAACAATCGTACAGTAGTCAGATTTAGCTTGCTGGTGAGAAAGGGGAACAATCATACAGTAGTCAGATTTAGCTTGCTGGAGAAAGGTAACAATTGTACTGTAGTCAGATTTAGCTTGCTGGAGAGAAAGGGGAACAATTGTACAGTAGTCAGATTTAGCTTGCTGGAGAGAAAGGGCAACATCCGCACAGTGGTCAGATTTAGCTTGCTGGAGAGAAAGGAGAAGAATTATCCCCTGATAATTTTCTTGAGAGTTACTTGCTCCAAAGGGTATAATTCCCCCTAATAATGTTTATTGATGTTACTGTACTTTGTTTCCCAAGTTGAGACATTTGTACAGTACTTGCCCCCAAATCGAGACAATGTCTTCTTGATACATTTTGTATGAGTTACCTCAGTGCCTTCAGAGCAAAAAGACAAATGCTACTTGAAGTGGTACTGACCCTGAAGTAGAGGTACAGTAATTATTGCCTCTTGATAATTTTTGTAAGTGTTACTGTATGTCACAGAACCCCCTCAAGTCTGTACTGTTTAGCTTTAGTCTTAACCTATAATGTAATTTGTATTTGGAATGTGAGGTAATTTGCATATCCTCCACAATAGTCAAGCTTGGACAAGAGATATAAAGTAGGTATAGTTGACCAGTGGTGTTATGCGTGTAACAGAGAATCCAGAGAACTTACAGGTGGTGCAATGTGCATTGGTGCAATGTGCATACATGTGTTGCAATGTGCATACATGTAGGAAAGTTCAGTTGCAAAGTTGTATCCTCAGGAATAAGATGTTTCTAGTTTGTGTGTCAACTCAAGACAGAAAGTTTGGTGCATTGTCAATATAGGTGACAAGGACTGCCTAATTCATGAGCTGTGTGCTCAACGTGAGTCGGTGCAGAAATTGTTATATATGTATGCATATTCCCAGAATGTTCCTGTAAGTAAAACAATATTCTGTTATTAAGGGCATTACCCAGGGTCCTCTTTTACCCCCACCCCACCCACGGTGGACATGTTTGTTGCAAAATGTGTTTTATCATGTGTAGGTAGGATAGAAGGGTCCTATTTGTCAGGGATATATGTGTACTGTTTGTCAATCTATAGCATTGTATGAATAAATACAGAGTTTATGATATTTGAATTAATGACGATGAACTACATGTGTTTATAGGATATTATGTTTGATATTATCATGGTGAATTAACAGGGATTTTATGTCAAAATTGTTATATCATATGTGAATGAACAAGTGAATTTGTTTTATAAGGAATCAGAAGCAATGATTAAAGGAGGAGTTGTATTATTCATAACAAAGTAGGGGTTCGAATATACCCTTGGTGTATAAGTAGTGGAATTATTTTAAGTAGTTTTAATTTGAAATGAATAGGAGACTTGATGCCGTATATTTGGTATTTTTTATTAAAAGTCTTTTTATGACCTGTATTTAAATTTATGATGCAAATAGTGTCTACTTTGCATATGCCATGTTCCGGGAACATACAGCTAATACATCATGAACTGTTAATGTGTGCTTATTTGCATAACAATTATTGGATAGGTTATTATCTATTGTCTATCCTATTGGTCTGATTCCAGGGGTGCTGGTGAGGCGGTGTATCTCTGAGGGGGCATAGGCTTCCAGAACAGAAGTACCATCAAATAGCCAACGAAATAGCAAAGAAGTAATGAATGAAATAGCAAAGAAGTAGCAAATGAAATAGCAATAAAATAGCAAATGAAATAGGTAATGAAAAGCCAAAGAAATAGGGGTTTAGCTTGTATAGTAATAGCTGAGTGGTCAAGTCCACTCATATGAGCGATTAGTTTATAGAGTGGAATCAAGTACAGAAATAATAGCAGAGCTAGTAGGTGATGGTTGTGTATATGTATGTTTCTTTCATTCATTATTTTCATTGTTTTTTGTATGAATATCATTAAGAAAGAGCTTGTCATTGCAAGAATAGACGTTTAAAAGCTCATTGCCCCTGATTATTTTCATAAGTGTTACTTGCCCATTTCCTCCAATAATTTTCATCAATGTTACAATCATTCCTTCAGTTTTTTGTCTACATATTGGCACTTCTTAAAGGCCAAATATAGGAAAGTATCTCAGTACTTAGCAATATTGTTGGGTCAGTAATTAGTCGATTTACAGCACATTTAACAAATACTGTAGGTTTTAGCTCCACCCATTACACAGAGTGTAATGAGTGGAGCTTATCAAATAGTAAGTGTGCTCCCATATGTGCCTGTACAATGTTTTGTGTTAAAATGCATCTGCTAGGTTAAACAGTTGCTCTTGAGATTCTGGCTCAAGCGAGATTTTTGTATGCCTCATAAAACTTGTATTTTAAATAAGAGATATTCCATGTAGTTTTTTCAATTAAAGCTCCCGAAAAGTACAATTTTTGTTACAAAAGTTGTCACATTTTAATATGTAATTGCGCTAAAAATAGCTCTTTTAGCTGTAGACAGTAATCCTATTCACATTTCGTACCAGTACCGTGCCGGGCTGTGATATTGGTATGGAGGTCCTCCATACATGTGCATGTTTATTAGTTACATGTATGTACATGTATGTGTCTTGTTAATCATATCGCAGTATTTTCCATTCAGAATTTGGACATTCTTCTATGAATATACAAATTCTTGGAATCTTATTTAGGCCACACAGTATCATATCGTATCAGATTGGAGTACAAGTTCTTAATTGGTCATGACGTAAACCAGAAGATTACATGTAAAGTTGTTGTTTGATCATTTTCACTTGTCGTACATTAAGTCTCAATTCTCAGTAAGTCTAATTGTGCTGCATTGCATTGCGGGGGCTAGAATGTTATACTTAAAATGTACTATCTTTCATGGGGGTTAGAATTTTAGGCTTAAATGCACTATCTAAGGACTCTAAGGATAAAAGTTTTATTGGGTTGGTGAATGCACGTGCCATTGTGTAAGCTGAAAGTTGTTACTAATGTGCCATATGGGCAGCAGATTGCCAGAAATGAAAGTTTGTTTCCAAGCTTGTTTACAGTGTTTGTGAACAGGTGGAAGAATCATTGCTGGGTAGTATTCAATGGGGCATCCCAGGGCTGCGAGTCTGCTAGTTTGGCTGAAAACTGGCTAAATATGGCAAATTTGACCGTTTTGAAACATTTTTAGTCTGTAATCTTTTTTTCAGTAGTCAAATGAAATCAACTTTATATTTATGAAGATTAATGTAAATGATAGAAATGTTGTTTGGCTGATTAACCATACGTTGTGGTGGAATTGACCTTTGACCTAACCAAAGTATTTGGACAAAATTTGTCATACAGTAGGGTACGTTTTGAAAACATTTTTAGTGATTCTGTAAGGTCAAATATGTGATTTTAAAGGAGTAATTATGTAATAATTTGGGGCAACATTAAAAAAGTGCATGATCTATACCAATCATTGATACTGTGGTACATGAACTTGTGTCCTGTAAACTCTGGGGTCAAAAGGTCAAAGGTTACAGGTCAAATGAAACAAATTTTTGGTGATGGCTGTATCTTTTGAAGGAATTAGTTGGTATCTTTACAAATTGCATAGGTAGGGTTTAACATTAACAAAATTTAAAATAATTTGAAGTTAAATGGTCAAATAAGTGCTTTTCATGCAAAATTTTGCACCATTTTAAAGTCAAAAAGTACAAGACCTATGCCAACCAACCCTATGTTGTACCATGATACATGAATTTGTAGACTGGTTAAAAAGCCACAGAGCTATTGACCACTTTTCACAATTTTCCCCTATAGTTATGGAATGGTACTGTAAGTGTAATGTGAGCATGAATGGTGTCATACAATGGGGTACAAAAATAAATGCGAAAAATTTAAGAAGTTGCTTTAGTTATTAGGATCAAGGGTCAGAGGTCAAATATGTGATTTTAAGGGGGTAATTATGTACTAATTTGTACAATTTTTGTGCCTCTTCAAATTCTGAAAGGGCAAGACCTATATCAATCCTGTGTTTGTATCAAATGGTACAGGAATTTGTATTCCGTAAACTAGAGTGACCTTTCTTGTTTTGATTGTAGTGCCCCTAGCACCCCACCTGGTACCCCACTTCTCAACATGCTCTTCTATCCTTGTGTACAATCATGTCTTGGCCCTCTGCTCAATGTTGTCAGGTGAATACAAATTATAGGCATGCACGAAGGAAAGAGTGTTTGCATTGTATTACTGTATGTTAATGTCAATTGAGCGTTTTTCAATTGCAACTGTTATTAGAGAAAATTTGATAATCAAATCTGGAAATTTTGAAGATGGAATTTTTATGACTGATGCAGTATTTGTTCATGTGCTTTTCTGCTATGCTTACTGTAAGTTGCCTAAATGATAACTTGGGGGTTACCAGTGATTCCCCAAATTTTTATGATGTTATCAATCATTTACAGATCTAGAGTAGAAAAACTGCTTCTTTGCAGTGTATGAAGACAATGAAAAATGGCAACCCAAATCATTATCAGTCACATTTGAAGTTTTATTCGTTCATGTATGTTTTTCTGGAAATATTTAACCTACCAGAGCATTTGAGATTACAAGTGTTATTTAAGGGAACTTTTTGGAAAGGAGGCTTTTTCACAAATTTATTTTCATTTTCTACTGTAATAAGTTTATGTCTTACGAAAACTAAGACTTTGAACTTTACGTTGGTTTACATAATTCTCTGGTCAAATATGCAAATTTATGAGAATGATGTCATTAATTCAAATTATTAGATGTCCTAAAACTGCTATCTTTGTGATATTCTGCTTTTTTGTGGCTTATTAGAAAAAAATAATTGATATAATTTATGAATTGTTGAAAGAAGGACCTTTCATTTGATAGTACTCTTGATTTTTTTGGAGCAAGGAATTTCAATTTTTTTGACCTAAAATTTGATCTCTGATTTTGGAACATGGAAACAAGAATTCGCGAAATAGGTATATGGGCACTGTTGCACTACAAATTAAAGATTGATCTGTAAAGTTTCATCCAAAATTACTATAATAAAGACAATTCATGTTAATCACGGTGGATTTTAGTGACCCATTTACTTGTTTATAATCCTTACAAGTAAATAACCTCAGCTAATTTACACTGTTTTTGCTTAATTTTGAACGGATCGGAACTAACGTTAGCTATGCCTAACGTTAAGCCTAACAAGTAACGTTAGTAAACATGAAGTTTGAAAAATGCACTCGCGACTTTAGAAATTTAAAAGAATCATTTCACCTAGTTCTGATAATCTTTAGGCCTCTTCTGGTTTGGGTCCAGGTACTAAAAGATTTCCATCTCTACTGGCAATAAGCCTTCTGACATTTCCTAAACCTCAGTTTCACGTTCAAACAAGATTCGGGATATACATTCTTGTCGTCTCAACGTAAATGTCAAAAAATCTAAAAATAACTCGAGTGACGTAGCTATAAAACGTTTTAGCAACGATCGAGGTGGTATGTCTTTTATTGCAGCAATCCATGTGAAAGCACATTGTTTTCGCTACAGAATGTTTGAAACTCTTTCTTACGATATAGGGGTGGATCATACAATTTTTTTAACAAAAGATCAAAAATTACCAAAAATCACACAATTTTGCATATTTTACAAATAATTTAAAAATTATGACAAGGTATGAGCAAAATTTGATTAGATTTGGACAGTACGACTTGTCTACATATTATATATAAAAAGAAATATCTAAATTTATTTTCTAAGCAATTTTTGTAAAAATTTTAATGTATGCATTTTTTGGGACATTTTAAACAAAAAGTGAATTTGTTTAATGTTTGGACAAAATTTTCCGAAACAAAGTGAGTATAGACCCCACCCCCTTCCCCCTCCTTCCCCCTCCCCCTTCTCACCCCTTCAAGAAGAAAATACAATTTTATGAAAGATCTTTCTGGGATCTTTACAATGAAACTATTTGCACCCCTATAGGATTTTAATAAGGTCCCGATTTTATTTTTAGAAAAAGGTAGTTTCAAAACGGCGATATTATCGTTGCGTGGTAGAGTAAGGGTTAATAAGGGTATGGGATTGATGTAAAACTTAATTACATTGATTGTGAACATTTTTAATGTGTGCCAGATTTATTTTGGGTGTTCAAGTTATCACCTGGTTACTGCTAATAAATTGAGTTACAGTAAATGTATGCGCATCACATACATTTTGTTGCATATATAAAATTGGAATTGTACAATGATGTTTTTTGTCATTTCCTTTGTTTGTTCTTTCTTTCCTGTTCTTTCATTCTTCACATTGTTCTTGTTGCCTCCTTAGCATTAAGGATCTTGTCTTTTTGTCCTACGTTTACCAATCCCAATGGGATCCCAATTATTGCTAGAGCAAGCAAGGCAGATTTACTCTCTGTAAGAGTTATGACTAAGCAGTTACCATGGAAACAGATGGGGCTGTCTACATGGCTAATTTGAACAACTTATGCAGGTTGATCGTCTTGGCCAATAACCCTCCGCCAGTGATTGCTGTTAATGATTTTAACAGTTGTAAAGTCTTTCATGGGGAATAGGAAGGTAGTAGAAGTTACTTGCTCTAGTGAGTAATATGAAAAATAGAAGATACATTACAATAAGGTAATATTACTGTAAGCTTTTTGATACAAGTGAGGATTTTGAAGCCAAACTTGAAAATAAGCATAGTCTTATATATTTTGGAGGTTGCATACAATATTTATTTGTACTAAACTTTACTCAGTATACAATTTCTAAATGACAACTCCCTGGTTACACAAACAGTATACACTTGTAAATATTTATTGAAAGGTATGGTGCATTTTAATTAACTTCGATTCATCTTTATTCTATTTGTTTTGAATGCTTTAGAATTAGAAATACAGTGTATATCTCAGGTGTTTTCAGTTCATGTGTATATTAACTCTTACTCTACTACGTGGCGATATTATTGCCGTTTTGGGCACGCCGTCTTTGACTCCGCCTCCAAGGCACATTTTCAGAAATGTGCTGATAGAGTAAGGCTTAATCAACCCGTGACAAGTGGGCCAACTCGAAAATATATGCAGCATGGACCTGGTGGGCAGCCACTGGGTCACTGAAGTGAAACGAGCCTGACTTTGCTGCTCAGAAGTCAGAACCCTTCAATAATTAGCCTGTGATTAACCCTTATTCTACCACACGGTGATATTATCATCATTTTGGGTGCCCCATCTTTGACTCAAAAGTACTGGTAGAGTAAGGGTTAACAAGTAGGAAATTATTTTTCAAAGTTGATGAGAATTTATATTAAGACAAAATGGAAGTGATCAATGAAGGTTTCCACAAAATATTACGTACAGTATAAGACAATAAAGAGGATAGCAAGATAGGAATTTGTCATTGGTTCTTTGGGTAAGTTTTGATGAATTTGTCAATCATACTGTGTTAGTGCTTTGAGAGATGTGACTATTTAGTTTCAAAACTTGACTGCAACCAACCCCTTGCAAGGCTGTAATTCCATGGTGGATGATGGACTTGTTGCCCCCCACTTTCATGCAAAAACTTTTAAAGATAAAACATTGTCCCCCACTTCACTTTGTGGAGCATGGTCACAGACTGCGATGCTTTTCGGGGCCCTGATATTTAGTGCCATCAAATACATGTAGCTGGAGTTTGGGCCCAGGGATGCTAAGTAGAGGGAGGGGAGGGGCCCTCAGAAGCTTGGAGCAAGGAGTAATGGCCAATCCAAGGCTGTTATGGAGGAAAAGTATGGCCCAATGCGCACCCCCTCCCCCTCACTTTGTGAAGGTGAAGTACAGCCCTGATTGCTCGCATGTAGTCAGTGATAAAACGAGGCAAGCTAAGACCTGCCATATCTTCTAAATGCACAGTATGTTGCCAGTGTTCCTTATTTAATTTTGTCCTTTTGGTTCGATGCTAACAGCATAAGGAACCTATGCAATCATGCTGGCGTACAGTATGTGTGTGTGTGACAGCAAGCTGGTAATAGCACGATATTTCAAGAATGATACACCGGATTCATGTCATGTGTGATACACAGATTGCCTAAGGTCCATATATGTGCCCTATTGTTTTTGGTGTTGATGTCTTGCATATTAATGAGTAGGATGTGCCCTATTGTTTTTGGTGTTGATGTCTTGCATATTAATGAGTAGGTAGGACAATGTTAATATCTTGAAATGCTCATATTTTATCAACCGCATGTCTGCTCTGTTTCTTATTGGTGTGATTATTGTTAGCTCATGTGTACATGTTCATGGTACAAAAATGTTGAATTTTATTAATATGCATAGTGAGCAGGGCTTAACATGATTTTGTTGAAAAGATTTTGTAAGTATGATATCTCAAGAATGGTAAACTCCATTCATGTCATATGTGGTACATAATGTAGGTAGCCCATGATCTGTAGATGTGCCCTGTTGTTTTTGGTGGTAATGTCTTACATATTAATGAGTAGGAGAGGCTTAGTGTAAAAACATGCCCTATTGTTTTTGGTGGTGATGTCATACATGAGCGGGGCTTTATATGATTTTGCTGAAAAAGAGCTTGTAAACTCAAGAGTGATTCATGTCAGGTCAAATATTTCATGATATGCAATGACATTAACAATTAATACAAAATCAGTCGGCATGAAAGGAAAAAAAAAGCATCGGATGGAACCACAAAACCTATTAGTTCTGATTCATTAATTTTTTCCTAATAGTGAACCTACATGTAAACTTTTATTTTGTTTTATATTTTGAATTGTGATCTTAAGTTTGTTTTTCTGAATTATTATCATGAAATTTCAGATTTGTCTGCTTTTTTGGCCAAAAATTAAAAGCAAGCATTACAAATCAATTTTTAAAAATTCATCAGATTGAAGGCTAGGCCTCCTACAGTCCTATAGCTACTGTATTCTGCTACATACAAATCTCTGTTTTGTGGATTAATTCAAACTACATTATTACACTTGGGATTTATCGATATCTTTTTCTTGCAACAAATTTCATCCACTTTGTCATACTCACGTTGTGGCTTTTACTCACGTTGTGGCTTTTACCCACGTTGTGGCTTTTACCCACGTTGTGGCTTTTACTCACATTGTGGCTTTTACTAAAAGGAGGAGAAACGTATTATCCTTTTGATTCATTCTATAATTGCCTTGAGAGTTGCAGAGTAATTAATTCATGTTTGTCACTGTTGGTGGTGATTTTAATTAAAAACTCCTCTCTAGAATACTTGGGGAGTGATTTGAGTCCTGTGTCAGGTTTTACGCCGACATGTAACTGAAAGCTTTTTTGTTTAAAGACCACTGTCAAACAGTGTGTACATGATCAAAAATTTGCATACTAGTGGATACTAGATTCCATATGAAAGGAAGATTTCAATTAATTCATTTACTTTCATATTTGATGGAAAACTTTCCATTCTTGCAAACTCCTTGTCATCGATAATTGGAGGTTGGATGGGAATGTGTTAAGAAAGGAATAGATATGTAAGTGTATTGTAGGAAATGTTGTGCTTCTATTATGATTTTGATATTCACGCTACAGTGCTTATTGTATTGAGCTAAATGTACATACAACTATCATATTTTGAGCGTACTGTAACTGTTGTAACCAGAGAGCAATGTAAACAAATAATACCAGAGAGACAACTTTGACCAGTTTTGCAGCAATTTGAAATGTAGATGTCGGCCATGAGAATCCCAACATGTACGTATGTTCATATTTGGATTGTACATATGTTCATCTTTGTAGACTAATTTGATTGGGAGCAGGGGTGCAACACAATTAACCCTCGAGGCATCACTGGTTGGAAAAGATTGCAAAATGAATGATTAATACAGCAAATAATGAGTGATTTTACCATAAGAAAACACTGCCCATTATCTGGATAAGTATTTAATATTGTAACATTTGTTCCTCTTCCTCTGTATTCCTTCAAATGAATGACATGGATCCTCTGAACATTGCAATAGTTCCAAAATAACTGATAACTTTTATTAGAGAAGAGAACAAAAGTCCGCGCAAATAAAGGGATCTGTCTGATTCATCTTTTGATTAATTTGCCATTTAGAGCTAATTTTCCCTGGTGGTCAAAAAGGTCAGCTGGCCTGAGAGGATTTACGGACTGATGTACTGCTTGACTAATTGTTCAAACATTTGCATTTATGACAAAAGATTGTATCCACATCCATTTGCATTGATGACAAAAAATTGTATCCACATCCATTTGCAGAAAGGCAAATATCTATTAAAGTGTCAGTTATGATTCAGTTCGGGAGTTCATTGATGGCATTCACCAAGCATGTCTAAATCCTCTTTCATCTTGATCAAAAATTGATAAAAGGAAAAAAGTAATCTTGATTATTTATTTATATTGTTGAGTCTGGTGCATGTGCATCTCCCTCACTCATCAAATATTTGCATCATTTTGGCATAAATTCTTATACACGCCTCTGTCTCCCATAAATGTTGCATGAAGTATGACTCACGCTTCTTAATATACAGTTGAGCAATTTATTTTAAATTTGTATTTTTTCCAAAGATGGATATTTAGCCTACCAGAAATTTTGAGTTTTAAGTATTTCACTTAATATTCAATACATGCTTCATTTTTATACAAATGTTTTCATTTCATGATTGATGATGAATGTTTGATTACTGTAGCTTGTGTGAGTCAAGTCTGTAATTTATTTCATATTATCAATTTTTCATATCAGAGGCAAATATTCAGTTAATAGTGTTTTTGGTCTTTCTAAAATTTGCTTTCTCTTCTGTTTTCTTTGCAAACAGCTACATCAGAAAGGGGTTTGATTAGGGTATACAGTGTTATTTTTGGTTCGCATGCGAAGCATTAAGCGAACCTATGTAATGGCGATTACGTCCGTCCGGCCGTCCACAAATTTGTCCTGAGATTTCCTCAGAAAATATTTATTTAAGTTTTTTGAGAATTTCTCAAAAAATGTTAAAGTTTCTTCAGAGCTCCTCAGAAAAAGTTAAAGTTTCTTTAGATATCCTTATGGAAGATTAGAATTTCCTTATAAAATGTTACAAAGTTTTTTAGAGACACTTAAGACAGGATTGAAGACTAGTTTTCTTAAAAAGTCTACAATACATTTGATATTTTCTTAGAAGATAACTGTAAAATGATATAATTTTCCAATATTCTTCAGAGATCCTCAAGTCTCTCTTGTAGCACTTGAGATTTAAAGTCCTTAAAATTCTTTAAAATATTTGGGCACCAACAGTTGTATCAGCCATGATTTTTAAACTCCTTTATTATTGTACTCATTTGCATAAAGTTGCTACAGTATATGACCTGACCAGACTTTTATATTTAGTATGCTTAGTCAGAGAGTGTAACAGGATGTGATTGCATATGGACATAGGGAGGGATGCTATGTGGGACATGGATGGGGGCCATGAGGGACGGACATATGATATGATATTTACCATGTTGTATACACCAAGGGCTATATCAGGCATAATCATTTGACTCCACCTTTTTTTCCTATTCAACAACTCATTTGCATATAAGTTATTATATGAACTGACACATTCATACATAGTATGCTCAATCAGGGACTGTGATAGCTAGGATGAGAATTCTTATGGAGCCTATGGGATGTCATGTGGGGACATGGGGTGGGATGCCATGTGGGACATGGGGTGGGATGCCATGTGGGACATGGGGTGGGATGCCATGTGGGACATGGAGTGGGTTACCATGTGGGACATGGGGTGGGATGCCATGTGGGACATGGGGTGGGATGCCATGTGGGACATGGGGTAGGGATGCCATGTGGGACAGTTGGTGAGATGCCATTGGGATATGGGGTGGGATACCATGTGGAACATGGAGTGGGATGCCATGTGGGACATGGAGTGGAATGCCATATGGGACATGGGGTGGGATGCCATGTGGGACATGGTGGGATGCCACGAGTAACACAGAGTGTGGCATAGGTTGGGATGCCATGTGTGACATAGGGTAGGATGCCATGTGTGACATAAGGTAGGATGCCATTTGTGACGTAGGGTAGGAGGCTATGTGGGACATAGGTTAGGAGGCCATGGGGATGTGGGACATGGGATGTGATACCATGTGGGACATAGTAGGATGGAATGGGACATTGGAGGGATACCATATGAAACATGGTGGGATGCTATGTGGAACATCAGGTGGAAAGCCACTGATGCAGGACACAAGGAGGAATGCCATGTGGGACATAGGGAGGGATGTCATGTGGTACATATGGTTGAATTAATGTGGGACATACATGTAGGCTGGGAACCATGTGGGTCATAGCGTGGGATGCCATGTGGGACATATGGTGGAATGCCATGTGGGACATGATGGAATGCCATGTGAGACACTGTATGGTGAAATGCTATGTGGGAGATATGGTGGAATGCCGTGTGGGACAAGGTATGGATGTCATGTGGGACATGAGGTGGGATGTCATTTGGAACATGGGATGTGATCCATATGGGACATAGGTAGGAATGCCATGTGGGTTATAAGATGGGATGCCCTGTGGGACATGATGGAATGCCACGTGGGACATGGGGTGGGATGCCATGTGGAAGATATGGTGGAATGCCATATGGAACATGGGATGGGATGTCATGTGGGACATGGGGTGGAATGCCATGTGGGACATGGGGTGGGATGCCATGTGAGACATGGGGTGAGATGCCATGTGGTACATGGGATGCCATGTGGGACTTAGTGTGAAATGCCATTTTTATAATTGGCCAGGTAATAAAATATGAGTATCAATTTGCATGGGCATGCGAACCATGACAGTATTTACCTTTCTAGTTTATTTTCATCTTACTCTCCATTAAAACGGCCAGTGCTGTGGCAGCCCTGACTTGTTGCTCCCCCTGTTGCCCTCTGTTACTCAAGTCCATGGGAAATCCCTCTTTAACAGCTTCACCAGCACATGGTGGCTTAACTTGTCAGGAATCAGCAGAAACAAGTACAGCGCTGAGCTCCGTTGCCGATGGATTTTGCAGAGTCAACTGGGATAAATAACATACCATGGTTCTGTAGGGCATTGAGCCCAGTGGTGGCACTAGAGTAGGAGATCTAGCTATCTATGACAGTTGTGCACCGCATTATATATCAATCCAGTACAGTACTGTATGTGCATCATGGTATGGGTGATTATCTGAACACCAGTAGGAATGATACACAAACAAGAAGCAAGTGGAAAATTGATCTTGGTTTGTTTCCACGTGTTGGCATGTTTCTCAACAAAATTTACTTTAAAAATGATGTTCATTCATGTCTGGTTTCTTTGCTTTTAAAATTGTCATACTTAGTTTCTGTTTTGTACACTGCCAATAAGGATACTTTTTGCACATTAGGCTTGAATTAAAATCTTACTTCAGGATTCAAATGCCCCCACCCCCCTCCCCCATCTTATGTGTGTATGCGTGTGACATCACACGCATGCACATGTGTACTATATTATATAAACAAGACCAATTTAGCTGTAGATGTATTTTCAGGGAGGGGGGGGGAATTGCAAAGCATTCCCTGTCCCTGTAATTGTCACTGTTTAAGCCTAATACATACCTTTTGTTGAGTTCGGTTGACCATCCATTCTCGACCTTCCTAATTATATTTTTTCAAACCTCTCCACCAGGTCACAAGCTTGCAAGACTTCTTCAAGGATGATGATGTTTTCATGGCATATGGTCAAGAACGTTCCTGCCATGATGATTTTGATGTTTCTGTAAATGGTAAGTTTCGACCTGTTCTCTTTTATTTCACATTGAAATGAGAAAAATTATAAATCAAGATTGATTTTTTAAGGATAAGCGCAGTGCATGTTCAGAAGAAGATGCTGGAGGTTTCAGCTTCGTGTCCCAGGAGATTTCTCCACAACCAACAAACAGATACGCCTGTAATTGAGGGCAGTATGTCTTTTACATTACCTGCTCATTATCCAGCCTGTGGGAGAAGTGGACGATGGCTGGATGGCACTCATCGTCCATCGGATGAGGACTTTGAATGTTGGTACAGAATGCAGGACAGTTACCCCTGCCTGGCTCTCTTAATATTCATGAAGAGAAGCATGAAAACATGGCGTTCATTTACTTCCCGTCCTGGTCGAGTCAAGTTCCAAGGTTTATGTCCGCTGACTTGTCGGCAGCCAGAAAACTTTACTGGTGGCACTGTGGTCTGTGAAATTGTATGGTAGAAAAGCCTGCATTTGTATGAAAGAAAACTGTATGGCATTGAAAGTGTTCAACAATGTGATTTCATTTATCTTTTTATCTAATTTCTCCAAATTTTATCAACTTTAGATATCTTTTTTTCTGAATAAAATTTGTATTTATTTTAGAATCTTGAATTACTGTTGGCCCTGATCATCTTCTGACCCTTTATGAATATTTATACAATCTTATAGACCTTAAAACTAGCTTTCATTCTCAATGCCAGCACTACCTTCTAAATTTTAAAGAAATTTAAATCATTATTATAGATATATTAACATTTGTAGAATATTACTGTTAGCTCTATCTATGTAATAATATTAAAGTTTCAACATAGATAGTCTCATATATGCCTACATTCCACAAGACGTGCCTAGAATGACCTTTGCAAACTGTCCATGATTTAAAAAATCTCCTTTTTGCTTACATTTTAAGTTATTCTAAAATCCCCATCACAATATTTCTCATGATATCATTCCTAAATGGTCTACTAACCAATGCATACAACATGAAACAGATTTACATCCATGATGGAGTAAATCTTCCTGAGACAACATAAGTACTGTTGACACATGCCATAAATTACTCTCGCACTGGGAAATAGTCTTCATCTTTTGTCTGCCTTTTGTAAAACCATGGTACAGTATGTGGAATAGGTTTTGCGTGACTGCATGTTTTATCGTAAATCACAGGATAAAGGGTTTGTTATTATCAAAATGAAAATTGCTTAAGATTTACTGTGTTTTAGTAGACCTGAACCATTAATGTTAGTCTGATTGGTGTAATGTTGGTAACTAGTTCAATGAATGATGGTTGCTGTAAATAATTACTGTGTCATTACAAGGTTTATATACAAAGTTTAATTTTTCTACTGCAGTGCATTTTGTCTGAAGAACTTTTTTCTTATACATAAATTTTGATTACATAAATTTGATTATACTTGCTTCACTGGAGAACTGATAAACCTTGTAGTGCCAGTACTCCCAATGCCTGAGAAAAAAGTATACGCTGTACTGTCACTTATAGATGCATACAACCATGACAATTAGGTCTTGTTTTAATTGTTGTCACCAGCTCTGAAATATTTTGGGATCATATATACAGTTAAAATTCTAATAACCAAAATTTGCCAGTAAAACATAATGCAGCCATTATAATAGATTTAATCAAATATGTCAGGTTTGGGTGCAAATGGGACATTGAAACACTGAACAAATATGTCAGATTTGGGTGCAAATGGGACATTGAAAGACTGAACAAATATGTCAGGTTTGGGTGCAAATGGGACATTGAAACACTGAACAAATATGTCAGGTTTGGGTGCAAATGGGACATTAAAACATTAAACAAATATGTGGGATATTCAAATACTGGCTTAGTATTTTCATTTCAGATTCTCTCTCAAATGCTGGTCGCCAAACAAATGATCATTTTTGTGGCATCCATGATTTAAAAAATGTCTGGTTGCCATATTTCAAGCTTTTATTGCCAGTGTGACCATGGCGACAGGACTTGCCAAGGGTTGGATAAAATTGTAAAAGACTGTAACCCTTCTTTCTTTCTCTCATCTCCAGATATTTTTGTTGTTTATTTTCTGATTTCTGATTACCTGACCGGCCATTATTATGTATCTCAATAATATTACACTCCGCAGCCTATCAAAGCTAGTTCATTTGCTCAGAATTTAACCATGCAGAAGACCTTAAATTTCTGGTCAATTAATTTATAAAGGATTACTACTTGAGTTCTTTGTGCTGAATCGTGCATGATGCAGGTTTTTTGTTGTTCTTCTTTATTGTCTGGTTTTGCATGGTGTATCAGAAACTTTGATGAATTTGATCATTTCTGAATTTGATATGAATATGCTGTGACTTATGATTCATTTGTTTGTTTTGTTTGATTTTATGAGCAGTGATAGAAATATTTTTAAGATCTGATCATCATCAAATGTTTGTCAAGGAAATAGTGATGTATGCCTGCTGTATTAGTCTTTAATGCTTTCACTGGCTTGAAATGTCTGGTTTTAGAAGTCTGATGCAATGAGAGGAAAGACACAGACCCAGGTGCGATCCGTAATCAATTGTGATAGGCATCCCATCTCATTTTTCATGGGCAGGATAAAAATAGATTGGATCAGGAAAAATCTGAAGGATGGTTTGGGAAGTAAAAAGTTTCCTTTTGTAGCTTGCATGAAAATACAAGTATTAGAAAAACTATTGTCTACAGTAAATTATTTCACCTACACTTAAAGATAATTGATAGCCTTGAATGGATGTGGATGTCTCTCATGGAAATTTAACCTAGGTCTCTACTTCTAACACTCGATTAAGATTTTTAAGCAGAACTATCCATTTTCATTACAAAAATATATTTTGGAATCTTATGTATATATATATATATATATATATATATATATATATATATATATATATATATATATATATTTGTATTTATTATATATATATATATATATATATATATATATATATATATACTGATACATATATATATATATATATATATATATATATATATATATATATATATATATATATATATATACATACTCACAATTCCAGCAATTTTGGAATGTTATAGTTCTTTAAGCATCCTACATTATTCACAATGCATGATTTTTGTTTCAGTATGGATAATGATATTTCTCATATACTGTACTATATACCTCAAAAGGCCCACATAGATAGCTCAGAGCCTATTTTCTATAAAAAGAATGAAATCCAGACACAGTGTATTGATTACAATCTTTTTTCCCAGAATAAAAACGTATTGTATATTGCTTGTAGAAACAGAGCGGGTTCTAACACTATTTATTTCAATCACTATAGGGTAAGCCTAGAATGGAATTTCTGCTTACTTAGTCTGAGAGCACTGCACTTATCCTAAAATATGCAGCGGTATATGAGGATCACTAGACAGAGAGTTAACTATTAGAAATTTCATCAGAAATGCCAAAAATCATTTGAAATACAGAAAATCTGACACGGATAGATAAACACGGATAAATGAGGTACTAGATGAGGTGTCCAGTGCAAAATTTATCACCACACTAGATTTAACAAAAGGTTTTTACCAGATCCCTTTAAATAGCGAATCAAAAGATAAAACATCAATTGTTATGCCCTTTGGGCAGTATCCATTACACAGCTGTTCGGCTTACAGAATAGCAGTAGCACCTTCCAGAGACTGAAAGATGAGGTATTGAAAGGGTGTAAAAAGTTTGCTAAGGCTTACATAGATGACATTTGTATATTTAGTAAGAGTTGGTGTGAGCATACTGAGCACCTACAGGTTGTTTCTCAGAAACTGGCTGAAGCAGGTCTGTCAGTGAAACCTAAGAAATGCAAATTTGCAATGCGACAGGTTGAATATCTTGGCCATATGATTGGGAATGGTACATTTTCACCCACGTGCAACAAACTGAAAGCAGTGCAGAGTTTCCCAACCCCTCACAAAAAAGGAGGTCTGTGCATTCCTGGGGCTGACAGGATCGTACAAAAGTTTGTTGCAAATTATGCCGAAATAGCAAACCCTTTAACTGACTTAACAAAGAAGACTGCCCCAACACTGTTAGGTGGGAGTCAACATGCCAGAGTGCATTTTATACTCTCAAAGATTGTCTCACACGACACCCAATACTCTGTGCCCCAGACTTTGAAAAGGAATTCTAGTTCAAACTGATGCCTCCCAAATTGGTATGGGGGCAGTACTCAGTCAGATCAAAGAAGGCGATAAAGAGCACCCCATTGCCTAATGTATCTAAGCAAGAAATTGTCAGATAGGGAACAAAGATTTAGCGTTCCAGATAAAAAAAGCATTAGCAATCATTTGGGCAATTAACAAGCTGAAGTATTATCTCTGTGGCAAGAAATTTAAAATTCTGACTGACCACATGGCATTGCAGGGTTTGGAAGCAAATAATGGTGCAAATAATAGGCCACTAAGATGGTCACTAGCTCTACAACACTTCAGCTTTGATATAGAATACAAGAAAGGTAGCTTAAATGGAAATGCTGATGGGTTAAGTAGATCGGGATAAGTTAAAATGTGTGGAGAGGAAACATGATAAGAACGAAGTGAGTAAAAACATTGGATTTGGAGATGGTGACAGGAAAAGTTTATGTTATAAATTACAGGTACATTGAAGAAGTGATATAGCCCCATTATACATCCTTAGAGATTCTTAGAATGAGCTGTTTTGAATGACTTTGCAGGCAGTTATGGTTGAAATGTATTATGTAAACTATAAATTGAGGTTTCAAATATTGCACTAATTACACAAACACCACCATGAAGTACAAAATGTTCTTTATATAAGATTCTGTACTGGGTCAAGATATACCAAAGTAAAAGTGAAACTGTTTGTATCAAAGTCAGTGGTAAACATCATGGGTCGTATATGGGCATATTGGACATAAATTTTAACATGTAACTTAAAGACTGATACAGTCTTATCTGGTGAGGGGGCATGTTGTAAAGCTTCCCCTTACGTTGTCCATGCATAGAGAGAAGGGTAATAGCTTTTCTATACTGTGATGAGTATGCTTACCATATTGGATCTACTTATACAATTTCCTTACAGTGAAAGCTGTGAGTCATAAGTAGAATCCCATAGTAGGAACAATATGATGGTAGAAGGTTGTGGAGATTGAAAAACTCAGGCAGTGAGTAAGAAGGAACTGGAGAGTGAAGGTTGTAAGAGAGAGGTATAAGGGTTGTGAGATAACTTGAAATAGACTTTGGAGAGGAAACTAACATATTGTCAGGTGTGCTTTTTGTGTACAGCAGATTTTATTACATGGTTTTTTTTGTTTTTGATGAGACCTACATGTATTCTTTGTATATTCTGTATACTGGCTTAATTTGATTCTCGATCAACCTGTGATCTTATTGGTTATCGTCAAAAGCAGCAGCCTCCATGGTTAATGAATTGACTATATATACATGGGACATAATCTGACATACACACATGCAGCTAGCGTACATCTGACCATATACAGTATATGAGATTTGTTCAAAGTGGCTGAAGTTCAGACACCCAACGAGTATCTCTTTATAGACATATGATTTGGGGATACAGGGGCCATTTGCTCTCCCAAATAGTATCCTTTCAGTTTGGACGGTCTTATAAACAAAATTTGGGCAAAGTTAAGCTCGGTAGTGTCAGAAACAATTTACATTTTGAGCACATTTTCACTTTTGCCCTAAGTAATATCAGGTTGTACTATGCATATGCCAACCAGTGTCACTTCCCTGCATGGTCAGATGAAGACAAATTCTGTAACAGATTTTGAATTTTGTCTCTCCAGCTGACAATCACAGGAATGTACTGCATGGTGTAGTTCTCTGCACATTCCAGGCATATGTATGTGTACAATCAACAATCTAGCAACATTATAATACAGGCAAAGCCTTGGTTATATTGTATTAAATCCTTACAAATTAATGAATACTCTCCTATAATCTCACCATCTGCGTGTCTGCATCTCGGCTTCAAAGTTGTAATTTTGGGCATCTAGTTGCCTTGAGTAAAGACGCGATATTAATTTGCTGCTATCTTAATTTTGTTGATCAGTATAAGATGAGCTTGGAGCTATGTATGTGGGTAGGTAATAACTGTCTCCAGTATTTGGGCAGGTTTGATTATACGATAGAAACTTTATAAAACATAATAGCAGGAGATGAATAATCAATCTCGGCCTGAAGGAATTTGATTTTTTTAAGAACTTTGACTCCACTTAGGATGGCTCTCAATACTCTGTAATAATGGAGGAGTGACACTTATTGCAGATATATGCATAGCAATAAAACTTGTTCATCAGATTATGGACTTTTGATAATAAGATAGATAGTCTTAGATTTTGTGAATTATTTTATTTCTTTTCCAAATTAATCAGGCCTCAAGAAAATTTAAAAGTTTTTAACATGAGAATATTGACGTAGTAAATTCAAGGAAATCCATAGATTTTTACTGTTATAAATTTGTTCTTCAATTTCAGCCATTGATATCTAGCATCATACCCAGCCCCTGGCTAGAAATTTTGAAAATAATCAATATCACAGGTACAAAATGGTGTTGTAATTAATCCTATGCGTGTGTTAATAATCCATAATGTTCAATCATGGTAGGGTTATGGAAGTAATATATAAATTTTGGATGTACTGTACACTATGAAAAGCTGACATATAATTTGGAAATAAACACATAATAGTATCTTACATCTGCAAGCAGTCTTGCTTGCGTGATTTGTATCTTACATCTGCAAGCAGTCTTGCTTGCATGATTTGTATCTTACATCTGCAAGCAGTCTTGCTTGCATAATTTGTATCTTACATTTGCAAGCAGTCTTGCTTGCATGATTTGTATCTTACATCTGCAAGCAGTCTTGCATGATTTGTATCTTACATCTGCAAGCAGTCTTGCTTGCATGATTTGTATCTTGTATCTGCAAGCAGTCTTGCTTGCATGATTTGTATCTTACATCTGCAAGCAGTCTTGCTTGCATGATTTGTATCTTACATCTGCAAGCAGTCTTTGTTGCATGATTTGTATCTTACATCTGCAAGCAGTCTTTATTGCATGATTTGTAGCTAACATCTGCAAGCAGTCTTGCTTGCATGATTTGTATAAAAACTTCTTAATTCTCAAGTTTAAAAAATGTTGAAAACTCTTGTGTACAGTACCTATTTATAAAATACAATACTAATATTAGTTATCAATAATTTACTTCTCATTTCTTGTTTATTCTTTGAGATTTCTTAATTCAGATGCTGAAGAATTGACTTTTATTTGAAATTGTAAATTTTCATAAAATATGTCTACTTTGGATGACATTTTCTTCTTCCTCATACATGCATTCAGTGTGCTGTGTTCTACTGTGATGAGCAAGACTTCTGATGCTGAACAATAAAACAGGAGGTGATAAGAAAATGACAAAATACAGTCAGAATTCAAGTGGCTGAAGCACATTGATTATGCACGCTGTGTCATATATCACATTTCCTTCAAAATCATGGCTCAAAATAGGACTTTTCAATAGTGTCGTGTTTCAAACCACTCAGGTATTGAAAGGAAATGGCTTACATCTAAATATCTGTCTTCCATGTTTCAATCTGTCAGGTCTACATCGCACAGTCGTCTGATTATATTTGAACGAAAAAACAAGTCAGACGACTCAGAATCACATTTCAATGATTCCGTACAATATGGAGATCGTGTAGAGGCTGGCTGCATTATGATTATGATGGCATATGTTGTTGTTTTTTTGTGAAAAATACAAAATACAGTCTGACTTAAAGTGGCTGAAGCACATTGATTATGCATGGTTTGTCATACTGTATATCACATAAAGATATATCACAAGGAAACATTAAAACCATCTAGGGTCATATTTCACTAAGCTATTGAAAGGAAATTGCTTGCATCTAAACATTTGCCTTCCGTGTTCCAATCTGCCAGGTGTGCATCATCTGAGTATATTTGTATGAAGTCACATATGGACTCAGAATCACAATTTTCATGAGTTCCTCTAGGTATGATAGTGAGTGATACAGGGATATCAATGAAATACTACATTGCATAGATGCTCGTATTAGGAGTCTTAAGGCTCTTCAGTACTTTGTCTCCTGCCCTGAATCATATCATTGTCCTGCGTATGCAGTAACTTTGCAAAAACATTACTTGAATGACCTGCAACTGTAACACACCCATATGCGATTGCCATTAAAAAAGGCAACATACAAGCATTTTTCTACCCGACTTCGTATCTAGGGCATATTAACATGAATGTACATATTAAACAGTATTCCTTTTACTAGGTGTATTGACCTACTGTATGGCATAGATAGCATCAAAAAGTACATTTCCTACACTTGAGATAATTAAAAAGAGTTCAGGTGTGATGTCATTTATCATGTACTGTAAGTTCAATATTGGATGCAAGTAATGTGAATCGCACTACTTTGTGTTCAGTTTAAGTAATTAAGAGCAGGAATATCTGCATAGGCCTAAGTGTTTTTAAAAGTTCATTGACAGACTTGAAAAGTTTTAGTGTTTTAGTTTACACATATACTTATATTCTCAACATTTTGTAGCTAACAAAACCAGAATAAGATATGTGGTGGTGGTGCTTTATGTTCCCGGGAGGAAGGAAAGGAGGGGGGGGGGGGAGGGGGAAGCACTTCCATAGTCCCATACTAAAGTGGTAGGTAGGTATGTACTGCCCAGAATTTCAAAATTGGACTGCAGTTTGAGAGATTTTTGTGGTAACTGCATTATGACAGTTTATATGATTTTGATACTGCAGTATGAAAATAAGTTCCTTTTGATACCTGCAATATGAAAATATGCAATTTTTTTGAGACCAGCAGTATGAGAGATTGGATACCTGCACTTCGAAAATTCTGAAAAAAAGGCAACTGCTCGGGTGGCACATGTGTATATACCACATATGGAAGTCCCCTTCCTCCCCCCTTCCTGCATTATGACAGTTTATATGATTTTGATACTGCAGTATGAAAATAAGTACCTTTTGATACCTGCAATATGAAAATATGCAATTTTTTGAGACCAGCAGTATGAGAGATTGGATACCTGCACTTCGAAAATTCTGAAAAAAAGGCAACTGCTCGGGCGGCACATGTGTATATACCACATATGGAAGTCCCCTTCCTCCCCCTTCCCCACCGGGTTTTGTTGTGCACACAATGGGTATGGTACAGTACATACATTCAATCATTTTTGTAACGGTAAACTGGTGAGTAGTAAAAACTCCATCTAATTTTGTGGTAACTTGTGGAGACATGCAGTCATTGTCAAGTCAGAGTAAGTTATTTGCCCTACAGCCCCTACAGCCCTTACAGATCTACAGCCCTTTTGTCCAAGCTGCAATGATGTTTTCAAATAAAGTGAATTATATTCTCCTAGATTACATTATCTTTAGGAAAGGAAAGGATTATCTCTCCCATAGAATACCATTGCATCTTCAACATTTAGTGTACTTCTGTAATGCTACATGGACTACACATCTGAGGCTATTACTTTATTGTACCCGTACCACATGTAGACAAATATGAGTTTGGATTTTGGGGACAATGTTGGAATTTGAGACGTTTCTGTTTGATTTAACTAGAAGTTATTTTAATGCACAGTGCTAACGGGTGGCTTTGGTCAGCATTCATTATGGTATTTACAGTGATGAACTCGGATCTGGCTGTGGCATTTACAGTTTCATTGAGTGAGAAATTGGTTGGAATATTGAGTGACTCTGGGTCACTGGTGACCCTGGGCCACCGATTGGGACATTTAGTGACACGGGTCACTAATTGTCCCAAAGGCCAGTTAGTGACCCGGGTTACTGAATGTCCCTGGACCACCAATTGGGACATTTGGTGACCCAGGGTCACTAAATGCAGGGCACTAATCTTGTTAGTGCATTTACTGTGTGTTTACTGTACATACATATAATGCATGCATTGCAGGTCTGCAGAAGTTAGGTGTTACTCGCAGTATGTGGAACCTTGTTGCATTCAATTTTCTGGAGTGAAATTTCGGGATAATGAAGATTTCTTGTTACGTAAAATACTTACCTTGCCTATATTTCACATTGATAAGTCAAGGTTTGGAACTTTTTTACACTTTCTATTTTCGTTTAGTTTTTACAAGTGTCACTTGTAAGGCCTAATGTAAAGTGCCTTCATCTCTTCCAACATTTCTATTCAAAATGTAATTGTTGCATAAATTGTTTTCATTAGGATGTATCGTAATTGTAATCCAATCACTAAAAAGATCAATTTGCCTCATTAACAATCGCAAATTCTGGAAACTTTAATCAGCAGAAACGGAAACTTTGTGCAGTGTTAACAAAGTTCAGAAAAGGTGTAGGGGATCGATTGACTTGCAATGGATTCAAACTTTGGTGTCAAAAATGTAAATTGGCTTTCATTGGGATGTGTGATTACTGATGCATTACACATTTGAAGTGAAAATCTTGTCTCATTTTAAACTGCAAATTCAAGCAATTTTTATTGGGAGATCTGAAGAACTTTGTACATAAATTATTTTAAGTTAAGATCAAGATTCAAAGTTTGAGATTATATGATCTGACAACCCTATAATTTAATGAAGTTACCCCCATATATTGTATCAAAATGTGCCGATACTTATGGTACACTGTAAATCTGATTTCAAAGTGTATGATCTAGACTATTTGAAAGGTATATTGTACCAATAAGAAATATGGGGGCCAATTTGAAAGAAATTAAATCGATCAACTATGCCAGCACTGTAAAGGTATTCTGTGATCGACATGCTGTTGTGTGTGTTGACACATATGGACATCAGGATATGGATAAAATTCAGGTTTCTGTTCATTCAAATACTTTCACTACTATCAGTCAGTCTATCAAAATCCTGTTATGAACGAAAAAGTATTTGATTTCTTCAGTCAATATTAGTTGTTGAAGTCCACTTTTTTTAGATAATGTCCGAAGACTACTGTTGTGTACGTACAAATGATGTGTAGTGGGGTTAAATGTAGCATTGTAGTACAGTCTCCCATTTACAAATGAAACATGGAATAATTATACACAGAAAAAAAGTGAAAGGAACTTATAAAAGGAAGGGATAAAGAAATGGTCATACACCTCCCTTTCCTACCCCAAACCTTGCACCCACTATCATGCACTCACACCCACATGATAGTATGGATTACACATTATAACACAATTGTCGCCGAGTAGTTTTCCTGGAGCAAATTTTTTACTACCAATTTACTTTTTTAGTTTAGTAAATGAGCATAATGGTGAGCATAATGGTGAGAATATTTACATTAGTTCAAAAGAATTTGAATGGTTATTGGCATTAAAGTGTTAACAAATCGTGCTTGGCATGAAATTGTGCGAAGATGCCAATAACTGTATATAAGAATAATGCACTATTTGGAATAAGCACTTTCTAAGTATTTACCTCCTAGAGGCAGGATTCTTAATGTAAATCAGCATCTCTTTGAAATGTTCACATAGTAGATGCTTGATGCACATGGTGGCAACGGTTCATGACTACTGTAATGCAGATAAAACTGGGACAAATCAATTTTCTGAAGAGAAAAACAGTATCATGAGTTGATATGCAGAAATTTACAAAAAAGAAACTGCGATGCATGATTATTCCTAATACTAGATTTCTGGCATTAAAAGGAAAAGAAAATTGATAGTGGACCTTTGCTATTTCTGGTAAAAGCCAGACCCCTAGCTTTGTTGTTTTATAGGGGCGGCCCACCCTGCCCCTCTGTGGGTCCACCCTGCCAACCTGGGGGTCCACCCTGCCCCCTGAGGGTCCACCCTGCCCCTCATGAGAAAAAAAAGATTTGAACAAATTATAATAATAATAATCTTAATTAAGCTCATAAATGAAATACATTACATGAATACAGAACACAGAATGACAGCATAGTAAGCAATTGTCCTGTTTGGCTCATGAATGGTCCTTCTCAATCAGAATATTTTCATTCTGAGGTATGATTATAGCTAAAATCCCAGTGCTTCTTTACCATGGGATTAAGCCTTAAGGGAGCCCTGGACTTCATGCCGAAAAGACGCAGCGCTTCGTGCACGCATTAATGTGCCCCTCAAGAAGTCTAGCATCCTGCCCATTTTTAAATCAAGCTAGGTCTGAAAGCCTCAAGATAAGATGCATGGGTAAGAGGTTGGTCAAAATTAACAAGAACAAATAATTTATTTCTGGTCCTAAATATGTTTGTTCAGTTAGTTTCTACCCTATATGTTTATAGCTCATAAAGAAAATTTATTTATTGTTTTATTTGCATGTAACTACAGTTTGTTGGCATTCATCGATCTACAGTATTTGCTCATTTTGTATTTCAAATTTTTTGAATATTTGTTTGTAATGAGCTCTTTGCTATAATTTGTGTACATTCTTGTCAAACTGCATTGAAGATAATAAATAAATAGAAAGAGATAAAAACTCCAAGATAAGGCTGCTTATGATCAAGTTACAATATTCATTGATAATGATTAAGTGCTAAGAGTTGGAATTTATTATCAAATTTGCCACAATTCTGAACAAAGGTGTCGAAAATCTTCCCATGAAAAATCCCAACATAAATAATATTAATTGTAGTAAGTACATCTTGATATGCTTCCCTCTTTCACTTTTCATTGGGGATGTTTTTAGAGTACATATTTACCAAATATTTTACCTTACTCAAAAAAAAAAAAAATTCTTAAAAAAAAAAATTCTTCTGTTTTCCCCCATGGTTATACATGTAACTGCCAGAGCTATAGATTTGTTGCAGGTCTGAGTGCTGTTCTCTTTTAGAGAAACAAGAATACTAATGAAACTTGATCTCTAATTCTGGTTGAATCTGTCCAGACCCAAAATGCAGCAGACGATTGTCACAAAATCACCATAGCAACCATTGAAAAAGGAAGACACCAAATGGGCTGCTCTTTACTGATTACTAAGTAGCTTAATTTAATTTAAGTTTAAAGTTTAAACAAGAGACTGTCCCCTGTCACAATTTTGGAGCAAACGCTGCCAAGGCTGATTAGGAGAACAGATCTGGTTTACAGTATGTTTACCCTAGCACCTAGACTAAGTAAATGTTCAGGGATTATTTAGTTTAGCTCTTATATTAAAGGATAAGTTTATATACACAAGCACTGCCACTAATGGCTACTTTACAACTTAAGACAGGACTTAATAAAGTCTACTAAGTACATTATAATGGCTTGGACTGTAACTGCCGGTCAAAAAGTACAACAAGATATCAAAATCACTGCTAGTTGCTTGAATAGGACCACTACTTGCTGGTCACATAAATTGAAGAAATAAACTAAAGCTGCTGCTTGCTGCTCGCTTGCTGCTGCTTGCTGCTTGCTTGCTGCCTGTCACAAGGATCAACAATTAAGACATTGTTGATTAAGATACAGGCTTAGGAATTGAAGACTTAAAAATTACTTTAGAGCTGAAGCTGGCATTAAACAGGCCTAAGGTTACATTATGGCAGGCCTACATACACTAAGGTAATACAGTAATGTTATGTTAACGCCCAAAGGCAAAAGTTGTTTCAAAATGCTCCTAAAAACCTAGGTAAAGATGCTACTAAATGAGTTAAACCACTCCAGAGAGTGTGCTTGGATATTAAATTATTTTTAGAGCCTTAATGTTGATTTAAGTTAAGATTGATGTTTGAATAATATTGCTTAGAAACTACCTCTTATTGGAGCAAGCTCCAAAAGGCAAGAGAGCGTGCAACATCAAAATCTGCCTCACTTATGTCATTGAAACAGGCTTGTCCAAGGACATGATAAAATGTGTACAAAATACCAACATCACCATAACAATGGGACACTACATCAGTGACCTCCTAAATCACAAGCAAAGTAAAGTGAACAATTCAAAGAAATAAGCAACAAGAATTCCAAAACCTATCATCTATTAACCACCATTACTTGGACATATCTCTTAGGCCAATGGACGTGGCATCCTGAGCGATTAATTTGAGGTTTGGGTACAGCTGAATTTCCATCTTCTGTTTTTTTATGTGGTGAACTTCAGGTGTGCTTGGTTGTATAGGTGATGGAATTGTTCCAGTAAGATTTGCTTAAAAACTACATCTTATTTGAGCAAGCTCCAAAAGGCAAACGAGTGTGCACCATCAAAATTTGCCTCGCGTATGTCATTGAAACAGACTCGTCCAAGGACAGGATGAAATGTGTAGAAAATACCAACATCAACATAACAATGGGACATACACTCTCCATTGTCATCACTGATTGCATTCTTGAACTAGAATTTTAGCACTCTGTAAAGCGCATACCTCTACCCCTGTTCATTCCCCATCAGAATATAATCTACATGTATCTCAGAAATCCTAGACCCACCAAGTTATATCCCCAAACAATCTCTTTCTCACTGTTAATCTGTACTGCCATTAATGCATTCTAAACTCTTTAGGATCTACCCTCTGACCATTGTTTTCAGTTTTATCCAGGGTAAGCATTGATTGTTTGAGTTCTATTCAGCCAAGATTCACATTCCATCATTTCCCTTTCATGCAAGAAGCCAATTGTTTCTTTAGAGTCCAGAAAATTCATTGCTTTGATTTCTTTTCAGGCATGAATTTATTGTTAAGCACATTCCATTGGAATGTTTCAACTAAGTCTTGACAGATCTCACCCTGATGCATCCCCACCCCTCCCGTTTGTTCCCTTCCCCTGTTCCAATATGTCTCCAATTTCCCCACCCATCCCATTTGTTCTCTTCCCCTGTTCCAATATGTCTCCAATTTAAACACTTTTTTTTTTTTTTTCACCCATGCACCTCTTCTCTCGATCCCGATCCCAAATTTTATTTCTTGTATTTCTCTCATTCTACCCGTTTTCTTTCTTTCCTACCTCTAGATTAATGTAACCTCTCGGGCACAATTTGACCCTTGTTGTCGTGGTGCCGTTAAGTCCTCATCAAACAAACAAACTTCTTCATTAAGCAGATGTAACAAAACCACACACCAAATTTAATCAAAATCTAATCATTAGTTCTTGAGATATCTTGATGGCAAACAGACAAACACAGGTGAAAACATAACCCCTTCCAACTTCGGTGACAGAATTGAGCCTCAAAAGAAACTGGAGTGCAAGAAGAGCAGCACGTGTCCATCAGTTGTGGATGAAAGTTTTCTGCTCTGATAATATCTTGTCAATTTGCTGTTCTCATGTGCAGTTGCAAGAGATTTTAAATGGATGGACTAAATTATGATTGTGAGAGGAAAAAAATTAACATTGTATTCTTAATTAGAAATACACAATGTGTACATTGTATTCTTGATTAGAAATACACAATGTGTAGCAAATCTTTGGTGCCAAAAACATCCCATGCCTCTATGGTGAGCTGCCAATGACTGTTCTCCATACAATTTGAAAAGTTTCAAAGAATTTTTTACATTGAGAACTTTATATTTTGAAGGTGTTTTCAACATGAGTAAGTAAGTGTTGTTTGGGTTAAAGGTAGCGATTTTGCCATAAATATGTTCCTTTCAATATTCTAAACATTTCATTAACATCTATCAGAAATTTTCACTTGTTTCTGAAGATATTTGCAAAAAAGTGAAAAATTAAGCCCCAAGAACTGGCTGGACTTCCAGTATTTAAAAAAAAGGCGTGTGACGTAAGAATAAGGACACCGCAAGGCCTACAAAATGCATAACTTCCACAGTGTCACTGTGTCATATTGACCTAGGCTACTTCAAAACATCAGTTTTATTGAATCAGACATCAGAATATCGCCTAATTAATTATGCCAACTATTTTAGGTCATTTTGTCATGGATAAAGAGAAATATGGACTCCAGTTCCGATCCATTATTTTTTTATGATTGCCGCACTCCACTGTTCCGTGAGACTGTGATTACTGTATGGTACACTGTAACTTTCACATAACGTTAGTGTTGTACTATCCTATTCTTACGTCACAGGAAGAAGAAAAAAATGTAATGAGCATATGTTTGGAGACCTAAAAATAAGCCAGATTTTTCACATTTTGGTATCGATTTTATAAGAAAGTTTTTGTGGTGAGTGTTTAGAAAGGGCATTTGTATCAATTTTGCAAAGTGGTTGCTACATGACATATATATATATACCTTATAAGTAGATTTCTTATTTCTGCTCATACGCTACTTGTGGTTTCTCTCGCATATGACGGATGGCGTCTAATTACTTCCATTGGTAAAGAATAGATTTGCCTTCGGGATATTGTATTTGATGTCTTTACCGTCCTTCATTCATGTTTGCTGCTTTAGGAAAATATGATGCAACACCAGATGACCCCATCAACTTTGATATGATTGGCTAATCATGTGTACATCAGTGGCTTGCATGAGCTGGCAATATTAGAACCCTTAACATTAATGAAATTAATTTCATGTTTGAAGCAATCTTCTATGGATAACTTCTGAAACCACTGAAGTTTGATTGGAAGCCGGCATAGGTAGGGTAACTCTTTGATAAACAAAGTTATTAGATTAGATCTGTGAATGTGGCTGATCTAGTTTCTACATGAAATGGTAGACATAAAAAGGAAAAGAATTATTACTGGTCTGATAGATTTGTCAGATGAGAAATTTGTGGTTTTATAAATTGTTGTTGCAGAGGAGAAACCAATCAAGGATACTGCAGAAACTAACAATGTGTTTAGTAATAATGTACTTTGTTAGGATCTCTGCAAAAATGCTTATGAAAATGTATAAACAAGTGTTGGCTAAATAGTTTAAAATTATAAAGCAATAACTGGATGCTTTAATAAGTACAAAGTTGCTAAACCTTGACTGGTTTAACAGCTAGTTTTCAAAATTTCTACAAATGTGGCACCATTCAGGACAGTTTTTTTTTTTTATCATTTTTATATGTATATACAGTACTTATGAAATCCATTGTCATCTTTAATGATTCTTTAAAGTTAAGTTGTTCAATTGGTTTTGAATCCCTAACCATACCCCAATCAAAATCTTTCTGGGAAAAAATATTTTCGTTATTTTTATTTGCTATATTAAGGAAGCCATTTACAAATTAGTGAATGATTTTGAACTTTCTACCCCTGCAATGCTTTAACAAGTTGTTTTTATCTTGCTTGCATTGTTTTTATCTTGCTTGCATTGTTTTGATCTTGCTTGCATTGTTTTTATCTTGCTTGCATTGTTTTTATCTTGCTTGCATTGTTTTTATCTTGCTTGCATTGTTTTTATCTTGCTTGCATTGTTTTTATCTTGCTTGCATTGTTTTTATCTTGCTTGCATTGTTTTTATCTTGCTTGCATTATTTTTTATCTTGCTTGCATTGGTTTTATTGTTTTTTTATCTTGCTTGCATTGTTTTTTATCTTGCTTGCATTGTTTTTATCTTGCTTGCATTGTTTTGATCTTGCTTGCATTGTTTTGATCTTGCTTGCATTGTTTTGATCTTGCTTGCATTGTTTTGATCTTGCTTGCATTGTTTTTTATCTTGCTTGCATTGTTTTGATCTTGCTTGCATTGTTTTGATCTTGCTTGCATTGTTTTTTATCTTGCTTACATTGTTTTGATCTTGCTTGCATTGTTTTTATCTTGCTTGCATTGTTTTTATCTTGCTTGCATTGTTTTTATCTTGCTTGCATTGTTTTTATCTTGCTTGCATTGTTTTTATCTTGCTTGCATTCCAATTTGCTATTAAATATCATGTCATAAGTTTTACTATGTATTAAAACATGATGCAACAAGTTGATCTTTTTGGACTTGCCCTGATTAGCGCCGTAGTGCAATTTATTGGTTTTCAGTGCAGGGTTTAAATTTAAAATATTTGCCACTATTCCAAATGGAATAATAGATTTTTAAATCTACTATTCCAACATTTTTTTCTATTTTGACTATTCCTTTTTACTTTTATTCTGAAAACCAACAATAAAAATAGATTTTAAGTTTAATCATGTATGGTGGAAGATACATTGACATTATGTGCTTAACTTTATTTATAGCACAACCATTTCAAAATGGCCACTATCACAGTGCCTTCTGCTTTGCTACTATTAAAAAAATTGACGATTACACATAGGACCAACCGAAAAATACTGAGTGGGATGTTGCCAACCACTCAAAAGTAAATGGGACACTGATTTACTGGCTGTAAAGCAAAATTTTGAGCAGAAAAAACATCAGTTCTTCTGCTCATTAAAGTTTCAAACAGTCAGACCTGACCTGATACATAACCAGGTCAGGTCAGATTTTTCCTCTTTATTTTCTTTATTCTGAAAACCTTAGTTGTTGTGGAAGTTGGTGCTGAGTATCATATTAGCAATGGATGAAGTCCTTATTGTATGGTTATTTTAATTAAGATAAAGTGGTCTCACTATTTGCTACAGTAAGTTTGTGGCTATGATTTGCTGGAACAAATTTTGAAGGAGGAGGACAAGTCATGAGTTATGAAAAGTATCTGTCCTGATTCATTTTTCTTTTTACATGCCGAGTTTAACACGCAACGTACAGCGATTTTTTTTTTTTTTAACATATCCGAAATTTTACCATGAAAGGTACAAAATTATTTTTATGTAATGTGACTGGGCCTGTTATAACCATTGTGCAGATTGAGAAAATTTAGGTGTGAAACTCCAAAAAATTGGCCGTATACTGTAGCAACGATCTGGCAGCCACGATAGAAGACATTTTGCATAGATTTGTGTGGACTATCTCAGCAGAATACTGAAAAGAATGACTTGTTATTCCGTTTAAGATTTTACTATTCTGGAAATAGCGGAAAAATGTAAATTTTGAACCCCACTGCTCTATAGATAACAATGGTTGATTGGACACTAGATAGCTTATTTTTACATCATTTGTAAAGAAAGTTTTACAAAGTTGTTTGTAACAGGCAATTATTTTTGTAATTGTACATAGAAATTTAAACAGTTCAACCTATATACACTCTCTATTTTTCATTGCATTTAAACCCTCAGTTCTGTAAAGTTTTTAACAAGTAATACATCTCAGGCACCTGATATGTTGAAATGCTACAAAATATTACAAACATTGAGTATGAAGAGAAACAGTCACTTATGCCAAATTGATCACTGCTTATGATACCTTAGAATATTCTATTACAGTGCCTCATTATATATCACAGTACCGGTACATTACACATCTTTTAAAGGAAAGGTATCGTCCCATAAATAAATTCAGAAGTGAATGCCGCCATGCTGGGAATGTAAGTTCCGTTTTTTTAATTTTCCTTACTGATTGCAAGATATATGCGATGTTTTTGATCACACATCCACCTGGCCAAATATAAGGACATATATGTGTCATTGATAACATCACAGATTTCTCGCAATCAATAAGGAAAATTGAAAACCGCAAGTGACGTTAATTACCAGCGCGGCGGCGTTCACTTATGTATTTATTTATGGGACGTTACTTTTCCTTTAAATTTGACACCCAGTTCAAACTGCTCGACCACTTCAAAATTACAAACGAGAATATATGTGTTGTAATTTGCTCCTAAGATTTCACGAGAGGATTTGATTTACTGAACAGAACTAGAGTAAGTGTAATTACTCATCATGCCTCTAATGGTGCCGTTTCTGTGGAAAACGGGTGCAAGAAGTGAAGGTTATACTGTAATCAAGTAAGATGTTGGAAATGTAATTACTCAAATAGGAAGTAAGGACACAGCAAATCGTATTCATGATAATTATGCCTGCGGGTGGGAATGACTTGCAACAGACAAAGTTCTTTACAAGCAAATTAGTTTTGAAGAAGAAGTCAAACGAACTAAACATTAGTTGTTCTGCTCCTTAAAGTTTCAAACAGTCAGACCCGACCTGATAAATAACCAGGTCGGGTCAGATTTTTCCTCTTTTATTTTCTTTATTCTGAAAACCTTAGTTGTTGTTAAAGTTGTGCTGAGTATCATATTAGCAATGGATGAAGTCCTTATTGTGTGGTTATTTTGATTAAGATAAAGTGGTCTCACTATTTGCTACAGTAAGTTTGTGGTTATGATTTGCTGGAACAAATTTTTAAGGAGAAGGACAAGTCATGAATGGGAATGTCATGCTCACATACAGTGTATTTACCTTATTAGAATGAATTAATCAGTTTGGAATACAGTCACATCTGAAGACTGCATCTTGTAATGTAGACATTAGCTTTCATGCATGGTATAACTGATCTTGATCAAATTTAGATGGTAACCAAAAATTGGTGGAAAGAAAAATCATGAAATACTGATTTTAAATCATAGAAATCAATTCACTTTGCAGCTCTTTGTATTGTGGTCCTAATTATGCAATAAGATTATAAGACATATGTAGATAATGGATATCTTTATAATTGATCTCCTCTTCTTAAATAATGTCAACTTCTGTGTCGTGCATTTAATTCTGTAGTTAAGTTTTATATGATGGACAAAGTTTTGCTTTAATCACTTTTTACCTGTGAAAGCAAGTCACAATCACCTCTATGATACCAGGAGCTGTGAAATTCAATGTGGTTGTTAATGTGGGTGTTAATTTACATTTTTTAATGAAATCAGTGTTGTGTATTGTCTTTCGTAAATCCATTGTAAAGAATCTTGATACTTTGATCAGCTGTATCTTAGGAGCTAAGTAAGTACTGTGAGCTTTCCACAAACATTCCAAACCCTTTTTAACTCAGGGGTTTAATTGTTTTGCTCTTTCTAAAACTTACAAGGCAATAATAAAAATGAACATTGTCCTAAGCTCCTAAAAAAAATTCTCCATGAATCAAAACCCTCTCGGGAGAATGTGAGTTATTGCACATTACATACAGTCCTTCTTGTCCACAGACCTATCTTTATAAGGTTAAAGGTTTAGACAAGAGTCATTTGTATCTCAAGTTTACTGTTTTACTGAAGCAGCTTTTTTCCCCATTCTATTTGTTCATCTTACGACAAAGCCAACATAAGTTTACCATCAATCACCTCAGATTACTCATGACCCACACAGTACCAAAGTTAACGCCTGTTGCAACATTAAAGACTAGTGAATCAGACTTTCTAATTCAACATGGTAATCTGCAATGTTTGATAGTGAAGGACATTTTCTTGAAATATCCATGAGTGCACTAAAGGGACATACAGTAAACTCTTATTTTATCGCAAGGATTGCAATATTCTGAAGTTTTAATTTTCTCAGTCACGGTTTTGATGTATCATTTGTCATCAACATTTTCTTCTTGTAGAAAGTAGTTGATGCCTTCAAGCGCAGGAGAATCTTGCTCAGAATGAGTCATAACAGTTCTTCGAAAACCAAAAGATATGAATCGATATAGAGTGCAGTAAGCTAGGTGAAGTTGTCAAGATTGCTTAATAATGCTTGCAATTTGGACAGGCTTCCTTTAATTTTTCAATTAAGTCTGTTTTGTTAGGGTTATTAGCATGACATGGAAGTAAGCCAAAGCTGGCATGATAAGGTTTCTTTCTGATAATTGTGAATTGTTGTAGGACAGCAAGAAAACAAAAAAGGATTTGCTGTATGTTGATGTTGCCTGTGTCATATTCATTTTGTCCTTCTTTTTTTATTTGACTTCTTTTTACATTCATTAACTGAAATCAGAAAATTTAAGAACATGATTTGGAAAATTGAGTGTCTTCGCCCACACTGGCAAAAGGTCAGGTTACACCATCATCGGCTGTAACACAAGCGACTGGAAACTCCCTCCATCCCTTTGGCTATCTAGCTTGGGGATAGCCACCCTCATCTCCCAATATGGCTATCTGGCTTGGGGATAGCCACCGTCATCTCCCAATATGGCTATCTGGCTTGGGGATAGCCACCGTCATCTCCCAATATGGCTATGGGATAGCCACCGTCATCTCCCAATATGGCCATCTGGCTTGGGGATAGCCACCCTCATCTCCTAATATGGCTATCTGGCTTGGGGATAGCCACCCTCATCTCCCAATATGGCTATCTGGCTTGGGGATAGCCACCGTCATCTCCCAATATGGCTATCTGGCTTGGGGATAGCCACCGTCATCTCCCAATATGGCCATCTGGCTTGGGGATAGCCACCCTCATCTCCCAATATGGCTATCTGGCTTGGGGATAGCCACCGTCATCTCCCAATATGGCTATCTGGCTTGGGGATAGCCACCGTCATCTCCCAATATGGCCATCTGGCTTGGGGATAGCGACCATCATCTCCCAATATGGCCATCTGGCTTGGGGATAGCCACCATCATCTCCCAATATGGCCATCTGGCTTGGGGATAGCCACCATCATCTCCCAATATGGCTATCTGGCTTGGGGATAGGCACCATCATCTCCCAATAAGTGTTGGATATAGTTCAAACCAGATGTGTGTTGATGTTCTGGTCTGTGTCAGCCATGGGGTGGGTAGTAGAAGGCATACATTTTAGCAGGTTCATCGTCTGCCATTCAAAGAATTAATGCAACCTAGGAAGTTTTTACTGTATTGTGGGTGCTTTCTGAATTAGCGGCCTTGTGTCATTATGTTATGTATGATGTTGTTGGGCACATCTGGTCTATTCCTTTAATGTTGAGCATACTGTAATAATCCCACTAAAATATACACAGGCAACACCACTGGTCCCTTGTCTTATGATGTAATGGAGGGGGTAGGGAATTGGTAAAGCAATGTGGTTCTTAGTGATCACACAAGTAAATTTCATTGCATCATCATCATCAGTTGTATTCTTCATTCATTTTATCAGAGAATGACAATAAGAATATAAAACACTGCTCATTTGCTCCCTCTCTACTCCCTGAATGCTCCCTACTTCCTGGAGTTCTTTCTACTCCCTGGAGTTCTCCCTACTCCATGGAGTTCTCCCTACTCCCTGGAGTTCTCCCTACTTCCTGGAGTTCTCCCTACTCCCTGGAGTTCTCCCTACTTCCTGGAGTTCTCCCTACTCCCTGGAGTTCTCTCTACTCCCTGGAGTTCTCTCTACTCCCTGGAGTTCTCTCTACTCCCTGGAGTTCTACCTACTCCCTGGGGTTCTCCCTACTCCCTAGAGTTCCCCCTACTCCATGGAGTTCTTCCTGCTCCATGGAGTTCTCCCTACACCCTGGAGTTCTCTCTACTTTCTGGAGTTCTCCCTACTCCCTGGATATCCCTACTCCCTGGAGTTCTCTTTACTCCCTGGAGTTCCTTCTATTCCCTGGAGTTCTCTCTACTCCCTGGAGTTCTCCCTACTCCATGGAGTTCTCCCTACACCCTGGAGTTCTTCCTACTTTCTGGAGTTCTCTCTACTCCCTGGAGTTCTCCCTACTCCTTGGAGTTCTCCCTACTCCCTAGAGTTCTCCCTACTTCATGTGGAGTTCTCCCTACTTTATGGAGTTCTTCCTACTCCATGGAGTTCTCCATACACCCTGGAGTTCTCCCTACTCCATGAATTCTCTCTACTCCCTGGAGTTCTCTCTACTCCCTGGAGTTCTCTCTACTCCCTGGAGTTCTCCTTACTCCCTAGAGTTCTCCCTACTTCCTGGAGTTCTCCCTACTCCCTGGAGTTCTCCCTACTCCCTGGAGTTCTCCCTACTCCCTGGAGTTCTCCCTACTCCCTGGAGTTCTCCCTACTCCCTAGAGTTCTCCCTACTCCCTGGAGTTCTCCCTACTCCATGGAGTTCTCCCTACTCCATGGAGTTCTTCCTGCTCCATGGAGTTCTCCCTACACCCTGGAGTTCTCTCTACTTTCTGAAGTTCTCCCTACTCCCTGGATATCCCTACTCCCTGGAGTTCTCTTTACTCCCTGGAGTTCCTTCTATTCCCTGGAGTTCTCCCTACTCCCTGGAGTTCTCCCTACTCCATGGAGTTCTCCCTACTCCCTGGAGTTCTCCCTACTCCATGGAGTTCTCCCTACTCCATGGAGTTCTCCCTACTCCATGGAGTTCTCCCCACACCCTGGAGTTCTCCCTACTTTCTGGAGTTCTCCCTACTCCCTGGAGTTCTCCCTACTCCCCGGAGTTCTCCCTACTTCCTGGATTTCTCCCTACTCCCTGGAGTTCTCCCTACTCCCTGGAGTTCTCTCTACTCCCTGGAGTTCTCCATTTGATCAGCATCTCAAGTGACATAATTATTTCACTATTGAATTACATAGTTAATGGAAATATCACCATGTGCTACATTCAAATATGCTTTATGACTTTCATAAAGTAAACAATGGTGGTTGCATGTAAATAAGTGTATAGTGTTTCAATGTGTTTGTGTATACAAAGCATAATTACCTTGCCATTCAAAGCAGTTTAGGCACTTGTAAATGAGAATGCCACGGGAAAGGATGGGAATTGGAATGAACATGGAAAGCCAGGAGGATGGATATCATTAGCATGGGAAAATGGTGATTGAAAACAAACTGTGCAATATTGCCTAGATCTTACATTTGATACAATGTGATGAAAACACTACATATATTCCAGACATTTTTTTTCAGATCGATAATGAAGGTTCTAGGTTAAGGCAGGTTAAGAGCAGTCTACTTTAAATTGAATCCACTGTATATAACTACTGTAAAATTGTAACCAATATTTAAGTTAATTTCTGATTGGTTCTTCCCATTTTGCCAAATTGCATTCATCTTAATACATAAATGCATTTTGTAGTTATATATACTGATATTCAGCATTTAAAGTAGACAAAGTCTTTCATCATCCATATTTCATATAATACAATTGAAAATAAGATATGTACTGACCAAGTTTCATAAGTCCCAAAGCAATCTAACACATTTATTGTCTAATTATTAAAAACTTTAATGATACTACTAAATAGTACCATGGGAGCTGCCATTTTAATTTCACAACATGCAGATTATGATGTCATCAGCCCAGCAGGATGTTGGAATGCTTTGTATTTCTTTATAATCTACCTCAAGTTTTCTAGCTTATGAAAAATTGTTTTTCTTTTGTAAGTGTTCAGGACATTTTGGGTACACATGAAATTATCAAAACATGCTGATGTGTCACATAATTTTGGAATAAAAACTTTAATCATATTTATAAAGAAATACATTATAATCCTAATGTCCCTATTAGGAAATTATGTCATCATGCACAATATTTCAATAAAGAATTGAACAAAATGGCAGCCCCCATGTGTTGATTTCAAACATAAATAACTTGACATAGGAATAAGGTTTTGACTTGCTATGTTTGGCAGTTGGTTAAGATATTTTCCTCTATTATATGAAATAATGATTGTATCAGACTTAATGTCTCCTTAAATGTGATGATCAACCTTGTTGCTTAAATGCATCACATAAGTATGTTTGTATCTAGGGACTTCATCTGACCAATGAAACATGGCGATACATTCACCAGTAATTGTTCATTTGCAACCAGCTCCGCAGTGCAGTCAGTTAAATGCATAATTTCATTAAACACTCTTGAGTGACAAAGGATTTTTCAAGGATTCATCTTGAGGCATTTAAAGCATCTTAAAATAATTAATTTTAGTTAATAGCTCCTAAGTTAAAAATATAAGCATGCAGTAGGTCCCTATGTGATTTTTATGATACCATTATTATAGTATTTCGGTTATAAGTTTGTTTTCAAATATAAATCCCTAATTTCACTCTGCAGTCTCTGCCACAGAGACTGGGTCAATGTCTGTTTTGTCTGAATAAAAACTGTAGGCTTCTGGGTCCGATGCAAAAGCATGAAGAAAGCTACTGTATATACCGTATATTCCCTGATAAACTCGCCCAAGGGCGTTACATTTTCAAAAGGGCAGCGTTTCTTTCCGGTTAAATTTTTAGCGTCAGTTTTTGTGTGCATAGCAAGTTCATCTCTTTTTGACTGTATTTTTTGGGCAGTTTTACAGTTTTTAAACGAGTTTTGGCTGAAGGCTAGTGTTAAATCACACTGTATTTAATATTACGATATTACCAATCAATTTATGTGTGACTTTACAATTGTTACCACACAAAAGACATGGGGGAGGGGGGCTGTTTATTAGAGAGGGCGTTTATTGGGGAATATGCAGTGGTCAAAATGACATATGCATGTATGTGTATGTTTATGTGTGTATTATTATTATTGTTGCACTTATTTATATAGCGCCACTCCCGTGGATCAAGCGCTTTACAATAATAATAATACATAGACAAAGTTTTAATATACAATATAAAAAAATAAAAGAATTGCATGTGACCTCAAGCTTGTAAACATGATAGTTTGAAAACTATACATTGCAACAAAGTCATATGATCTGTAGATTGGGGAGGGAACTTCCATATGTGAAATATATATTTATATAGTTATATATTTATATATTTGTTTATGTATGTATGTATGTATGTATGTATGTATGTATGGGTGTACGTATGGGTGTACGTGTATGTTTGTATGTATGTGTATATGTATATATATATATATATATATATATGTATGTATATATATATATGTATTATTATATATATATATATATATATATATATGTATATATATATATATATATGTATTATATATATATATATATGTATATATATATATATATATTATATATATATATTATATATATATTATATATATGCCAGCTGAGCAGGTGCCTTTTTTTTTTTTTTTTTTTTTTGCATCATTTTTGTAGTGCAGGTGTCTTTTTTCTTCATTTTCATAGTTCAGGTCCAAACAAAATGCTGTTTTACTCTGCTAATTTCATATTGCTGGTCCATTTTTACAATACTTTTATTGATTCATTGAATACTCGTTACTCATTAGTTGTTGTGCTCCTTAAGATTTCAAACATTTAGACCCGACCTGATAAATAAGCAGGTCGGGTCAGACTTTTCCTCTTTATTTTCTTTATTCTGAAAACCAGAAGTAATTAGAATCAAATTCCATTATCAATGGCCCCATTGTATTCGTTCTCCTGGTTGAACAGTTATTCTAAGTAAGGTAAGTGGTCTCATTATTCGTTACAGTAAGTTTGTGGTCATAATTTACTGGAACAAATTTTTAAGAAAAAGGACAAGTCATGTACTTCTTTATTACTACAGTACATAGTACCTGTTTACAGTTTACAGTTTATTCTCATTCTCATATAACCCATTTCTGGGTATGGAGACAATACATTGTGCCAAAACATAAACAACTGATCAAAGAACTTAAGAAAACATAAATAAATGTAAAAATGTATGTTGAGACTAAAAAACTACTGAATACTCTAAAGCTTATTTATAAAAAAAATTATCAAAAAAACTTATTTACACTATTTGCATTTGTAGTCTGCCTTTCTTTTAGATAAAGGGTTATGAATTTTGATAATTGTACCTGGATGCTTTTATTTGTAGTATTCATTCATTGACTCATTTTAAAAACACTCGGATTCTTCAAATAAAAGGGCTTTATAAACTGTTTTCTTTGTTCCTTACATTTTTGGCATTTAAAAAGATAGTGGAATTCGTCCGCAATATCTGGAGAATTACACAAATTGCAAGTTCTATCTTGCCTTGGGATATTTTGGTATCTACCTGTTTCGATCGGAAATTGGTGGTTACTTACTCTAAACTTACATAGCTGATGTCTCAAGATTGTCGGCAAACTAAGCAGATATCTTTCAAGTTTTAATTCATTTTTAAAGCTTTTGTAAGAAATACACTTTTAATCAATATTAATTTCAGCAAGCCATGTTTGCCGATATTGATCATTTAGTTTCTCCTTAATCTTTTGTTTTAAATTTTCAATGCTGCCTGCCAATGAAATGACAAACCACAAAAATCAAATATTTTCTTAACTTGTGCTAACCAGGATGACAAGTACATGTCCCTGTTTGAGAGTTGCATAAGTAAATTAAACGAAACCTAACATAATTTGTCTTCTTGACTGTTTACAATTTTCGCCCAAAAAGCTACCATTCTAGAATTAATAGCAACCGACATAGGTGCTTTACCCAGTTCACCATATATCATACAATTTGATGTTGTTTTATTAACTTTTAGAATAGATTTACAGAATTTCAAATGGATACTTTCTATTTGATCAATGTTAGAAAAGCCCCACACCTTACACCCATACAATAAAATTGGAGTTACTAGAGAATCAAAAAGGTGGAGAGATATATCTATAGGCAAACGCATCTTATTAATTTTCTTTAGCAGTGCATACATAGCTCTAGAGGCCTGGTCACATTGCTTCTTAATTGCCTTTTCAAATCGACCATTATAATTCATTATTACTCCAAGATAGCAGTATTCATTTATTATTTCAATTGATGTATCACCAAAATAAGATGATGGTTTTTTCCTAACTTTCCCTTTTGAATAAATAACAATTTTTGTTTTTGTCACATTAATCTCAAGTTTCCATTCCTTACAGTAGTTAAACATCCCATTAAGTGAAGATTGTAACTGGTCTGGTGACTCTGCAAGTATAACAGTGTCATCTGCATATAGGAGAGTAAATAATTTTATGTATACTACAGAATCCTCCCTTTCAAGATAGTTGGATATATCTCTAGAGATCTCAACTAGACCTGAGTAAAATGAAGAAAGGTACATTTCCAAATCATTTAAATAAAGAGCAAATAACACTGGTGACAGACACTCCCCCTGTCTCAGTCCTATATTGTATGGAAAATACTCTGAATTTAATGTCATATCAAGTTGAACACAAGATTTAGCTTTATCATAAAGATTTCTAATAATGTCCACAAATGGGCCATTTATTTGATCAGCCAATAGCTTACGCCAGAGAGAGACTCTGTCCACAGTGTCAAAAGCTTTCTTAAAATCAATGTGAGCACAATAAAGTCTTTTCTTTTTATGCAGATAATAGCTGATAATAGAATTTAAGAAAAAAAATATGGTCCACTGTTGAGTAACCTTTCCGAAATCTAGCCTGATTCTCATTTAACAGTTTAAGTTCTCTTATGTATTTTGTTAACCTGTTATTCAAAGACAGAGTAAAGATACTCAGACAACTGAGTAGGGAGATTTCCCTATAATTGCTTGGGTCATTAAGATTCCCTTTCTTGTGAATTGGCTTAATAATCTGATAATAGCAAGTGTTGAGTTATTTGGAATTATACCTGTCATCAAAATAAGGTTAAACAATTTACATAAATGTCAGCCAGTTTATTTTTAGATGCTTTCATGTATTCATTCAGAATCTTATCACACCTACTAGCTTTGTTATTTTTCAGTAAGTCTATAGCATTCACAATTTCAATTTTTGTAAATGGTTGATTTAGTTCATAATTTTGGTTTCCATCTCCTGTCTCTCCGAGGTCATTAATATGGTCCCCACTAGAGTCTGCCAATCCTAATTGTTTAAAATGTTCAACAAAAGCCTCCTTGTTCATGGCAATGTAGTTAGTTTGCTGGCTGGAATGGAATTGTCAATTTTTTTAGGGTTGACCAATAAGATTTTGAATTGTTTGTTTTTAAATTACGTAACTTTGTAATAACCTTTTCAAGGTAATTGTTCTTCTCATCTCTGATAGTTTGTTTGTACCTTTTGGTGGCTATAGCAAGCTTCATCCTATTTGTATTTGAGCGCTCTTTTTGGAACCCTGATTTTGCATGTATAAACATTTTTCTTCCATCACGACAGATTTTATTAAACCAAGGTTTGTTCCCTTTTGACTGTGGCAAGGCTTTTTGTTTGATGGCACCTATATCTTCAGCACAAATTATGAGCGAATGCTCAAGTTCATTGATGATATCGTTCATGGTATCTGCCTGCAGGAACTTAAGTCCTTTATTATCAAATCAAGTTTTGAATTACCCACTTTTAATCTATCATTATCAAGATTATCGTTAAAATTTCTTAGAGCTGTCATACTGCGGGCATGACTTTTAGTATGAAGTGCCACCTCCCCCCCCCCCTCCCCCTCCCTGGCTGTAGATGTGCCATAATTGTCTTTGGTGATGATATGAAAATATCAATTAGTAAGCAAGGCTTGAAATAAATCAGGTTGAAGAGTTTCTGGTCATATGAAGTTGAGGGGGCATGCCTAATATGATGTTGCTAAAAATAGCTTTTTGATTCAAATTGTTTTCTATCTATGAATAAGAGTTCCACAATATTCAAGATCCTAAATGTTTTTGTTTTTATTTACAAATATATATTTTTGCATCAGATTGTCACTGCATGCACAGAATTGTTTTGATTGCATGTACGTGTACATCATGGTTATTAAGGAGCAGTGATATAATTTATCTCTCTTCTTTTTTTATTCCCCTACAATCTTCTGTACATGTTGTTGACATCATTAATGAAGAGGGACATGCTGACATACACAGTACGTACCCCTTGAAAGGGTTTTATATCACATAACCTATTTGATTGCCCCCTTCTGCAGAAACCTAGGGTTAGTATTAATGGTGGTGAGCATTTGGCAATTTGTTGTGAGCTTTGGCAAGCTCGTTGTGAGCTTTGACAAGCTCGTTGTGAGCTTGGCAAGCTCGTTGTGAACTTTGGCAAGCTCGTTGGTGAGCTTTGGCAAGCTCGTGGTGAGCTTTGGCAAGCTCATGGTGAGCTATTTTGTATTTCATGCTTGCACAATTTCTGGGTAAAGCTCCTGTTATTTTGCCATTAGTTGCTACCTATTCATACAACCTTTTTTTTTGTTATAAGCATATGAAGGAGGGATAGTCTCGGAATTGATCCTCAGTGGCCCCCAACCAGTACTCTACAAGTTGTTGCTGTGGGCATGCATCTTTAGGAGTTCTGTAGAGATGTTATCATAAGCATCACACAAACAAAACAAAACAACCACTTCTTAAAACTCAGCAACTTAAATTTGACGAGAGCTCAATCAGCGACCTCACCATACAGCTCTATATGCACATACCGTGCACATAATGTTTTTTAAAGGATTAATACAGGGGTCAACCTAGTTCATCAAAGCATTCAAAAATATTATTCCGTTGAGGAGATATCTAAGTTTGAAGCTTGGTATCATTTGTGTAGAAACGACTGACATCAGACTAGTTATGACATCACTACTTCAGACTCCTCAAAATTTATTCTATCATATTTTGTCTTTTGATTTTGTAGCCTAAAAATAATTAGGTAGCAAAACGGAATCTTGTAAGGATACATATAACCACCTGAAGGGAGTTTGAGGGAGAAAAAAATTGCAATAGGAAAAAAGTTAAATATATTTTCTTTACAGTACATTTACAGTTGTTAAGGAATGTGGGGAAAAGGGCATTAACCTTTAGTTGTAGACTTACTACACAAGTCATTTCTATGTAGATAAGACAGCTTTAAACTTGTATACCTCCTTAATGGAATAAGATTTTTGAATGCTTTCTTCACCATTTTGTTTCTTCTAAAGTCCTCTTTAACATAAGATAAACTTGTTTGACCACTCAACTAATTTAGTGAAAATTGTGTTAATAGGAACATGGTTACAATATTGGTTACAAAGTTATTATGTGCTCTTTAGAGTTACTGACAAAATGTCAAAACCCGTGTCTTTCCATTGTTTGCCCTGCTTTTGATATACCTGGATGGGGTGTGTCTCCTATCTTTCCATTGTTTGCCCTGCTTTTGATATACCTGGATGGGGTGTGTCTCCTATCTTTCCATTGTTTGCCCTGCTTTTGATATACCTGGATGGGGTGTGTCTCCTATCTTTCCATTGTTTGCCCTGCTTTTGATATACCTGGATGGGGTGTGTCTCTATCTTTCCATTGTTTGCCCTGCTTTTGATATACCTGGATGGGGTGTGTCTCCTATCTTTCCATTGTTTGCCCTGCTTTTGATATACCTGGATGGGGTGTGTCTCTGTGTCTTTCCATTGTTTGCCCTGCTTTTGATATACCTGGATGGGGTGTGTCTCCTATCTTTCCATTGTTTGCCCTGCTTTTGATATACCTGGATGGGGTGTGTCTCCGTGTCTTTCCATTGTTTGCCCTGCTTTTGATATACCTGGATGGGGTGTGTCTCCTATCTTTCCATTGTTTGCCCTGCTTTTGATATACCTGGATGGGGTATGTCTCCTATCTTTCCATTGTTTGCCCTGCTTTTGATATACCTGGATGGGGTGTGTCTCCGTGTCTTTCCATTGTTTGCCCTGCTTTTGATATACCTGGATGGGGTGTGTCTCCTATCTTTCCGTTGTTTGCCCTGCTTTTGATATACCTGGATGGGGTGTGTCTCCTATCTTTCCGTTGTTTGCCCTGCTTTTGATATACCTGGATGGGGTGTGTCTCCTATCTTTCCGCTGTTTGCCCTGCTTTTGATATACCTGGATGGGGTGTGTCTCCTATCTTTCCATTGTTTGCCCTGCTTTTGATATACCTGGATGGGGTGTGTCTCCTATCTTTCCATTGTTTGCCCTGCTTTTGATATACCTGGATGGGGTGTGTCTCCTATCTTTCCATTGTTTGCCCTGCTTTTGATATACCTGGATGGGGTGTGTCTCCTATCTTTCCATTGTTTGCCCTGCTTTTGATATACCTGGATGGGGTGTGTCTCCTATCTTTCCATTGTTTGCCCTGCTTTTGATATACCTGGATGGGGTGTGTCTCCTATCTTTCCATTGTTTGCCCTGCTTTTGATATACCTGGATGGGGTGTGTCTCCTATCTTTCCATTGTTTGCCCTGCTTTTGATATACCTGGATGGGGTGTGTCTCCTATCTTTCCATTGTTTGCCCTGCTTTTGATATACCTGGATGGGGTGTGTCTCCTATCTTTCCATTGTTTGCCCTGCTTTTGATATACCTGGATGGGGTGTGTCTCCTATCTTTCCATTGTTTGCCCTGCTTTTGATATACCTGGATGGGGTGTGTCTCCTATCTTTCCATTGTTTGCCCTGCTTTTGATATACCTGGATGGGGTGTGTCTCCTATCTTTCCATTGTTTGCCCTGCTTTTGATATACCTGGATGGGGTGTGTCTCCTATCTTTCCATTGTTTGCCCTGCTTTTGATATACCTGGATGGGGTGTGTCTCCTATCTTTCCATTGTTTGCCCTGCTTTTGATATACCTGGATGGGGTGTGTCTCCTATCTTTCCATTGTTTGCCCTGCTTTTGATATACCTGGATGGGGTGTGTCTCCTATCTTTCCATTGTTTGCCCTGCTTTTGATATACCTGGATGGGGTGTGTCTCTATCTTTCCATTGTTTGCCCTGCTTTTGATATACCTGGATGGGGTGTGTCTCCTATCTTTCCATTGTTTGCCCTGCTTTTGATATACCTGGATGGGGTGTGTCTCCTATCTTTCCATTGTTTGCCCTGCTTTTGATATACCTGGATGGGGTGTGTCTCCTATCTTTCCGTTGTTTGCCCTGCTTTTGATATACCTGGATGGGGTGTGTCTCCTATCTTTCCATTGTTTGCCCTGCTTTTGATATACCTGGATGGGGTGTGTCTCCTATCTTTCCATTGTTTGCCCTGCTTTTGATATACCTGGATGGGGTGTGTCTCCGTGTCTTTCCATTGTTTGCCCTGCTTTTGATATACCTGGATGGGGTGTGTCTCCTATCTTTCCGTTGTTTGCCCTGCTTTTGATATACCTGGATGGGGTGTGTCTCCTATCTTTCCATTGTTTGCCCTGCTTTTGATATACCTGGATGGGGTGTGTCTCCTATCTTTCCATTGTTTGCCCTGCTTTTGATATACCTGGATGGGGTGTGTCTCCTATCTTTCCATTGTTTGCCCTGCTTTTGATATACCTGGATGGGGTGTGTCTCCGTGTCTTTTCATTGTTTGCCCTGCTTTTGATATACCTGGATGGGGTGTGTCTAGATTTAATTTGTTTATTTCTGTTTGTTTGGCATTGAACATCCAACCTGTGCCTTCTTTTGAGGGGTTATGTCACTGTGTTTGGGTGGCTTTATATCACCCCCAATATCCCCCTCCCCCTTGGAATTTCCACTGCATACACTGTTTGAATTCAATTGCACCATTCTTCAATGCATGCTTTCTTTCTTATATCTAGAATGCAGAACCCTGACACCTTATCGGAAAGAACCTAAGAAAGATCGTGTGATGATAAGAAGTCCTGGCCTGAAGAGAAAAACTACACCACCGAAAAAGGCACCGCAAAATGGACATGGTAAGTACCAGCTGTTTCCATATACTGGTTTGAATTGGTCACATCAGATGTTAAAGAAACTGGTGGCCCAAACCCTCTCTAACATCAAACCGCTTATCGCTTCCCTTGTCCGTGACCGCTGGCAAACCTCATGGAACTCCCAAATTGATAACAAACTCCATGTCATCCAGCCCACAATCCCGATCATACCACCATCAACAACCTCTCTCGTATCGACAATGTTCATATTGCCCGTCTTAGAATTGGTCACACCCACCTCACTCACTCCCACCTCCTTATTGGTTCCCCCCAACCCCTCTGTAACAATTGCCACTGCATCCTCACAATCCAACACGTTCTCCTTGCTTGCCCCCTGTACAACCTTCCCAGAGCTTCCCTCGCTCCCCACAACTCAATTGCTGAGTTCTTCCAAAAAAATCCTCCGCATAAAATAATCTCCTTCCTTCATCATGCATCCCTCTACAACCATATTTAATTCTCCTCTTCCACCCCCTCTCTACTTTGTTTTTGTTTTACCCATGCACCTCCTCTCTCGATCACAGCTTTCTGGCTTTTGTTCT